>CM038682.1:73238143-73744545 GCA_021605205.1 Aegilops longissima | reverse complement strand
TTTTGTCAAGTAGGATATTGGTCTGCCCTCCTGCATGAGTACAACACCAATTCCATAAGCACAGGCATCTGTCTCCAGGATAAAAGGCTGAGAAAAATCAGGCAAGGCCAGGACAGGAGCTTGGGTCATCTTATGTTTTAATGTGTTGAAAGCTTCTTGTTGTTCATTTTCCCATCTGAAATTGTCCTTTTTCAAAGACTGAAACAAGGGTTTGCAGATGAACCCATAGTTTTGGATGAACCTCCTGTAATAACCAGTGAGACCAAGGAACTTCTCAACTGAGTTACATTTTCTAGAGTGGGCCACTGGGAGATTGCCTCAATTTTGGTAGGATCAGTAGCTACTCCATCACCTCTTATGATATGGCCCAAGTACTCCGCTTGAGGTTGAGCAAAGGTACACTTGCTCATTTTAGCATATAGTTGGTGGGACTGCAAAACTTCAAGGACTTGTTGGAGATGTACCAAGTGTTCCTTCATGTTTCTGTTGTATATCAGGATATCATCGAAGAAAACCAACAAAAATTTTCTCAAGTAGGGTGCTAAAATTGTGTTCATTAGCTGCTGAAAAGTTGCTGGAGCATTAGTAAGTCCAAAGGGCATTACTAAATACTCATAGTGGCCACAATGAGTACTGAAAGCAGTTTTTCCAATATCTTCTTCCTGCATTCTGATTTGGTGATAGCCACTTCTTAAATCCAGTTTGGTAAAAACTGTTGCACCTTTCAATTCATCCAGGAGATCCTCTATAACAGGGATAGGGTATTTGTTCTTAACAGTTTGCTGGTTGATTTTTCTGAAATCATTTACCAATCCCCAAGTCATGTCCTTCTTTTTAACAAGGAGTGCAGGTGAGGAGTAAGGGCTAGAGTTGTCCCTAATTACTTTGGTCTTGATCATATCCTTGATAATGGTTTCCATAGCATCTTTCTGGTGGTGTGGGAGTCTGTAAGGTCTCTGGTTTATAATCTTGGCCTCAGGAGTAAAAGATATGGCATGATCCACAGTTCTCTTGGGAGGAAGATCAGATGGAGTACTGAAAACTGGTGTGTATTTGGCCAAAAGTTGCTGGACAGGAGGAGGAACTAGGGTGTCCACTGGTTCTTGTACAACAATTCTGTTCAGAATTAAGACAGCTCCACAAACAGGTTCCTCAGAGAGTTCCTCCACAGTTTCCAATTCTTGCACAGCTACAGATGGTAAGCTTTCATCTTTGAAAATTTTCTTTTCACCATTTTTCAAAGTGATCTTCACATGCATTTCATCATAGTCCAATTCCACTGGGCTGAAAGAAGCCATCCAATCTGCTCCCAGGATTACATCATAACCCTGAAGTTGTAGTACTCTGAGATCAGTGGAGAACTGTGTTCCTTGCAGAGAGAATGGGCATTGTAATGCAATGAATTCAGACCAGAGAGTATCTCCATTAGCCACAACTACCTTTCTTTTTCTGGTAGGAGTGAGAGCACATCTAGCTAAGTGAGCAATCTTAGGAGTAATGAATGTAGCCGTACTGCCACTATCAATGAGTGCAGTAGCTGGAGTGCCACCTATCATGACTGTCACTGTAAAACGGAGCTTCTTTGTGGATTTGATTCCCATAAGAGCATGCATAGATATTTGGAGGGGGGTATCATCACTTTCTACAGGGGGAGGGACATCAACTTCATCTTGAACTTCAGTATAGTAAACCAACTCAGCATCCTCAGGGCAAGCAGCTTGGAGTGCTTGTATCTGTGCTTGATTTGCCAATTTGCACACCTTTTTGTGGCCTGGAAACCAAGGCTCTTTGCATTTGTAACAGATGCCCTTCAGTCTAGCTTGTTGTATTATTGTAGCTGTGTTGGTGGGTCATGGTTTTCCTGGGTCAAACTGCACCTGCCTTCTCATTTGAGGGAAAACAGAGTGAGGAACAACAGTTCTTTTCTGTGGTTGTGCTTGTTCCATTCTTCTGGCAAGCCATATTGTTTTTTGTAAGTCAACAGGCTCATGGCATTGGACATGGTGCTGTATATTGTCATTCAGTCCAGAGATAAAACTGGCTTTGTAGTAATCCTGGGGTAGAGCAGGATTGTCTCTTCTCATTAAGTTCATGGCCTGCTCAAATTTGAGGATGTAATCATTGACAGAACTTGTTTGGGTAAGTGCATGGAAAGATCTAACATTGTCACATGCAGATGTTTCTGCAAACCTGTCACCCAGGAGCCTACAGAATCTATACCAAGGCAGGGTGTTAGGTACAATGCCAGTACCTCTCCACCATTCAATTGCAGGGCCTTTAAGGTAAGTTACTGCAATCTCTGTTTTCTGCTCTAGTGGTGTTCTAGCAGCCTCAAAATACAGCTCAATGGTTTGTATCCAAGAGTCAGTACTGCTGCCATCAAATTCAGGAATGTTGTACTTGGCTGGTTTAACAATTGCTAGTGGTCTTCTGTTGTCTTGCCCCTGATCTCTCTGCCCAACTCCACCCCTTGCTTCCTGTTGTGGGATTTGTTCAGCTTGCTCCAGGTCCAGCTGAACTACCTGTTGAACATTCTGAGTTTGGTTAACTGCAGTGTTTGCTCTGTTTTCAGGAACTGGGTTTTTACTTACAGCAAAGTGAGGATGCCTATAAGGGGCTCGGTTGCTTCCATCCAAGTTAAGCTCTTTTCCAGTGTTTTTGTCCACTAACGTGGCAGATCCAACAGTAGGAGGAGTTTGGATGACCGCAACTGGTGTATGATTTGGACCTTGGGGTGTTTGCTGTTGGCCACTACCTTGTGCAACCTCTTGAGGGCTTGGAGGAGTCTCCCTGGGTTTGGGAAAACCTGCAATGAAGCTGTTCAAAGAGCCCTGTAATTCGCCCAAAGTTTTCTGCAAGGTTTGAAAATTTGTGGCAACATGGTCTCTGAAATCTTCAAAGTCCTGTCTGTCAGTCTCTCTGTTCTGCTGCAGGGTTTTGACATCCAATTGCAATGATTGGAACTCCAAGTTCTCCGTGGAGGAGGAATTTGAAGGGCCTGTCATGCTAGTACGAAGACCGCAGGGAGGGTTTTTACAACTAGCAGGGAGCTTAGTAACCTCACTGCGCGTGATCAGCCGGCGAAGGGAGGAATTTTACCATAGCTGGAGCTGCAACCCGACCTTGTCCTTCGATCCTACCGCCGCCTGCACCGCCACCAACGCCGCGCCGCCGGAAGTACACCGGATCTGGGATGGAGGGAGGGATTTTACCACAGAGACGGTGTGTTTCTGCAACCTCTTCCCGCGCCCAAACCTGTACCGAATTTCACGCCGCCACCAGTCGCCGTTGGGGAACCACCGCCGCCCAACAACACCGGTGAGAAATGGAGGATTTTATGGCGCCTCCAACTCCACTTCGGCACCGGATCTCGCGCCGCCAAGGAGAAGACCTTGCTCTGATTACCACTTGTCAGACCCAGATGAGTCTGAAGATCAATATTCAGGGAACAGGGACGAAATTCTACTCAAACTAGCTCGATTTATGGGAGAGTTCTGGAAGATTCAGTACAAAATAGGGGAACATATGGCCGGCCAGGAACACTGGCGGCGGAGGGGGATAAACCCTAACAATTCTCGTGCCCTAGATCGAGCTGGAGCCCTGGCTTTATAGCCTTACAAGTTGGTGAAAGTAGAAAGTAAAAACAAAAAGCAGTGGAACACTATAGACTGTTGCCGGAAAGTGAACAGCGACCCGGGGGTTGCTGGTAGCCGTTAGATGCCACTTGGACGCGATCCGGAGCCTCACTTACAGGCGAAGCGGTACGAGCGGAGATGGAGCGTCAGATGGGCGATGGACGGCCAGGGTTGCTTCGCGCCAACTGCTGGGGATTTAAATGAACTGAACTGCTGTTTCATCTTCAGTTGGGTCCTGACAACTGGATCTGGGATCTCCGGTGAGGCTCACATCATCGAGGAGCTAGGGTTCACAACCTAGCCGTGGGTTGGGGAGGAGAAGAGGAACAGGCAGCTGGTGTTTGTTTTCTCTAATGGCAATGGTACCCATTACCCACGTACCCCTGCGGGTAAAAATCTTATTGGGGTAGAGCTTCTTTACTGTAGCCGATAATGAATACGGGTCGTCTATTATCAAAATCGAAGGATGGTGATCGATCTATACCACTCAGTTGTGTGAGGATTATCGCCAGTAGTATCAGTTGTCCTGGCCGCTCCTCGTCAAGCAGTACATGTCCTATGAGAGTAATTTAAGGAGATAGAGAATTACCTACCTCCCGTCCAAGACAACCCCTTCCTCTTCACATTTCCTGCCGCATGGCTGCACGTGCACGTGCGTCGGCTCGTAGTCTATGTCCTTCTTGTTCTCAGTCGTGCTTGTGGACGCTACACTGTCACGCGCGCCAGGATCGTCTTCCTCAACAAGGCCTCCAACCCTTCCTCTGTCAGCAGCCACCGACGCATCTTGTCTTCGTCCAGTCCCCGCTTCTCTATCCTTGCACATGCTCATGGACAGGCACTCCGCCCAATAATTCTTTTTTTTACAGCTTCTGCAGGAATATTGCAGTGTACTTGGTGGGTTTAATAATTGGGGTCACAATGTAAGTATAAGTTGATTGAATATGAGCATACATACAAATTCAGAAATGTTGTCTGTATGACGTTCCTTGAGAGGCCAACCCCAGCAAACACCCCCATCATTGTCGCATAGATGTCGATGCAGGGGAAAGCTATGTCGGATGGCCGGAGGGGCGCAAGGGGGGAAGTCTCGAACTCGCAACCTCTCGCGAGAGTGCGGGGCCTTTTTGCCAATGGGCTGGAGAGCTGGTTCGTGTACATTCGTGTTAAAACAGATTTTTATATATAGCTTAGCATTTTTAAAGCTTTTCTTATTCATCCTCAAATCCCAATTTCTCTTATACATTCTCACAGGGCAGTTTTATTATAAGCGGATTTCATTTTCTTTTATAAGAGGATGAAATTTTTTATAATAAGAGGATAGTATTTTTTATTATAAGAGGATGACCGTTTTATTTTACAAGAGCACGCCATTTCTTATAATAGGATGGCATTTTTTATTGTGTGGATGGCATTTGTATTATTTAAGGTAGGACATTTTTGTTATAGGAGGATGCCATTTTTTACTTATAAGATAAGAGGATGGCATTTTTTAATTATAAAAGGATGGCAGAGAATGGCAATTTTATTATAAGAGCATGTCATGTTTTTTAACAATAGGATGAGCATGTTTATTATTTGAAGAGGTAAGACATTTTTAATATTGAGAGGTGGCATTTTTTTTACTGCCACCTTTGTGCACACAATTTTTTTAGGTGATGACTAGGAGCATGGCAACTATTATGGCATTTTTTCTTTTTTTTTATTTCTGTCATGGTATTTTTCTCAAAAAAAATTAGTTAGTGGGCCTTTGGGCCGACTGGGGGTCACCATGGCCCTGCCCACTGGTGAACGGGGGAAACGTTCACCGAGGGAGAGCCCTAGTCAGCGCCTTAGGCGCCCGATTGCTCAACTGGCGCTCATGTGGCAGATCGTCTAGGCCGGCCTAAACAACACCAGCTTTCTTGCCTTGATCACTCAGTCATGCACATTCGTTCACGTAGTCGTCCCCGTTCACTCGGTCATTTTGAACAGGTTCCATGCAGTTAACTTGTTCACCAGATGACACACACCATTTGGCTAGTTGACTTTTTCAAAAAGGTTCACGAAATTGAAAAAAGATTGTGAAATCGAAAAGGTTCATAGATTCCAAAAAAAGGCCATTAATTTCAAATGTTCACAAATTTAGAAAACAAATGTCCAATTTGGGAAAAGTTTGTAAATTTGAAAAAAGTGCATCAATTTTGAAAGAAAAATTGTCAAATTTCGAAAAGTTTGCCAATATTGAAAAAATCATCGTTTCTGAAAAAAGTTTCATCAAATTTGAAAATGTTCATTTATTTGGAAAAAAGTTGATCACTCAGAAAAAATCATCAATTTTTTAAAAAAGGTTATTTTATATTCGTAATAGTTCAAAATGTATGACTTATTTTTGTAACTTGTGCACTTTTATTAACTCCAGGAACGTTTTTTCCAATTTTACGAATATTTTTTTTAACTAATGTTTTATCGTAATATTTAATACTTTAATTTTCCCATTTCTTTTAAGTTATCTTTTGTTTCTGTTTTCCACGAGCAGTTCTGGAATGCTAAAACGGATGTGAATCGAGTAACCTCTGTGGATTTGAGCTCCAGTATCCAACATGTTTCTACGGAACGTGTATGGAGTACATTAAAGTGTCTACATAATATGGGAGTGATTTCGAATATCTTAAAAAAAATATCTTCTGATGTATTGTGCATTTAAGAAAATAAAAATAAAAGAAAGGAAAAGGAACCTAAAAAAATAAAAAGGTAAAGAAAAATAAAAAAATAAAGAAAATGAACCAAAAAATCAGAAATAACCAAATGGAAAAATGAAAAAAATGGCTAGGAAGCTTCCTAAAACCAGGAAGAGCTCTCTCTCGTTGCACCCTTAGATGGGCCGGCGAAGTCCAAGCACCTTCCCCACACACACCCTCCCCGAACGAATACTTTCGACGCGAGGCTCTAACGGACGCTAGATACTGGGGTTCTACAAATTATATCTTCTTTGCCCGTTCATTAAAGCCAAACAAAAAACTTTTGTTTGGCATGTCACCACATAGATACTCCCTCTGTCCAAAATATAAGAATGTTTGACCCAAAGCCCAATTAAAATTCTGAAATTCTCTTGGCCCATTCATGCACACATGTGAGTGGAGTGAGTGAGGCCAAAGTTTAGTCCCACCTCATAAGTTGAGAGAGAGTTGCACCTCTTTATAAGGTGGGCTCTTCTACCACTTGTATGAGCATGAGAAGAGGAGACCTACACGCGCGCTCCTCCTCCACGCCTCGTCACGACGCGCTGCGGGTTGCGGGATTGAGCCAAGCCGGGGACAGAGCTATGCACGTTGTCTATATTTTTGCTGCTCGGGAAAATTAATGAGTCATTAATTAATAATTAACGGACGCGTTAATTACTGAACCGTTTTCGATTTTTTTGGATCGTGACGACTCGGACGTGGGGTTTACTCCCACGACCTACCCGGCCCGCACTATATAGTCAGACAGACGTCTACCCTAGCCGCCGCCGTTTTCGTATGGTTTTTCACCACCGTTCCAGATCATTGCGCCGCCAAGCAAGTCTTCTCCATCCCTCCTTCCGGCGTGCACCGCGAGAAGGGACAGCGAGCCTCCGGAACCCGCCTCTCGTGATCCCAGCACGGGAGAGGCGATCAGGTTTTGGGGAGCGACTCGCGATCACTTGGCAGCAACGACTTCGCGAACGACGACTTCTTCCCCGACCTCGGCAACCTCATCCTCGACGACATGGGCGACAACGTCAACGCCGGCGGTGCTGCTCCCGCTGCACCGTATGTGATTCTATCCTTCCTGTTCGAGATCGTGGTAGAATTCATGTGTTCTAGTATGTGCCCTAGATGTGATATGTTCATCTGTTATGCTAGTTCACATGATTAGTTTAATCTCTGCTATTTCTGTCATGATTTATCTTTTGTTTATTCAGATTAAATCTCGTAGTAATTTGCTCATATTTCCAACAACACTAGTGTCAAAAACGTTCTTATATTACGAGGCGGAGGGGTAGAACTTATTTTTAAAAGCATCACATAGATAGAATTTGGAACACGGTTTCTGTTCAAAAGGAGCCATGCAATCATTTGCGAAAAAACACGGTGATCATCAAATTTGAAGGACATGAATGAAAGAAAAAAAAGAAAGTCCAGTGCTTGCACCCATAACTTCGAGATTTTGGTACGTATAAACCATGTCTCCATGTGTCCCAGTCCCTAGCTACAACGCTGGCGATATATATAGTGGAGTGGCACAGCCCGAGAAAGTAACCCCTCCCGCCACATGGACACGCTTGGCAACGGGAGCTCTGGGCACACATTATTTGCCCTTCAGGACGCCTGAAAAGCGTGCACCGTCGATCGCCATCCTCCGACCGATGACGTTAGCTGACCAGTGAATGGTTTATGTGACGAGGTCGATGCCGGTGACGAGGAGGGCGTCGGCGATCACTTGGTTGGCCGCCTCCGACGGGTGGACGGCGTCCCAGAACACGTAGGTCGTCGCGTTCGAGCACGTCCCCACCGACTTGGGGTTGCAGAGGAACACCGTGAACTCCACCTTCCCCGTCCCGCAGCATCCCCGCTTCGCCTCCGTGAACCCTGACACCACAGACCCCCCGCACAAATAGTTGAGCATGAACGGCAGAGCGTCACAAATCTGCAATGCCGGATCAATTGCCGGCACGACATGAAAAGAGAGACAGTGCCATGCATGGCATTGGCACCCACCTTGATCTCCAGGGGAGGTGACGAGGCTGTACAGGGGCGTGTAGATGTCGAAGACGGCGATCTTGAGGTCGTGGTACCGCTTGGCCAGCGAGCTGACTGTGGCGCTCATCTTCCCGTTGAACCTCTGGGAGTCGCTGTTGAGCCTCGACACGCACCCGGTGCTCCCGTGCCCGAACAGCGTGATCGCCGCGGGGAGGCAGCCCAGGGGCGGCAGCGTCGTCACCGCGATGCGCCGCGCTCCCATGCCGTACAGTTGCTGCATTCAGTTTCAGTTTCAGAAATTTATGCATTATTACATGATCGATTATATGACCACCGGAGCTGTGTCGAGGATGGGTCGTTTGTTTAGGCTGGCGCGGCGTGGCTTACTGTCGCGCTGTTGACGAAGATGCTGACGAGGCGGTCCGAGAACTGGTCGACGGTCTGGGTCTTGAAGAGCAGAGGATTGATGTAGTAGTTCTGGACGAAGTCACTTGCACCGAAGCTGACGATGTACAATGAACCGCTGATGATGGACTTGGCCTGGCTGCTCCCAGCAAACGCCGTCAGCTTGGACTGGTACTCCCTGAAGTACTCCAATTGTTGGGAGAAAGGGATGGCATGCTGCGTCACACAATTCATTTGCCAAAGTTAACTAGAGGCCATTTAAACTCTACAACAAATATGCAAAGTGCTACTGGGGTCAGGTAAATAATAATGAGGCAGCGACAGATAACTAATCGACTTATGATCGACGAGCTGATGATCAATGAACGTGAAGTAGCGTGCAGGCAGAACATCTGAAGTTGTGAACTAGAATTTCTCCTTTAACGATGCCGATTTCTCGAGACACCGATGATCGATGATACTTACATACATAAGCGCGGTGTGATCGTAGTAGCCGGATCCAGCAGACGCGAAGTTGGCGCCGATCAGAAGGTTCTTCCCTGACGCCTGCGGGCTGAGATACGCCGGTGGGTAGCTAGTAAACCCCAGGGTATCAGCTGCAACCACACAAGTCGTAACAAGAGATATATTAGCAAGTGCAATCATAATACTGCAATACCATGCAAGTAGATGCTGAAGAACACATCTAATTAACAAGAGTAAGAGTGTGACTGCATACTGACCAGTGATATCGGTGGCCAGCTTGCCGTTGCAAAACCTCCCGGTGGCCACGCGGTTGGGGAAGTCCCTGCCGTAGGGAGGGAAGTCCGCCTTGATGAGGGTGTGGAGGTAGTCGTTGTTACCTATGTCCACCGACGAGTCCCCGAAGGTGAAGACCCCCGGCACGAGCGGCTGCGCCTCCCCGCCATGAGCCCCGGCCAGAAGGAGGACAGCCAGGAGCAGCAGGCACCTCGCCTCCATTGCAGAACCAAGACGAGTGTGTGGTTATCTTGTGAGGGAGAAGCACGGTCTGCTCTAATGGAACGCGTGTGACCTTTATATAAGTGTGTGCCTGCACACACTCACACACACACACACACACACAAAACCGAGATGACACACACAATTTGCAGTGGTTAATGCGTTTGTTATGAGTCCATAACTACACCATGTGAACAAGCCGCCCTGACAAAGACCAGGAAGCACCCAACCCAGTACTCTTGGTGGGACCTA
Organism: Aegilops longissima; assembly: GCA_021605205.1. Lineage (NCBI taxonomy): Eukaryota > Viridiplantae > Streptophyta > Magnoliopsida > Poales > Poaceae > Aegilops > Aegilops longissima. The sequence continues at coordinate 73,734,593 of CM038682.1, read as the reverse complement.
GCTGTCATATCCATCCAGAGCAGCACTCTAGTTTCTGTGCATCGATGTTAATCTGTCCTCCATCAGACAACACGCTGAATACAGTACGTGATCTTAGCAAACTTGCTAGCGGCGGTCTCCTTCCATTCCATTCCATGGTTGTCGCATCACATCAGTATCACCATGCCCTGCACCCACCGCATGGTTATCCACACTAACTCCTCCGTCGTCCATCCGCAATGGCGACTATTTATTGTGCTGATAGGGAAGCAGGGCGGTGGTTGAGCGAGGGGGTCTATTGATGCTGTGCACATCACAACGCATTGGCAATAGAAATGGCATGAACATGAGACGAATGAAGGCGCCAACAGCCACCACGCAACCACTAGCTAGCCAGTTATTGCACATGTTGGAGTACCGGCACAATACACACGGTTGGGACTCGTGCATTGGGTCCAAACTGGAAGGATCGATCACTCACAGGTCCTGCTGGGTGTAATAGATTGTAGATTCTGGAGGAGGGTGTGGTCTGTGCGGTGCAGATCGTTCTCAAGTACAATGTGCAGCTGGGAGGCCTGTCTGGAGGACGACTTCCATCAATGCAAGCAGTGAGTGAATGCTGCGGTGCTGCACGCGTCAGCTCTACCAAAATGCTGTGGGGAGGAGGAGGAGGGTAGAGGGAATCCATGTGATAGGTTTCTTGCCTGGTTGAAGTAGTAGCTACTTGGAAGCTATGGCGAAAGCAGTGGCTCGGTGGTAGTGGTACCAGGATGGTATGCAGTACACTCCTGTTTACCAGTAACACTGCTATTATTGAATTAGAGCAAAAGGGTTCTTATAAGATTCTAATGCATTGCATGATTAGTGGGACCTGAGCTGTAGGTGGGCCTTTTTTTGTTCTCCGAAAGGAACACGTGGATTTTCATTTTAAGCATGCTCTATGTGGATTCAGGGATATCCTGGAAATATTACCAATTTAAAGTATGTTGGGCACACACTAAAGCTAAGATGAGCTTACCTCATAACCGACCTGGTAGTCGGTAGACTGGATGATTTGGAGATAAAACTGTATGTTGTAGATGTCATGGCTTCTCCTGCCATTTTCTAGTTGCAAGCACCATTGACTGCATTTCCATTTAAAAATCCAGGGTGAGACAGGTCAGCAGTTTTACAATTAAGGAAATAAATCCAGGGTGAGACAGATCAGCAGTTTTACAATTAAGAAAATACAAGAATGCTTAAACAGATATATGATCTGGTAAACATTTTTATGTGGAGAAAAAATGACGTCTTAGTACACTAGTAAAGGGAGTGAACATGTATTAGAACATGTATGGAAGAGGATATTTCTTTATGTATGTTACTCCACGCAGCAATATCCAACAAAGTTTTTTAGTACAATTTTTTTAAAAAAAAATAGCAGTGCTGCGTTAAAAATGTTAAAAATATATACAATAATATTTGTATTTCCATACAAAGCAACAAAAGCAATTGACTCGTTTGAATAATAATGTGCTATTTGACAATTTGGCCTCTACAACATATGTAGATTAACCAAGTATGCGCAGCATGCATAGCTATTATCATGATTGCGGCAGAAACCATATCTCACTATAAGGGGTATGCCAATAGGCATGATGAATTTGCTTTTGTATTGTGATCCCAGAAGCTAAAAAGAAGAAATAGAGGCATCCTATATGACGATTCATCTGAAACACAGAAAGCATGGCATCACCTTGAAATCAGAAGAGCTGATAAAGGGTCCTACCTTGTTTGATAACTTTAAGGAAGGAAAAGAAAGAATGATATGCGTGTTTCTGTGTCATACATAAGATTGTGAAAATGACAAGTAACAATAGAATAGTTGCAAGTTTCTGATAACCGACAAAGCTGCTAAACTGATCCATCCAATGCTTTTCTAGACAGTTCCTTACAGAAGGTTGACAGCACCACATATAAGAAGATGAGAATACCTTATAATATACTATACATAAAAATCGATGGCTACAGGTAACACACGGACCTACCATTGCAAGAATATATAGAAAAATGATTATCTTCCATGAGTTTAACATCAATGTTGACAGCCCTAGCTCATGTAAACCATCAGTGGTGCAAGTAGCAAACACAACCAAAGAGAAAGGCACCTAACTCAGTAAGCACAGAGGCTTTAGTCACAGAAGTTGAAAATGTTGCAGCGACCTTTTATCCTGTCAAAATCATTTGAAAAGAGTCTCAAAAAGATAACGGAAATATGAGATATGGAAGGCTACCAAATGATGCTAGAACAGTAAATAAACCTTTTCTGGTGTCAGTGTTCAAACAAAGCTTGAAAGATATACCATATCCAGACCTCTGTTACATATTCCGAAGTTTGCTGTTTCGTAGAAGGAACAAAAGCAATCTAATTTGGAGAAAATTACACAAATTGTGTGCAAGAGCTAAAGAATGAACTAGCATTCCATGATGAAGTGATAAAACAATTTAATAGATTGATTGTATCTCTAGTTTACCCAATTATAGAAGGGAGCATGGAGCACTGCATGGGTAATATGGATCAGATGCGGTAACTAAGCCAAAAATAGTAGCACATAGTTGCCATATATGGTATATTCAGAGCTGAGGCATGTAAATGCAGAGAGAACATGCCAAAGAGGAACTGAGGTGTAACAGCAACAAGTATAAATCAACTATAGCTTTCTTCCCGTGAGGAACAGTAGCACTTGAAAGGTACATGATAGTATTTATTAATTAGCAGCAAAATCAGTTGGATGTCGTAATCAGTGTGTTCAAATACTAACAACAGGACAGCCTTTTGAGAATCTGTGAAACAGTGTATGCATATTTCAACATAACAACAACTAGAAGCAATCTCAAAGTAGATAGTTCACCATGAGTGAGATAGAGGCGCAATGCGGAAAATACTTCTGTAATTATTGGCATCCTTCTAGTGAAAAGCGAAATGCAGTTCTTTTGGACAGGACAGATCCTTTAACTATGGAACATGAAGGAGGGGAACAGTTACGGAGATGATGACAGTGCAACTATAACATAATGAAGCATACAAGGACAATGATGCCCTTATCAAGCAAGGCATCAACAGTAACATCATTCAAGTGTCCGAGTCATAGCTGAACTCTGGGAAAATAAGAGTATCTACCCTTGCACATGTAAGGTTCAGTAAGCTGGCAGGTCACAAGACAATCGATGTACATAACACAGTCTAGCATCTCCAATATGGATCATTGTGAAATTTATGAGTGAGGAGATACTCCTAATTATGCATCCAAGCCAACAATTCGGCGCAGTTCTTCGACAATAAGATAATGCACATCAGATGAGTACTGAACACAAAGGTGCTTCATGTTTACTGGCATCTGAAAACTACAGGCTTACAGCAGCATACCATATTAACGGAACGGAGCTTCTTCCCACACCTAGATACCGCTATCATACGTTCTGACCAAACACTTAAGTATCAGTGACCAGAACCTGAAATGCTGATCTTCACCAAAGAAAGAGAGCTACAAAACCATCTGATGCCACAGTAACCGAGCAAATCTTTCGCTGTCGCCGTGAATCATCACCTAGCAAGCCATCGACGGTCCCAGAATGTGTCAAAATCAGGCACCCTGTTCATCAGCAAAACAAAGTGCACGGCGTTTCACAGTCCCCCCTCAAAAGACTTGCGCCGCTGCTGCGACCTCGGCCCGTGCTGCGCCCAGGGCACCAGCGCGATTTCGGCCATGTCCTGCGGCGGGCCGGGGCTGCCGCACCCCGCGAGCGCGCCGACGCCGTCTCCTCCACCCTTCCCCTCACCATCGGAGCCGTCGGCCTTCCGATCAGCGGCAAGCGCCTCGGCCTCCACGTCGCACACCGCCGCCAGCAGGTCGATGGCGCCGGCGTCCTCCTCGCGCACCACCGCCGCCGGAGCCTCTGGCTTGGGGGCCGCGACGCGCCTCCCGCAGCCCGGAGGGTACCTCCGCACGGCCGAGAGGCGGCGCGTGACCACCTCCGCTGCCGCCGGAGCCCCGGTCCCGGCCATCGGCCCGTCCGCCCCGCCGCGATCGTGCCCCGCGGTCCCTGGGAGGCGAGCCGCCGCGGGGGGTGACGAGGGTTTGGCGGCCGCGCGCGCGTAGGGGTTGGGCGGTGGGCCGGCGCTGGCGGCGGAGGGGACGGGGGCCGGGCGGCGGGGTGGCTGGGCCGCATTGCCCTGCTGGCGGCCGCAGCCCGGCGGGAAGCGTCGGACGGCGGAGGCGAGGCGGCGACCGGCGGGCAGCGGCGGGAGGGATGGTGGTGGTGGTGGTGGTGGAGCCGTCGCCATTTGGACTGTAGCGAGGCCTCGAAGTTCGTACCGAACGAATGGGAGGAAGATTTTGCAGGGGAAGGAACCGCCGAAGGAAGATTTTTTTACCGCGGTCAATTTGCTCGGCCGGACATTTTACATTTTACACAATCTAATAAAAAACAAAAAATGCATTTCGATATAAGTTCCAAAAAATAGTTTATTTTCTTTGAAAAACTTTCGATCCGCTCATCAAATATCATGACGGTACAAAAAGCATGAGAAATAACAAAAATTACATTCATGTCCGTAGACTAAACCTGATCAAGGACAGCCCGGCCCGATGACCCAGCCCGAAAAACCTAGCCTTCGGGCTTGACGTTCGGGTCAGGCTCGGGCTCCATTTTGCAGCCCGAAAAGAGTATTCGAGCTGGGCTCGGGCTTTGATTTCTCAGCATTTCGGGCCCGGCTTACACGTGTATGTTACATGAAACAACGTTTGGGTCGGGCTTTTGGGTTTCTAGCATTTTTTCGGGCCGGGCTCGCATAATATTGGTATTATCACCATGTCAAGATATTATTGTAGTGTTAATTATGATTTTAAGTCACCGATGTGGATGCGCCCCGGATCCTATTACGCGTCGCCAGGTAGCAACCACGTGGGTACCCCCGGCTCCCCCATTGCTTATATGTGGGCCGGCCCAACTAGGTCATGTCCGGTTTTGGGAACGTTCTTCTCAAACCGGGTTTTTTCCATTTATTTTTTCCTTTTCTTTTTCTCTTTTCCTTTATCTTTTTAATTTTGGTTTTTTATTTCCTTTTGTTATTTGTTTTTCTCTTTTCAAATTTCACGAGCATTTCAAATCGATGAACATTTTTTCAAATTAGGGTTAAAATTTTTGGAATTAAAAATTTGTTTATCAAACTAAAAAAAGTTCATGAATTTTAAAAAAATGTTCATCAAATTTAAAAATGCTCATCGAATTCAGAAAATGTTCTGGAATTCAAAATTTGTTCATCAATTTAAAAATGTTCGTTGAATTTGATTTTTTTACTTAAAGTACCAAAAAAATCATTGAAATTCAAAAAAGTTCACCAAAATTCTAAAAATGTTCATTGTTTTTTGAATTTGTGAACATTGTTTTTAATTCGTAAACATTGTTTTGCATTAGTGAATATTTTTTGAAATTATAAACTTCTTTTGAAACCTCAATTTTTTTAGCAAGCAAATAACAAAAATACAAAACAAAAAACAAAAAGAAACCAAAAAAAAGGGAGCCCCGCACCTGGGCTGGCTCAAGTTCGAGTGTGGGGAGCCAGGGGTGTGCGCTGCACCTTTCCCCAAGCGCCTAACGCATTGAATAGGAGCTCACTGTATGTAGCGGGTTTGAGGACGCTATCTCGGCCTAGCGTCCCGATGGCCTCATGGATGTTGGGCACATGTGATTGAGTTGCTTGTCTAGGCCCTATATTTTGAGTGATATATGGAGATTGAATTGAAGTTGACCCTCATGGTGCTTCCAAGGCAATGGTCTAGTTGTCGATCTGCTTGAAGATCGTGCACAAGGGCTTGGTTGGCGCCGTTGCACACACTCCAAGCCGATTCAACTCAGCAAGGGGATTTTGTGTGAATTCACCAAAGCAAAATCACACCCGACGCAACTTACTCCCACATATGTATATGTTACAGATCGGTCGAGACGTTAGAGGAACATCATGTGAAAGCATATTTGGGGGGTGGGGGGGGGGGGAGGAGGATTCAGCTCAAGGTTTGACAACCCAATCGATGAGAAGGATCAACCCGCACATATGAGAGTTGGCAGGCAAGGGTGGGTGAGAAGGAGAAGAGAGGAAGATGAGGAAAAGAAGCAGGGGATGATAAATATACATGATTTTGGCACAACGAGTCAACGAGAACTTGGCATACCATGAGCAAGAACACGCTGCATATGAACACCATTTCCATTTTTTACAACACACAAACGTACGAAGTCTTTGGGAATGATAACCTTTTTTATTTTAGTGTAATATACAATCACTGGTCAAGGTGGTGATCCCCAATTATGAATATTTTCATTTTCTAAATCTTTTTTAGGGATATATTTTCGAAATCTTCTGAACCCACGGAAAGAACTGGGCCGTTGTTTTACAAAAATTAGAAAAACTGGGATCTGGGCCGTGTCGTGATTAGACGAACAAGCCCAGACAGCGCACGAAGATTTCCTCAAAAAAAAAAAAAAGACAGCGCACGAAGCCGGTCGCACCAACAGACAGTCCAGGGCTCCGCCAAGTCGCCCCACCTCCACCCAAACCCAAACCCAACCCCTGCTGGCTCGCCCGCTCGCCGCCGGCCGCCGCCCAGCGCCTCCGCCGACCCCCGCTCCCGCCGCACGCCGCCCCCATGGCGGATCCCTACCGCTCGTACCTCCCGTCCTCCTCTCACGACAGAGGTACGCGTCACTCGGACCCCCACGCAGCCGGGCCTCCTGTTCCGCGCGATCGATTCTCGCCGCGTCTCGAGTCGGGGAGGCGAATCTCTAGACGATGGGCGAAGGGGGTGTGGGTTTCCGCTCTCCGGTTCGTCTGTAGCCGCCGCTGAAGATCCCTAGGGTTCGCGCGGGGTGAGGTTTTGGGTGATTGGGTTGTAGATTGCAAAGGAGGGGAACATTTGTTGCGGCAAGATTGGTTCGACTGGGATGAATCTGCGTGTATTCTGGATTGCTACCAATCTGCCAGTGCTTAGTGCTTGGGTTGTTCCGTTGAGTCGATTAGTTTCTAGCCTGCGGCGAGTTTTAGTAGCATCCCATACCACACTGCTGCTGCCAGGGCATGGCTGATGGTATATATATAGTGCATATATGCCTCTATGGTCCAGATAGGTGTGCTCTGTGATGTCTGAGGTTTGTGTTGACCTCGATGAGTTATGAGTCTTCACGGCAAGAGTAATCACGGAGCGCACGTGAATCGTATCCCACAAGAGTAACAGCATTTACCGCCCCCCTAAAACGGTGAATTGTACTATCCAACAAGAGTAACTGCATTTACCATCCAGAAAACATGTTGCCAGCCGAAAAAAGACTGAATTGTTTTAATGTTTTGGATTCTAAGTACCAAATCTGGTGACAAATGAGTTAGTATCTCAATTGGATGCTAATCATCACACAGTCTGTAGTGGTAGCTCCGCACGCTCGCAAGCGTGACATCGCCGGTACGAATCCTCCAACGGTATATTTTTAGCAAAATATGTTCAATATTTACTGCCACTTGCGCGCACAACAAGATTTTATCATTTAAAGATAAAAAAAAAACTAGAGGTGTGGGATAGGCACGTCGAACTCGCGTTCCAAGGGGACAACACCAAGAGCGAGCTACCACTGCACCATGGTTGCATATGTGTAAGACTTGCGGTCACAGTTTTCCTATAAACTTTTTAGGAAATTTGGAAATTCATTTGAAAATTCCGCATGGTAACTTCTGGTATTTTCCAGTAAACACGGTTACCACAAATCCTGTCCCTTCGGTACCAATTGCTTATTCGTGTCATAGAGTGTTCTTTGTTTGGTTTTAAGTGATCGCGGGAAAGGAAAGGATAGCTTTCCCACTATCCATGTGATCATTTTGCTATTTGGAACTGGCTTTGGTAAGTAGGTTTGGAGGAATATGAAGTGTGCTAAAAGATAGTGGAGTGTAAGATTGCCCTGAATCAGGCGGTTTAAGTTGTGAGGGTTAATGTGATGTTGTACCTTTTATTTTTTGAGGGAATGTGATGTCGTATCTGATACCATGTGGTCCATGGAAATCATTCTTGAATTGAACGTTTATACGTAGGAAGAACCTCTATGGTTGTCAAGGCAGTTTGCCATTGTTAGTTGTTACCTTTTTATATGATTTTACTATTGTCTATTGAATGTTGGAACACAAGATATACTTATGGAGTATATATGTAGTTGTAATTTTGGAAGCACTCCCTTGTGCCAACTGTGGACAGTGGACCCATTGTTCAATCAACTTAGTGGCTACTTCAGTTGCATTCGTTTGGATAGATTGTCGAAGTTGCTGAGTTGTCAGAAGTGCAAGAATAAGCAAATCTCCATGGACATATTTATACATGGTGAAAGATGAATGTAGGAAGTTGTATGTAGTTTGCATTCATATACATGCATATATGCCTGTTTTGATGAGACGTACCTTCTGCTTTACCTCTTTATTTCCTTTTCTTTCTCTTTTGATGTGGAAAATGACACTTATACCGCATTATAAATGCCTAACATGGATTTTGTTGCCATGGGATAATTTTATTTTATAAGCAGTTCCACTGGGCGGTTATCCTGGGTACGTTCTACCTGAAGAATCATCCTATTATGCTTCAAAAATGGCTGCTCTGCGAGGAGTACCAAATGTACCTAGAGTTGATGTAAGACAACTTCACTTTCACAGATTTATAGTTACTAGCAAGAGCAAGGTAAATTCCTTTTTGGTTTGTCACACAGCACATTGTTTTGATCCACAGGTACCACTACAGTCAAGAGCTTATGGTTTGGATGTTCCAGCAGGCGTGAGCCATCCTGCTTATGGTTTGGATGTTCCAGCAGGCGTGAGCCATCCTGCTTATGGTTTGGATGTTCCAGCAGGCGCGAGCCATCCTGCTTATGGTATGGATGTTCCAGCAGGCGTGAGCCATCCTGCTTTGGTTGGCTTGGGTGCACTGCCAGCTGGAGCTAGGCCGCGGGGACCTAGCCCTTTGGAAGACCCAGCTTTAGTCCGGAGAAGTTCTTCACTTGGCAAAAGTGTCAGTATTCCGGAAGTTGAGCGCCCCAAACCTGTTTTGATCGTCGATCGGCCATCAGAAGATGAATCCAACATTCTTTTTGTTGATGGTCTCCCAACTGATTGCACCAGGAGAGAAGTAGCTCGTATCCTTTGTAATCAGTATTCTCTGCATCATATTTTTGTCTTTCATTAGTTCCATTTGCAACCTTAACTACCTCTGGAAGATTTGTTCCGTCCTTTCGTTGGCTTCAAGGACCTCAGACTTGTGCACAAGGAGCCCAGACGTGTATGTCCCCCGTGCTTTTTCCAATGCATCATTTTTAACACACTCCAAACAGTTGGGTAGTTCATAACCAGTCACCCATTCATTTAGAAACCCGTGCATGTGCGAATTTGTATGAGAACCCCATTTTGCTAAATAAATCTTTATGCGGTGAAATGTAAGCAATTGCACTGAAGCATATTTATTTGAAAAGTATGTACGATATTAGGACAGAAATTAATTGTTATTACTAATAGGTTTTGAGTACCTAATGCTCTAAAAGCAACAGAAATTACATTGATGTCAAATTATGTCAAGTTTTTATTCCTGAACTTTATCTTGTCAATTGCAACCCGTTACCTCGTTTTCTTGGGTAATGAACAAATAACTATTTCTGCTTGTCTACATTTGCAGAGAGCTGCCCCCCCCCCCCCCCCCCTTATTACTGGTGAAATGTCCTTTTTTAACCAAACTTCGAACTCACTTTTTTCCTACTACTGCTTTCCTCTTGCAGAGTGGTGACAAGGCTTATGCTCTGTGCTTTGTGGAGTTCAGTGATGCAAAATGTGCAGGGACTGCTATGGAGGCTCTCCAAGGTTCTTGTTTCAGTGGCGTGCATTTGTTGCTTTGATACTTTCACTTTATATTCCTTCATACTACCTCCGTTGCTAAATATAAGTCTTTTTAGAGATTCCAATGCGGACTACATACGGAGCGAAATGAGTGAATCTACACTCTAAAATATGTTTATATACATTTGTATGTAGTTCTTATTGAAATCTCTAAAAATAATTTTATATTTAGAAACGGAGGAAGTATATCTTTCAGTGTAGATATTATCTTTTTTTTTGAACAAGAATAATCACAGCATACTTATAAAGTGTCAATAGGAGCTTTGCAAGTATTGGAAACACATGTGTCTTACACATTTAATATACAAAACCGAATGTTGTCTCTGTATGTTTGCTATTCATGTATCAACACATGCCAAAAAAAAAAAACCCTAAGTAGTAGTATTTGCTAGAGCCAACTTGTAAGAACAAGCGTTTCTGGGCCGCACAGACTGAACATCAACATTTGTTGTTTTGCAGAATACCGCTTCGACGAGAGGAAGCTCGACGGCCCGTTCCTTAAGATCCAGTTTGCAAGGTTCCCGTTCCGACCTCCGCCAGCCCATGAAGATCGGAAACGCCTTAGCGCTCGCTGATTGCAGTCATCTATATATCTCCCCCCTTTGCCAGCAGTGTATTCTAGGCAGTGGGCCATTGTAGATCAGCTATGTTCGTTCAGCCTGTAGTAGCAACCTGTGAGGGGCCTTTGTCAGCTGGAGACTGGCTAGCTAGACAGACTTGCCTGGTACCCACCTGCCTTACTGGGCACATTCGCCGTGTTCCCGCGTCACATTTTTCGCGGGTGGATATGCTAGAAATGATATGACATTCGCCGTGTTCCCGCGTCACATTTTTCGCGGGTGGATATGCTAGAAATGATATGACATTCGCCGTGTTCCCGCGTCACATTTTTCGCGGGTGGATATGTTGGAAATGGTATGCATAAACTGTTACTGTCTTGGCAACTCCAGGGGCAGCAGGTAGAGTACAATCTGTCTGATATCCTGGGGTTGCCACTAGTGATGCTGGGGAGTGGCATCTTGTAGCCGGGGCCTGATACCAGCCACCAGAGTCCAGAGCTGTCAATTGGGGACAGGAACCGCAAGAGACCAACTTGTTCAGGTTCGCTGGACTTGCCGTTGATTTTGCCGTGGAATCTGAGCGCTCGAGACGAAGGCGGGACGTCGACGGTGAGAAGTGACCGCCTGTCGTATGCCTTCGCGTTTGCTCTCGCGACGGTTTTTTCTGCTGGAGCTTCCCGAAGGAGGCGACTGGCGCGACGTGGTTTGGGGTCTTCAGGGAAACCCCAGCACGCCGGTTAGCCATTGGATCGCCAATGGTTTACGGTTTTTCTTTTTCCTCAATCTTTATCTGCGGCTTGGGTTTTGCTGGTGTCTGTAGCATCGTCGTCGCGTCGCCCCCAAAGCTACCGCGTCTAGAACGCTGGTGTTTTCCTAACGGCGTGGCTATTTTGTTTGCAAAATCGCAGCCTTTTGATGCTGTCCAGAAGTTTTGACACTACTTGTCGATGGGCTTTTCTTCTCACCTTACTTTTCTTCTTCTTACTAGCAGCACGCTTGCTGTGTAAACAGGTCTTTTGCATGGTGCCTTTTCGACCCATGTTTAAAAATAATAAGCATGAAAATGCAGTAGAAATTCTAGGCGAGCTTTTGGAATATGAGCCGAGCATCTCTTGGCACTGGACTTGCCATGTATGCACAGACAAGATTTGCATGTAGCAGCACATCGCTTGCCGGTGCCTACATGTAGCCGGTTTATCCTTTTCTTGCTTTATTTTATCGATGATGATGATGATTGATAGTGATGGCTCATCTCGGCGGAGAGGAGAGGAGAGGAGGAGCCGGGGCTCGCATGCATTTTCCACGGTATTTCCGTGTGGCCGGCCGGGATGGGTGGTGGGCATGTGTGCGCCTCCCAAATTGGGTGGTGAGGCGGCGTGAGAGCTACCCTCCCCTCTTCCCTGCTCGCCATGGCACTTGCACTGCCACCGGCGACCTGTAGCGCGCGCGTGTGTCCGTGTTTTTGGCGCTCCTTCTTTCTCAGCTGTGTACTCTTATGGTAATGTTTTTTTTCCTCTTCTGTTGACGGTACTACGGCTGCCTTGACCATTATATTATACTATTGTTAAACTGACTCCTATGCTAATGCCAAAATACGTACTACCAACATAAACAAATGCAACATCGTTTTAATGATCTAAACGATTTTATATTAGTTTACGGAGGGAGTGGTTGCATCAGCAAGCCAGCAACAGGGTGATGCTGAGGATCGAGTACTTCTTATTTAGTTTTCACGTGATAAAGTTGCCAAAATCGTACTAGTTTTCCTTTGTGTACTTGCTCGTGTGCGTTTTTCCGAGGAGCCGTTGACGGGGCATAGTGTTGTCCCCGTTACGCCAGCCATTTAATCCGTAGAAGTACGTGGCACCGTGATGCGTCGTAATTTGACAGCGAAGAAAGGTCAAATTCTAATCGACGAGGTGGACCAGGACTCGTCACCAGCACAGCGCAGCAAAGCAGCAGCAACCGCCGTTTTTCTCCCCCACCTTCCCTCCGCGTCCCCGCCCCCTCTCCCTCTCCTCTCCGCCTAGCAAGCTCCGGCCGTCCGCCCGCGCCCGTCCCGTCCCGTCCACGAGCGAACGAGCGAGCCAGCCAGCCAGCCGGGCGCCGCCGACGCCGATGAAGAAGCCGGGCAAGCTCGCGCTGCCCTCCCAGGACTCCACCATCGGCAAGTTCCTGTAAGCAATCCCCCTCCCTCCCTCCTCCTCCTCCGGTTCTTCCCCTTTTCTTGGACGCGTTCCGCCGTGCTGATTGGTTTGGTTTCGCGGCGGCCGTGGTCCGGGCTCCGGCGGGCAGGACGCAGAGCGGGACCTTCAAGGACGGCGACCTGCTCGTCAACAAGGACGGCCTCCGCATCGTCCCGCAGAGCGAGGAAGGCGAGGTAAGCCAGACCAGCCCCACTCGACCCGGCACCCCCAAGATTGAAAATTAAATCCCTCACCTCGTCTTGTCCTAGACGCGTATGGCTGGACCTGCCTGGCAGATTGGTACAGCCCGTACTGTTTTTTGTAGTAATTTCGTTGATGTCAGCAACAGATTTTAAATTTCTTTCCGGGTGCGTGATTGGATTAGCAGCAGCCAGCAGGTGCCAAGCAGGGGGTTCCTGTCCTCCGGTGCTTACCTTTTCAGAACAACGATTTAGGAAAAATTATTATGCCCACTTTTCAGACCAGCCATTCAGGCAAAAATCTAATCATTTCTTCTCAAGAAGAGATGGCGGCCTTGTATAGATGTAAAACTCTACTCCCTCCGTTCCTAAATACTCCCTCCGTCCGGAAAATACTTGTCATCAAAATGAATAAAAGGAGATGTATCTAGATGTATTTTAGTTCTAGATACACCCCTTTTTGTCCATTTTGATGACAAGTTTTTTCGGACGAAGGGAGTATAAGTCTTTTTTAGAGATTCCAATATAGACTAACATACGGAACAAAATGAGTGAATCTACACTCTAAAATACGTCTATATACATCCATACGTAGTCCATATAGAAATCTCTAAAAAAGACTTATATTTAGGAACGGAGAGAATATTTTTGATAGTGGCCTTGCATACATGATACATGAGCAGAAAAAAGTGGGACGTCTGATTGGATCAGAGGGCAGGGAGCAGGGGTTTCCTATCCCCTAATTTCAGAATAACTTTTTAGGAAATATGATGGGAGCACTACTATTTAGGATTTATTTTATTTCCCTTAGGTGGTGGAATACATGCGGTCATCTGTCATCTTTCATGTGGGGATATCCTCCTATGCAGTTTATTACTGATGCCATTTATCATGCATACAGTGGTTGGTCATATTTATCCGGAAATGGTGTGGAAGAGTGCTCCATTTTCTGTGTGGGAATTGTCTAATTGCATTCTTGTTCCTAACTTATTATAACTCTTCATTCACCTAGTCTGTGTATCACCTTCTTTCTGTTGACATACTTGACTTCTCTAGGCTCCTCCTATCAAGCCGTTGGATAATAATCATCAGTTGAGCATAGATGATCTAGATTCAATCAAAGTGATCGGGAAAGGTAATAGCGGAACCGTGCAATTGGTGCGCCACAAATGGACTGGCCAGTTTTTTGCTCTCAAGGTATTGTCCCAAACATACATTATTTGATGCTTTTCTCTTTAAATCTTTACTATGCATTTTTGGTTCCTTCAACTTCTTTCTGTAACTATCCTCTCTGCTATTTTACATATCTGTTACAAAGGGTCTTCACCTCCATTGGTATATGTTGTCATGCCTGCAGGTTATACAGCTCAATATTCAGGAAAGCATACGCAAGCAGATGGCCCAGGAGTTGAAAATAAGCTTGTTTACACAGTGCCAGTATGTTGTCACATGCTATCAGTGTTTCTATGTCAATGGTGTTATTTCTATTGCTTTGGAGTATATGGATGGTGGCTCTCTTGCTGATTTCCTCAAGGCTGTTAGAACCGTTCCAGAGGCCTACCTGGCTGCAATTTGTAAGCAGGCCAGTGAAATGTCACACAATCAACCACATAGTTTTCCCTACTTTTTTGTTTGCTATCAGAATGTCACCTTAAAATGACATGGACCTTTTCAATTGACAATTGCAACTTCCTTGTGCAGGTGTTGAAAGGACTGATGTACTTGCATCATGAGAAGCGCGTTATACACCGAGATCTGAAACCATCGAATATATTGATAAATCATAGGGGTGAAGTAAAGATATCAGATTTTGGTGTTAGTGCCATCATTTCTAGTTCTTCTGCACAGCGAGATACATTTACTGGCACATTTAACTACATGGCGGTGAGTGAAAGTTTGTTTCAATTATGTAGAAATGTCTTCCAGTGTGGCATGAAAAGATGTCCACCACTTTTTTTGTTTCAGCTAACCAATGTAAAATGTATACTCTTGACAGCCTGAAAGAATCAGTGGGCAGAAACATGGTCATCTGAGTGATATCTGGAGCTTGGGCCTAGTTATGCTGGAATGTGCCACTGGCAATTTCCCATATCCTCCTCGTGAAAGCTTTTATGAACTTCTTGAAGCTGTTGTCGACCAACCATCACCTTCTGCACCATCAGACCAGTTTTCACCAGAGTTCTGTTCATTCATTTCTGCTTGGTATTTGTGCTTCTCCATTGAACCCCCTTTGTTAATCAATGTTACTCGGGCAATATTTGCAATTTTTAGATCTAGAGCTCTAAAGTATGAGCTTAGGTACAGTACCATTATATGCTTGCGGACACGTATTATCTGAACTTCCAGATATTTTTTGTTTTTGTCTCATCTCATCTGTGGGCAGATTATTTGATCTTTAATTTATTTATTTATTTGTGGAACATCAGTGTCCAAAAGAAGGCTAATATCTGTTTTTTTATTTCTTTTTGGATTTCAGTATCCAAAAAAATGCTGCAGATAGGTCATCTGCCCAAACCCTATCAGTAAGGAAAATTCTGTTTGCTTCCCAGTTTTGTATGTACTTTTAGCATCATTAGTTGGCTGACTGATCTTGATCCAATTCTTCTATCTGTTGCCTCGACGTCCAGGTTCATCCATTCCTGAGCATGTATGATGACCTGAATATCGATCTTTCTGACTACTTCACGACTGCAGGATCACCGCTTGCCACCTTCAAGTAATCCAATAACCCACTGAAGAGTACATACATGGTTACTGCAATTCCTTTACAATTCCAGTGATGGTCTATTCTCCTTTTTTTTCCTAGGCAAATCGCGTTGTGAGACGACAAATGCTCAACCATGCGTCATGAGCTGGAGCTAACTGAAGCAAGTGAATGGAGTTATTTTTCTTTTCCTTTTGTTCATGAACTGGGCTTTGGTGATATCTTTGAACCGAGTATGATACAATTGGCTGCATAATTATACAAATACAAGTTTGTAAAGCATCAGTGAGGATCGAAGTTTTGCCTGTCTGCATACCGGAACCATCCGTTTGTTGGCTTTGACCTTTGTTATGTATGGGCTTATCGCTTTTGCAGTTTTACTAATGAAACCATATTTGCTGGGTTGCTTCATGACCTGATTTGGACTAGTATCTGCAAGCTTTTAGTTCAGATGGTGATGTGTCACTTTAGGTGGAGGGTGGTGGTGGGCTTCTGAAATCAGGAATGGTTGCTTTTGCAAGTGGCACCTTCTTGGAATTTGTAATTTCACATAAGTGAAATTCAAATTTGATCCATGCAAAAAAGAAAGAAAAATATGTTATGTTGTGAAATAGTATAAAAAATTGTGACAGTGGACAAAGATGATGAAAGTAGCCGAAGGAATGAAGCGTAGGAGAGGAAGAAAGGCGAAGAATATTGCATCGTGACAATGGACGAGATGGAGCAAAGAAGAAGAAGGTGAACAGGAACAATGGATAAAAACCGAACAAACAGAAGGACGGGGTGAGAACAAAGGGGAGGACATACAGAAAAGGAATAGGATAATATTTTCAGGAATGTAAAATGACCTAATACAAATGATGAAACGAGTGGAAGGAAGGAACGATATGACAGGAAAGACAAGATTGCATCCAAACCCATCTTTCTTGGTTATAAGTCTGGTGTTAAAGGTTTTAAATTTTGGAATCCTGAAAACCAGAAGGTTGTTATTAGCAGAAATATTATCTTTAATGAAACAACTATGTTACATGACGTTCCATCTACTAATGTTCCTGTTGAGAGTGAACAACTATCAGGTGGAGTATGTTATTGATTCAGGTGATACATCCGGTAATGAAAATGTTGATGCACATGGTGAACCGGTCGTTGATGATGAACATGTCACTCCAAATCAACCTATTGTTCCACCCAGTTGGAATCTCGCATGTGACAGAGTTAGGCAGGGTATTAATAAACCTGACAGGTTAATTGAAGAGTGCAATATTGTTTCTTTTGCTTTATCTGATGCAGAAGAAATTGAAGGTAATGCTGAGCCTTCTTCATATTCCGAGGCTATTATTTCTGGTAATAGTAATAAGTGGATGGCTGCTATGCATAATGAGATGGAATCACTTGAAAAGAATGGCACTTGGGATTTAGTAAAATTATCTAGAGAGAAGAAACCTATTCGTTGCAAGTGGGTTTTCAAGAGGAAAGAAGATGTTTCTCCTAATGATGAGACAAGATATAAAACAAGGTTAGTTGCTAAAGGTTACAGTCAAATTCCAGGTATTGACTATAACAAAGTCTTTTTTCCTGTTGTGAAGCATAGCTCTATTCGCACTTTACTTAGTATTGTTGCCATGAATGATTTTGAGCTTGAACAATTGGATGTTAAAACTGCATTCTTACATGGAGAATTAGAAGAGGATATTTATATGGAACAACCTGAAGGTTTTATTATTCCTGGAAAAGAAAAGCTTGTCTGTAAGTTAAAGAAATCTCTTTATGGATTGAAGCAATCCCCTAGACAGTGGTACATGAGATTTGTCACTTTTATGCTCTCTCAAAAGGTCTAATTAGGATAGCTGTGTTCATTTGAAAACTATCAATGGTTCAGTTACACTAGTAGAAAAGAGGGCTTTGGTCCTGGCCGGGTTAGCCCATTAGTCCCGGTTCAGTCCAGAACCGTGACCCATGGGGGCATTGGTCCCGGTTCGTGAGCCCAGGGGGCCGGCCGGGCCACGTGGGCCATTTGTCCCGGTTCGTCCGGACCTTTTGGTCCCGGTTGGTGGGATGAACCGGGACCAATGGGCCTGGCTCCTGGCCCACCACCATTGGTCCCGGTTGGTGGCTTGAACCGGGACAACAGGCTGCCCTTTAGTCTTCGTGCCACGAACCGGGACCATTGAGGTGCCTATATATACCCCTCGCCCACGAGCAGAGCACTCCACTGCTCTGTTTTTCTCTGGCGGGGGGGGGAGGGCTTTGTGGTGCTCTAGCTCACCTCCTATGCACATGAGGTGTTCGTTGAAATGCCCGAGCCACACTAGTTAAGCTTTCTCCTCTCGAAGCACGACCTCCGAACTCTATTTTTCCCGAGATTTGTCTAGGTTTATATTAGTGGCCCGTCACGCCCCGTCCCCGTCTTCACTGTCGTCGATCGCCCGCGCCGATCTCGTCGCCGGCACCACCGTGGTGAGCCTCTTGTTCTTATCTTCTTTCTAAAAGAAAAAAAATTTCTTGCTTTAGAGATATATACTTGTCTAATTTTCTTACTATTTTATTGCTTGTTATTATATAGTGCGATGGTTTTGGTATCCGCCCCCGTCGGCCCTCGTCCTGTCTATGATTCAGATGTGGTATATATTATCTTTATAACTATTGCTTCATTTGTTGTTTATGAAAATTATGCCGACCAATGTGACATAGATTTTATTTATCTAGGAGGTATGTGAACCGGAAATTCCAATCGACCCTATTGTCGAGAGGTTAAATTTAGTTGAAGAAGAAAACAATTTCTTGAAGGAAAAAATAAAAAAATTGAGGAGGAGAAGATGATATTGGAGTTGCATGTTGCGGATGTCGTCGATGATCACAAGATCAAGATGGATGCAATGCGCTTGAAGATGAGAAAGATTAGAAAATATGCCATTCATACCGAGGCTTGGTATCATTATGCCGTTGGATCCATTGTTACCTTGGTTGCGATTATGATCGCATTTGTTTTCGCATTGAAATGTTTTAC
The DNA here is from genome assembly GCA_021605205.1 of Aegilops longissima. Classification (NCBI taxonomy): domain Eukaryota; kingdom Viridiplantae; phylum Streptophyta; class Magnoliopsida; order Poales; family Poaceae; genus Aegilops; species Aegilops longissima. Next base: position 73,716,008 of record CM038682.1, on the reverse strand, counting down.
ATAGTTTCAATGTATGGTTTAATTAATTTAGATGCTCTGCAGAGCTTTATGTTGTTAGATGAGAACTATGTATGTACTTTGGTTTTAATGTGATGATGAACTTCTATTAATTTGGTCACTTAATTATCTATTCATGATGTTCTGTAATTGTTTTTGACACACTTAATTATATATAATGCACGCAGATGAACTGGCAATGGATGTACGATGACAGACACACCTCCGAGTACATTAAGGGCGTGCATGATTTTCCCGAAGTGGCTGAGGCAAACAAGCAGAATGGTTTTATGTGTTGTCCATGCCCTATATGTGGGAATACGAAGTCTTACTCTGACCGGAAAATCCTTCACACCCACCTGCTTTACAAGGGTTTCATGCCACACTATAATGTTTGGACGAGGCACGGAGAAATAGGGGTTATGATGGAAGACGACGACGAAGAAGAAGAGTACGATGACAACTATGTGCCCCCTGAATACGGTGATGCTACTGAACATCAAGAGGAAATAGACGATGTGCATGATGATGCTGCAACGGGCGAAGCTGCTGAAGATCAAGAGGAACCAAACGATGTGCCCGATGATGATGATCTCCGCCGGGTCATTGTCGATGCAAGGACACAATGCGAAAGTCAAAAGGAGAAGCTGAGGTTCGATCACATGTTAGAGGATCACAAAAAAGGGTTGTACCCCAGTTGCGAAGATGGTAACACAAAGCTCGGTACCGTAGTGGAATTGCTGCAGTGGAAGGCAGAGAATGCCGTGCCTGACAAAGGATTTGAGAAGCTACTGAAAGTATTGAAGAAGAAGCTTCCAAAGGATAACGAATTGCCCGACAGTACATACGCAGCAAAGAAGGTCATATGCCCTCTAGGATTGGAGGTGCGAAGATACATGCATGCCCTAATGATGCATCCTCTACATGCGGTGCGTATAAGGATCTGAACGCATGCCCGGTATGCGCTGCATTACGGTATAAGATCGACGAGATGACCACGGTGATGTTGACGGCGAGCCCCGGGAAGAGGGTTCTGCGAAGGTGATGTGGTATGCTCCTATAATACCACGGTTGAAACATCTGTTCGAAACGGAGAGCATGCCAAGTTGATGCGATGGCACAGTGAGGACCGTAAGAAAGACGGAAGTTGAGAGCACCCACGACGGGTCGCAGTGGAGAAAAATCGAGAGAAAGTACTGGGATGAGTTTGCAAGTGACCCAAGGAACGTATGGTTTGCTTTAAGTGCGGATGGCATTAATCCTTTCGGGGAGTAGAGCAGCAATCACAACACCTGGCCCGTGACTCTAAGTATGTATAACCTTCCTCCTTGGATGTGCATGAAGCGGAAGTTCATTATGATGCCAGTTCTCATCCAAGGCCCTAAGCAACCCGGCAACGACATTGATGTGTACCTAAGGCCATTAGTTGAAGAACTTTTACAGCTATGGAAATGGAAACGGTGTACGTACGTGGGATGAGCACAAACAGGAGGAATTTGACCTAAAGGCGTTGCTGTTCGTGACCATCAACGATTGGCCCGCTCAAGAACCTTCGGAGACGGACAAACAAGGGATACCATGCATGCACGCACTATTTAGATGACACCGAAAGTATATACCGGAAGCTGCGGGAAGAATGTGTACTGGCTATCGCCGATTTCTTCCGACCAACCATCAATGTCGAAAGAAAGGCAAGCATTTCAAAGGTGAGGCAGATCACCGAAGAAGCCCGCCATGCGTACCGGTGATCACGTACTTGCTATGGTCAATGATTTACACGTAATCTTTGGAAAGGGTCCCGCGGACTAGCTGTTCGAATGACGCCGAGAAACACGCACCCATGTGGAAGAAGAAATCTATATTTTGGGACCTACCCTACTGGAAAGACCTAGAGGTCCACTCTTCGATCGACGTGATGCACGTGACGAAGAACCTTCGCGTGAACCTGCTAGGCTTCTTGGGCGTGTATGGGAAGACAAAAGATACACCTGAAGCACGGGATGACCTGCAACGCTTGCACGAAAAAGAAGGCATGCCTCCGAAGCACTATGAAGGTCCTGCCAGCTACGCTCTTACGAAAGAAGAGAAAGAAATCTTCTTTGAATGCCTGCTCAGTATGAAGGTCCCGACTGGCTTCTCGTCAAATATAAAGGGAATAATAAATATGCTAGAGAAAAAGTTCCAGAACCTAAAGTCTCATGACTGCCACGTGATTATGACGCAACTGCTTCCGGTTGCATTGAGGGGGCTTCTACCGGAAAATGTTCGATTAGCCATTGTGAAGCTATGTGCATTCCTCAATGCAATATCTCAGAAGGTGATCGACCCAGAAATCATACCAACGCTAAGGAGTGATGTGGCGCAATGTCTTGTCAGTTTCGAGCTGGTGTTCCCACCATCCTTCTTCAATATTATGACACACGTCCTAGTTCATCTAGTCGACGAGATTGTCAATCTGGGGCCCGTATTTCTACACAATATGTTCCCCTTTGAGAGGTTCATGGGAGTCCTAAAGAAATATGTCCAGTAATCGCTAGGCCGAAGGAAGCATCTTCATGGGCCATCAAACAGAGGATGTCATTGGGTTTTGTGTTGACTTCATTCCTGGCCTTAAGAAGATAGGTCTCCCTAAATCGCGGTATGAGGGGAGACTGACCGAAAAGGCACGCTTGGAGGGACTCAATAATATGCAGGACGGATATTCTTGGTCTCAAGCACACTACACAGTTCTACGAACTCTACCTTGGTGACCCAGATGTCAATGAACACAAGAACGATCTGCGCCCAAACACCCGGAGCAATCGACGATCGGATTACATGTGAACACATCAGGACTTTCAGCAGTTGGTTGGAAACACGTCTCAGAGGTGACAAGACTGTTTGTGATGAGCTGTACTTGTTGTCCAGGGGACCATCTTTGACTGTATTGACTTACAAAGGATACAAGATAAATGGGAATACATTTACACGATTGAACAAGATCAAAAGAGCACCAACCAAAACAACGGTGTCCGCTTTGATGCAGCAACCAAGAGGGGAAAGGACACATATTATGGTTACATAGTGGACATATGGGAACTTGACTACGGACATGATTTTAAGGTCCCTTTGTTTAAGTGCGAATGGGTCAATCTGTCAGGAGGCGGGGTACAAGTAGACCCACAGTACGGAATGACAACAGTGGATCTGAAAAATATTAGGTACACTGACGAACCGTTCGTCCTAGCCAATGATGTGGCACATGTTATCTATGTGAAGGACATGTCTACCAAACCGAGAAAAAGAAAAGATAACGAAGCGAATACATCATACGATGAGCCAAAGCGCCACATAGTTCTTTCAGGAAAAAGGGACATTGTGGGAGTGGAGGGCAAGACAGACATGTCTGAAGATTATGAAAAGTTTCATGAAATTCCTCCCTTCAAAGTCAAGGCTGACCCAAGCATCCTGATAAACTATGAAGATTATCCATGGTTACGGCGCAATAAGCAAATGACACAAGCGAAGAAAAAGTGAAGACTTTCTCCATAACTATTATGATGATACCATGCCAACTTTGTAATGATTTAGTATGATACCATTGTCCGTTTTGTACATGCACATGCTATGTGGATGAAATTATGATACCATGCCAACTTTCAACTTTTTCAGAGTTCATTTGAAATGCTTTAATTTAATGTCTTATGGTTCGGACCTCGTAATACCATTAATCCCGTTTCGCTCCTTGTCAACTATGTTCTCACCAAGAACACTCAAGAGGGCAGCCACGTGGGCCATTGGTCCCGGTTCATCTGGACCTTTTGGTCCCGGTTCCACGCATGAACCGGGACCTATGCGCCTTGCCCCTGGCCCATGACCATTAGTCCCGGTTTGTGCCACAAACCGGGACTAAAGGGTTGGTCCTTGTTCTTGGTCGAGTTTAGTCCCACCTCGCCAACCAAGGGCGCCACACCGGTTTATAAGCCCCTCCCTCTCTGCCTTGTTGAGCTCCTCTCAAAGTGAAAATAGATGCCCTTATACAGGGAATTTGACCTAAATTCATACTGAATTTCTTTGAAATTCATAGAAATTTATTTGAATTTAGGTTGAATTCTCTCTATAGGCGCATCTATGCTCATTTTTTTAGTAAAGTTAATCACAAACTTGTGATTCACACAAATTTCAAAGAATTCAAATTTGAAAACTAATGGCACTAACAGAAAGTTTATAATTTTTCTAAAACTAATGGCACTAACAGAAAGTTTATCATTTTGCTGACCTAAAAGCAAAAAAGAATTAAAAATTAAAGCAAAAACAAAAGAAAATAAATAATGCAAAAACAAAACAAAAAACTGGAAAAAACTATTTTTTAGTAAAGTTAATCACAAACTTGTGATTCACATAAATTTCAAAGAATTCAAATTTTAACTATTCAAATTTGAAAACTAATGGCACTAACAGAAAGTTTATAATTTTGCTGACCTAAAAGCAAAAAGAATTAAAAATAAAGCAAAAACAAAAGAAAATAAATAATGCAAAAAATAAAAAAAAATGGAAAAACTATTTTTATAGTAAAGTTAATCACAAACTTGTGATTCACACAAATTTCAAAGAATTCAAATTTTAACTATTCTAATTTGAAAACTAATGCCACTAACAGAAAGTTCATAATTTTTCTGACCTAAAAGCAAAAAGAATTAAAAAATAAAGCAAAAAACAAAAGAAAATAAATAATGCAAAAAACAAAACAAAAAACTGGAAAAAAAATAAAAATAGCAACAATAAGTATTTTGTTGTAAGTAGAAACAAAATAAAATAAATAAAGCAACAAATAAAACAAAAAAGTGCCACCTACTGGACCCCCACGACCTGAATATGACTAGAAACCCTACCATGGGCCAGGATTTTAGGCCCGCAGGAGGCCCAGTAGACCCACAGGCACACGCAGCGTACGGTTAGGCCCGAAAGCCTACAATTGAGAGGAGCTCGAGAGGGTGGGCACAGCAGCGCTTATAAACCACTCTCGAGCTCTCTCAGCTAGCGAGGTGGTACTAAACTTTTGACGCGGGACAGCACAAGGCCTTTGGTCCCGGTTGGTGCCACCAACCGGGACTAAAGGGGCGCATTGGTACCGGTTCGTGGCACCAACCAGGACCAATGCCCCCCTTTAGTCCGGTTGGTGCCACCAACCGGGACCAAAGGCCTCTGCTTCCCGCCCTTTGGGCTGCTGAAAAGAGACCTTTGGTCCGGTTGGTGGCACCAACCGGGACTAAAGGGGTGCATTGGTCCCGGTTGGTGCCACGAACCGGGACTAATGCTTGGACTATATAACAAACACTTGTGAAAATTTTCAGTTTTCATCGCCAGCCCCCCCCCCCCGCCGACGACGCCGAGCTCATCGACGCCGTCAGGCTGCTCCACCTTGCCATCTATGCCGCCGCCGCCAACACCGTCGCCTCCCCGAGCCCGCGCCATCCTCGTTGTCGGCATCCCCGAGCCCGCCGTCCTTGTCGTCCCCATCGCCGCGTGCCTCCCGAGCCCACCCCTCCTCGTCCCTGTCGCCGCCTGCCGTCCCGAGACCGCCTTCCCCGTCACCGCGTGCCGCCCCGAGCCCGCCTTCCTCGTCGCCGGACTCCTACCATCGCCGCCCCCCTCGAAGTGAGCCCCCCCTTTCCCATGGTCCTCACCGCTCTTGCGCCCGAGCACCGACCCCTTGCTCTCTGCCCCTGCTCTCCATGGTCGCCGCCGGCCCTGACGCATTGAAGAGCAGAAGGAGAGGAGAAGGAGAGGAGAGGAGAAGGAGTGGAGCAGCGGTGTTTCTGAACTTTCTGATTTTTTTACAGATATGAACAGTGCATAGAGGGTGTTTGATCAAATGCTAGATGGCTTTGGGCATTTTTAGAATTTATGATATTTTTTGTGGTGAGGTACTGATGCAAGACAAAGGTGATGGCAAAATTTCAGAATTTTTGGATTGGTTTAGAATAGGTTTTCAGCAAGGAATTTGAATCTGGTTCAAATTTCATTTGAATGAAATTTGAAAATTTTGAACTATGGATCAGAAGGTTTTTGGTGAAATGGAGTGTGGGTACTGTCATGAGAGTAATTTTTGTGGTTGTAAAAGAGTTAGGAAAATTTAGAATGTGCTATAAATATGTCAAAAATATTTTTTTGTTCATAGAAAGTTTTTTGTTCATAGAAAGTTTTTTGTTCATATACTGAAAGTTTTTATATATGACTATGGATATTTGAGCAATGATGATCCATGGATGTATGCATTGATATATATGAGAAACGATGTTCATAGAATATTTACCAAGTATATATGTATTTTTGTTTATAGCATTTTTTCCATTTATATATGTATGTGGCTATAGATGGATATATATGAGAAATGATGATCCATGGAAAAGTTTTATATATGCAAAAGTTACATTTTTAGAAAAGTTTTATATATCTAGCTAGGAAAAAAGGAAGAAGAAGAAGAAAAAGAAGGAGAGGGAAAAGGAAAATAAGAAGAGGAAGAAAGGAGAAGAAGAGGAGAGGAAGAAGAGGACAAATAAATAAGAAGAGGAAAAAAGAAGAAAAGGAAGAGGAGAAGAAGAAAGGAATAGAGGAGAAGAAGAAAAAATAGAAAAATATCTATTTTGTCTTCTTCTCTTCTATTCCTTTCTTCTTCTCCTATTTTTTTTCTTTTTTTTTCTTTTTTTTCTTCGATCTTCTCCTCTATTCCTTTCTTCTTCTCCTCTTTTTATTTCTTCTTCGTTTTCTTATGTTTTATCGGGTCTGTCGTCGTCTATATACCCCTCCCGATAACTTCAACACGAGGGGGGGGGTCGATATACCCCCTCCCCGATAATAGTATTTTCCCATGTACCTATGTCGTTGTTGTCGATATTACCCCCTCCCGGATAACTTCGACATGAGGTATGGTCGATATATATACCCCCTCTCGACTGTGATAACTTATACCGTGGGAGCACCCCCCAACCCTCTCGCTCGACCAAAACTCTCGAGGACACCCAAACCCTAGAAAAAAACGATGTCGGTCTCCTACCCCGTCCCGCCGCGCCCCTACCCGACAAACTCTCTCGAGGCCACCCCAAACCCTTGAAGCGTTGTCGAGGCCACCGCAAACCCTAGAGAAGCAGCGTTGAGACCACTAATTAATATGATTCCTTACTGTGATTAGCTAGCTAGTTCTATGTTTGCCACTAATATATCCATCTGTCATGTTTGAATAATAATTGCCATGTTGTAAATATTTGTAGAAACTATGGACACCCCCCGAGACGAAGCAACAGAAGCGGTGTTGGGGGACATGATCGCACAAGGAAGTGATGCCGTCTTCTCGTTTCTCAACGACACCGATGGTCTAGAAGGACAGGGTGAGGAAGCAGGCTATGATTATGATGGCTCCTTTGACCCAATGCCGGTGCAAGAAGGAGACCGTGAGGACGGCTCCGGTGACCCAATGACGGTGCAAGGAGACCGTGATGACGGCTCCGGTGACCGAACCGAGTCTGGCCAGGTATATATATTAGTTAAGCCTGTGCTGACTAGCTAATTGATGCATTCATTGTTTTGGTATATGTACACATATTAATTAACTCTCGTCTTTCTTCTTTTTTCTAGCCCTCCGGATCGAGCACAACTTCGGTAAGGAGACGAGGCCCGAAGAAAAAGTTGAGCTCGGATGAAAGGTTTGAGATCACAGCAATCGCGCGCGACGGTGAACCGATTGAACCCATCCGTACAAAGAACGCATTTGCTGCTCAGTGCGGGGTTCTTGTTAGGGACAAGATCCCAATCAGCATCCACCAATGGTATAAGCCTAAGAACGAAGACCCTGAGGTGTCTTATGTCAATGATATGCAGAAAGATGATCTTTGGACTGAGCTGAAGGCAAATTTCACCCTACCGCCAGAGGAGGATCCGGAGAAGCCAGTTATAGAGCAATTAATCAAGTCTTTTGCTCTTAAGAAGATGGTAGGCCTATTCAGGAGGTGGAGGAAAGAGCTGAAAAAGTTTGTCGACAAAGAAGAGACACCAGAATTCATTGGCAAATATGAGAAGATCAGAGATCACAGGCCCGCATTTGTGGCCCACAAGACATCGGAAAAGAGTAAGAAGATGTCGGCGACAAACAAGCAAAATGCTGCGAAGAAGAAGTTTCACCATCGCACGGGTCGGTGGCTACCTCAAAGCCCGGCCTAAGTGGGCCAAGGCTGAGAATGATCTGCTTGATAAAGGGATCGAACCAGAGACAATGAATCGCCGCACCGTTGCGGACTTGGTTCTTCGAGGCTGGCGGAACCTTGGACCCTGTATCAGGGAAGTGCCGTTGGATGGACGAGCAACTAAAAATACCAGTCAAGAGGCTTCGGCACTATATCAATGCAGCGCAGCAAGGGATGTTCATTCCAGACAGAGAGAACGACGAGCTCACAATGGCCCTCAGGAATCCTGAGCACCCTGGACGGACACGAGGCACGCCAGGCTCCGTTCCGTGGAAGGTTGGTTTTCCGGACGCAGGCGGTTACAAATGTTGGGGATCGTTGCAGAAATTAAAAAATTTCTACGCATCACCAAGATCAATCTATGGAGAGACTAGCAATGACAGAGAGGGGAGTGCATCTTCATACCCTTGAAGATCGCGATGCGGAAGCGTTACAAGAACGCGGATGAAGGAGTCGTACTCGCAACGATTCAGATCGCGGTTGATTCCGATCTAAGCGCCGAACAACGGCGCCTCCGCGTTCAACACACGTACAACCCGGGGACGTCTCCTCCTTCTTGATCCGGCAAGGGGAGAGGAGAAGCTGAGGGAGAGCTCCAGTAGCACGACGGCGTGGTGGTGGAGCTTGCAGTTCTCCGGCAGGGCTTCGCCAAGCACGACTACTACTACTACGGAGGTGTTGGGGAGGGAGAGGGTTGCGCCAGGGGAAGGGGTGCGGCTCCCATGCGCCTCCCCACTATATATAGGGGTGGAGGGGCTGGTTACTTGCCCTCCAAGTCCATTGGGGCGTTGGCAAAGGTGGGGGAAAGAAATCTCATCATTTCCCATCCCCACCGATTGTTATCACCCTTTTTTAGGGATCTTGATCTTATCCCTTCAAGATATGATCTTATTCCTTCTAAGGGGGATCTTGGTGTGCCTTGACCAGGGGTGTGGGGCCTTGCCCCCACTACCCACGTTCATGTGGGTCCCCCCATGCAGGTGGGCCCCACTCCGGAACCTTCTAGAACCTTCCCAGTACAATACTGAAAAAATCCCGTACATTTTCGGGTGGCCAAAATAGGACTTCCCATATATAAATCTTTACCTCCGGACCATTCCGGAACTCCTCGTAACGTCCGGGATCTCATCCGGGACTCCGAAAATATTCGGTAACTGCACACTAATTCCCATAACAACTCTAGCGTCACCGAACCTTAAGTGTGTAGACCCTACGGGTTCGGGAATCATGCAGACATGACCGAGACAGCTCTCTGGCCAATAACCAACAACGGGATCTGGATACCCATGTTGGCTCCCACATGTTCCACGATGATCTCATCGGATGAACCACGATGTCGGGGATTCAATCAATCTTGTATACAATTCCCTTTGTCAATCGGTACGTTACTTGCCCGAGATTCGATCGTCGGTATCCCAATACCTCGTTCAATCTCGTTACCGGCAAGTCACTTTACTCGTTTCATAATGCATGATCCTATGACTAACTACTTAGTCACATTGAGCTCATTATGATGATGCATTACTGAGTGGGCCCAGAGATACCTCTCCGTCATACGGAGTGACAAATCCTATCTCGATTCGTGCCAACCCAATGACACTTTCGGAGATACCGTAGTGTACCTTTATAGCCACCCGATTCGTTGTGACGTTTGGCACACCCAAAGCATTCCTATGGTATCCGGGAGTTGCACAATCTCATGGTCTAAGGAAATGATACTTGACATTAGAAAAGCTTTAGTAGACGAACTACACGATCTTGTGCTATCCTCAGGATTGGGTCTTGTCCATCACATCATTCTCCTAATGATGTGATCCCGTTATCAATGACATCCAATGTCCATGGTCAGGAAACCGTAACCATCTATTGATCAATGAGCTAGTCAACTAGAGGCTCACTAGGGACATGTTGTGGTCTATGTATTCACACATGTATTATGATTTCCGGATAACACAATTATAGCATGAACAATAGACAATTATCATGAACAAGGAAATACAATAATAACCATTTTATTATTGCCTCTAGGGCATATTTCCAACAGTCTCCCACTTGCACTAGAGTCAATAATCTAGTTCACATCACTATGTGATTGTAATGAATCCAACACCCATGGGGTTTGATCATATCTCGCTTGTGAGAGAGGCTATTAGTCAACGGTCTGAACCTTTCAGATCCGTGTGTGCTTTACAAATCTCTATGTCATCTTGTAGATGCAGCTACCATGCGCTACTTGGAGCTATTCCAAATAACTGCTCTACTATACGAATCCGGTTTACTACTCAGAGTCATCCGGATTAGTATCAAAGTTTGCATCGACGTAACCCTTTACGACGAACTCTTTTACCACCTCCATAATCGAGAAAATTCCTTAGTCCACTAGTTACTAAGGATAAGTTTGACCGCCGTCATGTGATCCATTCCTGGATCACTCTTGTACCCCTTGATTGACTCATGGCAAGGCACACTTCAGGTGCGGTACACAGCATAGCATACTGTAGAGCCTACGTCTAAAGTATAGGGGACGACCTTCGTTCTTTCTCTCTCTTCTGCCGTGGTCAGATCTTGAGTCTCACTCAATGCTCACACCTTATAACACAGCCAAGAACTCCTTTGCTGATATATTAGAACTCCTTCAAAATCTTATCACGGTATGTATTCATTTGAAAGTACTATTAAGCGGTTTTTGATCTATCCTTATAGATCTTGATGCTCAATGTTCAAGTAGCTTAATCTAGGTTTTCCATTGAAAAACACTTTTCAAATAACCCTATATGCTTTCTAGAAATTCTACATCATTTCTGATCAACAATATGTCAACAACATATACTCATCAGAAATTCTATAGTGCTCCCACTCACTTCTTTGGAAATACAAGTTTCTCATAAACATTGTATAAACCCAAAATCTTTGATCATCTCATCAAAGCATATATTCCAACTCCGAGATGCCTACTCCAGTCCTTAGAAGGATTGCTGGAGCTTTGCATACTTGTTAGCATCTTTTAGGATTGACAAAAACCTTCTGGTTGTATCACATACAACCTTTCCTCAAGAAAATTGTCAAGGAAACAATGTTTTGACATCCTATCTGGAAGATTTCATAAATAATGCAATAACTGCTAATACAATTCCAACAGACTCTTAGCATTGTTACGAGTGAGAAAGTCTCACCGTAGTCAACTCCTTGAACTTGTCGGAAAACATCTTAACGACAAGTCGAGCTTTCTTAATGGTGATACTTACCATCATTGTCCGTCTTCCTTTTAAAATCCATCTGTTCCCAATAGCCTTACGACCATCAAGTAGTTCTTCCAAAGTCTATACTTTCTTTTCACACATGGATCCTCTCGGATTTTATGGCCTCGAGCCATTTGTCGGAATCCGGGCCCACCATCGCTTCTCCATAGCTCGTAGGTTCATTGTTGTCTAGAAACGTGACCTCCAAGACAGGATTATGTACCACTCTGAAATAGTTCCCATCCTTGTCGACCTACGAGGTTTGGTAGTGACTTGATCCGAAGTTTCATGATCACTATCATCAGCTTCCACTTCAATTGGTGTAGGCGCTACAGGAACAACTTCCTGTGCCCTGCTACACACTGGTTGAAGTGACGGTTCATAACCTCATCAAGTCTATGCCATCCTCCCTCCCAATTCTTTCGAGAGAAACTTTTCCTCGAGAAAGGACCCGTTTCTAGAAACAATCACTTTTGCTTCCGGATCCGAAATAGGAGGTATACCCAACTGTTTTGGGTGTCCTATGAAGATTCATTTATCCGCTTTGGGTTCGAGCTTATCAGGCTAAACCCTTTTCAAATAAGCATCGCAGCCCCAAACTTTTAAAAAATGACAGCTTAGGTTTCTCTAAACCATAGTTCATTCGGTGTCATCTCAACAGAATTACGTGGTGCCCTATTTAAAGTGAATGCATTTGTCTCTAATGCCTAACCCATAAACAATAGTGGTAATTCGGTAAGAGACATCATGGTTTGCACCACATCCAATATGGTGCAGCTATGATGTTTGGACACACCATCACACTATGGTGTTCCAGGCGGCATTAGTTGTGAAACAATTTCCACAATGTCTTAATTGTGTACCAAACACGTAACTCAGATATTCATCTCTATGATCATATCATAGACTTTTTATCTTCTTGTCACGACGATCTTCAACTTCACTCTGAAATTACTTGAACCTTTCAATAAGTCAGAGTGGTGTTTCATCTAGTAAATATACTTAGAATCTACTCAAATCATCTGTGAAGTAAGAGCATAACGATATTCACTGCGTGCCTCAGCACTCATTGTATTGCACACATCAAATGTATTACTTCCGACAAGTTGCTCTCTTGTTTCATCTCACTGAAAACGAGGCCTTTCATTCATCTTGCCCATGTGGTATGATTTGCATGTCTCAAGTGATTCAAAATCAAGTGAGTCCAAAGATCCATCAACATGGAGCTTCTTCATGCGTTTTATACCAATATGATTCAAATGGCAGTGCCACAAGTATGTGGTACTATCATTACTATCTTATATCTTTTGGCATGAACATGTGTATCACTATGATCAAGATTCAATAAACCATTCATTTTAGGTGCAAGACCATTGAAGGTATTATTCAAATAAATAGAGTAACCATTATTCTCCTTAAATGAATAACCGTATTGCGATAAACATAATCCAATCATGTCTATCCTCAACGCAAACACCAAATAACAACTATTTAGGTTTAACACCAATCTCGATGGTAGAGGGAGCATGCGATGCTTGATCACATCAACCTTGGAAACACTTCCAACACATATCGTCATCTCACCTTCAGCTAGTCTTCGTTTATTCCGTAGCTTTTTATTTCGAGTTACTAACACTTAGCAACCGAACCGGTATTTTAATACCCTGGTGCTACTAGGAGTACTAGTAAAGTACACATTATAATGTATATCCAATATACTTCTATCGGCCTTGCCAGCCTTCTCATCTACCAAGTATCTAGGGTAGTTCTGCTTCAGTGACCGTTCCCCTTATTTCAGAAGCACTTAGTCTCGGGTTTGGGTTCAACATTGGGTTTCTTCACTAGAGCAGCAACTGATTTGTCGTTTCATGAAGTATCCCTTTCTTGCCCTTGCCCTTCTTGAAACTAGTGGTTTTACTAACCATCAACAATTGATGCTCCTATTTGATTTCTACTTTTGCGGTGTCGCGAATAGCTCAAGGATCATCATATCTATCCCTGATATGTTATAGTTCATCACGAAGCTCTAGCAGGTTGGTGGCAGTGACTTTGGAGAACCATCACTATCTCATCTGGAAGATTAACTCCCACTCGATTCAAGTGATTGTAGTACTCATACAATCTGAGCACATGCTCAACGATTGAGCTTTTCTCCTTAGTTTGCAGGCTTAAGAAACTTGTTAGAGGTCTCATACCTCTTGACGTGGGCACTAGCCTGAAATCCCAGTTTCAGTCCTTGGAACATCTCATATGTTATGCGATGTTTCAAAAACGTCTTTGGTGCCTGAATTCTAAACCATTTAGCATTACGCACTGAACTATCATGTAGTCATCAAAACGTGTATGTCAGATGTTCGCAACATCCACAAGCGACGCTCGAGGTTCAGCACACTGAGCGGTGCATTAAGGACATAATCCTTTTGCGCAGCAATGAGGACAATCCTTAGTTTACGGACCCAGTCCGCATAATTGCTACTGTCAACTCAACTAAATTTTCTCTAGGAACATATCTAAAATAGTAGAACGAAAGCGTGAGCTACGACATAATTTGCAAAGACCTTTTGACTATGTTCATGATAATTAAGTTCATCTAATCAAATTATTTAATGAACTCCCACTCAGATAGACATCCCTCTAATCATCTAAGTGATACATGATCCGAGTCAACTATGCCGTGTCCGATCATCACGTGAGACGGACTAGTCATCATCGGTGAACATCTTCATGTTGATCGTATCCACTATACGACTCATGTTCGACCTTTCGGTCTCTTGTGTTCCGAGGCCATGTCTGTACATGCTAGGCTCGTCAAGTCAACCTAAGTGTTTTGCATGTGTAAATCTGGCTTACACCCATTGTATGCGAACGTTAGAATCTATCACACCCGATCATCACGTGGTGCTTCGAAACAACGAACTTCCGCAATGGTGCACAGTTAGGGGGAACACTTTCTTGAAATTTTATGAGGGATCATCTTATTTATGCTACCGTCGTTCTAAGCAAATAAGATGTAAAAACATGATAAACATCACATGCGATCAAATAGTGACATGATATGGCCAATATCATTTTGCTCCTTTTGATCTCCATCTTCGGGGCGCCATGATCATCATCGTCACTGGCATGACACCATGATCTCCATCATGGTGTCTCCATGAAGTTGTCTCGCCAACTGTTACTTCTACTACTATGGCTAACGGTTAGCAATAAAGTAAAGTAATTACATGGCATTTTCATTGACACGTAGGTCATACAATAAATTAAGACAAATCCTATGGCTCCTACCTGTTGTCATACTCATCGACATGCAAGTCGTGATTCCTATTACAAGAACATGATTAATCACATACATCACATATATCATTCATCACATCCTTTTGGCCATATCACATCACACGGCATATGCTGCAAGAACAAGTTAGACGTCCTCTAATTGTTATTGCAAGTTTTTATGTGGATGCTATAGGTTTCTAGCAAGAACGTTTCTTACCTACGCCAAAACCACAACGTGATATGCCAATTTCTATTTACCCTTCTTAAGGACCCTTTTCATCGAATCCGATCCGACTAAAGTGGGAGATACAGACACCCGCTAGCCACCTTATGCAACTAGTGCATGTCAGTTGGTGGAACCTATCTCACGTAAGCGTACGTGCAAGGTCGGTCAAGGCCGCTTCATCCCACGATGCCGCCGAATCAAGATAAGACTAGTAACGGCAAGTAAATTGACAAAATCGACGCCCACAACTTGTGTTCTACTCGTGAATAGAAACTACGCATAGACCTAGCTCATGATGCCACTGTTGGGGATCGTTGCAGAAATTAAAAAAATTCTACGCATCACCAAGATCAATCTATGGAGAGACTAGCAACGAGAGAGAGGGGAGTGCATCTTCATACCCTTGAAGATCATGATGCGGAAGCGTCACAAGAACGCGGATGAAGGAGTCGTACTCGCAGCGATTCAGATCGCGGTTGATTCCGATCTAAGCGCCGAACAACGGTGTCGGGGGTTGGGTGCGACATATGCCAAAGGATGGCTTATCATGGAGGGGGCGAGTAGAACGTCGCCGGTGCCTGGAAACGGGATGAGGCGTAGACATGCACGCCGGCGAATCTTACCCAGCTTCAGGGCTCTCCGAGGAGATAACGCCCCTACTGCTGCTCTGCGGGGTCTCCGCATGATCACTATGGCAAAGTGAGTACAAGATGCTCCTTGAGCTGTTCGGGGTGAGGAAGGAGAAGGGCACGGCTAGCTCTTCTCTCCCTCTATGTGTGTGTCTAAAACTACTAGATTCCAACCCTTTGCATGGGTGCCCCGGGGGGTTTATATAGGCCTACCCCCCGGGGGTACAATGGTAATCCGGCTGGGTGCGGGTCCAAGCCGTCAGTCTCTAAGTCGCCGTCTTCTCCGCCGGCTTCTGGGGCCCGCCGACTAGTGGGCCACGTAGACGGCCCAGTATGGGGCCGACAGCCCTTGTCCGCCGCGGGCGGGTCTTGCCGGCTGCAGATTACTGTAGCCGTGCTTCTAATGACGCGAGCTTGGTCATGGGGTCACGGCAGCAAGCACGCACGCCCGGGCGGCGATCACCGCTGCCATTCCCGTCTTATGCGGTTAATGGCGCGTGGAGCCCGCGGGAGGGGCCGGCCGACTCCCGGAGGCCGACTCCATCGGGTCCGTCTTGGGGGTGCTCTCACCGTCTTCGGATCTCCCGCCGACAGGCGGGTCCCGCCGTCTTCGGGTCGTACAGACAGGCCATTGTGGGTACAGGAATCTGCCCACGGGGCTGATGTCAGGGCCGGCGTGGCAACAGTGCCGCGCCGGATGGAGATCTCCGTCGGTACGGCGCTCTGTGGCCATACCTGCCCTTTATGGGCGGGGCAGGGATGGGCCGCGAGGCGGCTTTATCCCATCCCGCTCGTAGTCGCTCAGGCAGGAGGTGGTTGGGGTCGCGGGCCGACTCCCTGTAGCCGGCCTCGCTGGAGGTCGCTGGCTTGGAGTCGGCTTGTCCTGAGGTCGCCGGCCTAAAGTCGGCTTGTCTTGAGGCCGCCTCTGGGACTCGGCCCAGAGGGGTAGTCGCCGACTCTGTTGCCGACTTTCTGAAGGCGGCTTTTCGTCTTGGCGTCTTGAGGGGCGCATTCTGCCCCGATGTTTTGAAAGGTTCAGGGGCTCGGGTCTGCCTACCCGTGGCCCATTACTCCGACAGTAGTCCCCAAAGCTGGTGAGGTGCCGAGGGCAGCTTGTCGAGGAGCCTCGACAGCTTCATCCCTTTGGTAGAAGAATCTGGACTCGGCCCGCCGTCTCCATCTTGAGCCGACTAGCTGGAGTCGGCCTTGCAGGGGGCCGTCTTGCTCTTCAAAGGTTTCGAAGGTCGCAGCGGGATCCGGGCGGCGTGCCTGATAAGCTTCCCGGCAGCCGCCCGCAGCGGGCCCGCCACATGACGCCACGCGGCAGGGCCTGTCTGCTAGCCCACGCGTGTGACAAGACAGGCCCGTCAGGCGGGGCCCGCCACTACCGTGCCCCGGCGCGCAGCGGATCCACTGCGGTCGTGCGGGCGGTTGGGCTCCCCGCCGTTCTCGCGCGATAGCGTCGTGGGTTAAATCGTGAGGCGTGGGGGCGTGGCGCGAGTTAATCCCACCCGCCCCTCGGCGCCTACAAGTAGGCGGGGGGAGGGAGGGGGCGGTGACGCACGCGCACTCTCTCATCCCCGCTCCCTGCCTCGTCTTCTTCCTCGCTCCACCGCGCCGAGCCTCGTTTTCTTCCTCGCTCCACCGTGCCGAGCCTCGCTGCGCCGCGGAGATGAGCTCCTCATCCGCCGCCGCGCCTCCCACCACGCGCTCCGGCGTGTGGGACGGCTCCATCATCGACGACGACATCATCGAATTCCTTCGTCAAACGCGCCGCATCCCCGGCAGCCACCTAGTGCGGACCCGCGCCACGCCGGAGGGCGAAATCACGCCGGCGCCGGAGGAGGGCGAGCGGGTAATTTTCCGCTCGCACCTCATGCGTGGGCTAGGGCTGCCGGCGAGCGGCTTCTTCCACGCATTCTTGGAGTTTTTCGGGCTCCAGCCGCACCACCTCACCCCCAACACGGTGGTGCTGCTGGCTGCCTTCGCATCCTTATGCGAAGGTTTTCTCGGAGTCCTCCCCACCATCGAGCTGTGGGGGGAATTCTTCCAAGCGAAGCTCGGGACCCACGTCGCTCGCGTGTCGGCTCTGTGCGGCATGTTCATCGCCAAGAGGAGGCCGGTGCCCGAGAATCCTTTTCCTGCCACCCCCCTCATCAAGTCGGTGAAGATGTGGCAGCGTTCATACTTCTATGTCAAGAACATCGCCCCCGAAGGCGACAGGGTCAACTTGCCGCCCTACGTGGGCGGCGAGCTGGTGGGCCGACCCACCAGCTGGTCCTATAGGGCCCGGACGCTGACTCCGCAGTAACGCCGCCCGTCGCAGCAACTCAGCGTAATGATCAGTTGGAGGGCCTGACTGGGGCAGACTTGCTGGCCGCCTTCGTGGCGCGCCGAGTTCTCCCTCTTCAAGGCCGACCTGATCTGATCTGTCAGATGAGCGGCCGCCGGGACCCCATCCGGCTGTGCTCCAAGGACATGCCCCACGCGGAGGTGGTGGACACGGTGAACTTCTTGGCGAACTGCGGCCTCACGGAGGAATGGCAGTTTGGCAAGGAGCCGTACTCGCGCGCCAATCCCCCGCCATTGGTAAGTCGTCTCTTGCTTCTCCGTTTCCTTCTTCAGTCGGATCCGGCTCTAATTTTCCTTGGTTTTTTCCGACTCAGAATCCTCTCATGCCGCCTTCGGCCGGCGCCGCGGGGCCGGCTCATGAATTCGTCCCCTACTGGGCGGAGAGCGACGCCGACGACCCCGACTTGGGTGTGGCGGCGATGGAGGCCGACGCCGAGGAAGGGGAGGGGCCGACGACTTCAGGCCCTCGGCCACCTTTGCCGACTGGCCCGATGATGACGTCGAGAAGGAAGTCGCCCCCTGCCGCCAGCAGAAAGCCGGCCATCCAGGCACGAGCCCCTCCGCCACCTTGGGGGGTCAAGGCGGCGCGAAGAGGCGCCGGGCCGGTCCGAGTCAGCCAAGCGGCCAGGCCAAGAAATTCAGGGGAGCGGCCGCTGCGACTCAGCGCGAAGAAGCGGTCGCGAAGGCTAACCGCTTTCGCAAGGAGGTGAAGAAGCCACCGCTGGTCTCCGCGTAAGTATTTTTTTTATTCGGTCTTGTTTTTCTTCTGGTCCGTCTTGCCCGAGTCTTCTCATGTCCTTTTTTCTCATCAGGGCCCCGCTCACCTTGGAGAGGGTCGGCGCCGCCTCCGTCATGGGGTCGGCGGAGACGTCCGCCAATAGTCGGCGGGTTGACCCTGCTGCCGCCCTCCGGGAGGCAACAGAGCAGAATGCGCAGGAGAAGCGCGACGAGGAGGAGGCCGCCCGTCAGGAGAAGGCGGAGGCCGAGAAGGCGGTCGAAGCCGCTGCTGTAGCAAAAAGGCGAGCCGAGGAGGGCGCGCGCCTTCAGTCGGTGCTGCTCGTCACTCCGCTGAGCTCAGCGCCACCACCGCCGGAGTTCACGGGGCAGTCGGAGGGAGCCGGTGGTGAGGTCCCCGTCGCAGGGAGGGAAGGCGGCGAGGTCTCTTCACCGGGCGCGGCCGCGCCACCTCCGCCGCCTCCGCCGCAGTCCGAGATCGCATGAGGCAAACAGCCGGCGGACCCACCTGTGCCGCCGACCGACGACGAGGCCGTGGCGCAACTGCTTCTTCAAGTCGCCTCGCCAGCGCGGCGCCGTCTTGAGAAGGCGACCTCGGCGCCGCGCCCCTTGGAGACCGGCGCCGCCAGCTCGGCCATCCCTGACGCTGAGGCGACAAGCGCCGCGCCCGTTGGGTGGGTGCGAGGAGGCAGCACAGGCCCGTTGAACACGGCGCTCCTGGACGTCCAAGCGAAGCTGCGGGCCGAAGGCGACGCCCTCCAGAACCTTTCCAAGGCGCACATGGCATCGCGATCCGCCGTGCGGGTATGTTTCATATCCGAATTTTCTCTTGATCTTCTCGTGAGGCGTGCAGCGCACTCCACCGGTGTAGTCCCGAGTTTCGGGCCGGCTCTGAGCAAAGACCCGGAACTTTATTTGCTTACTTCCAAGTTTTTTACCTATGTCTGGAATTCTTGTTACAGGAGTATCACAACCTCCGCGCTACCGCCCTCAACCGCAACGTTGAAGATCTGAACAAGCGGGCTGCTGACCTGGCGAGGAGCCGAGGTGAGTTTTCTTCTTCGCGGGGGGCGCGCTGGCGCACCCGTGGGCTGTAGTCCCCGAGATTCGGGCCGACTGCTGCGCAGTCGGGCCGGATCTTCCTGGCGACCTTCTTAACTGACGACTTCGCGTCCTTCTTCTTCTTTTATTCTTCAGAGTCCAACGCCGCTCTGCGGGGGTAGCTGAGTACGGCCAAGACCGCTTTACGCGCCAAAGAGGAGGAGTGCGGCAAGCTCGCCGCAGAGCGCGACCTGCTGGCTATGCAGCTGGCGGAGCAGAGGGAGCTGCTCAAGGCGGCGCAGGCTGAGTCGGAGAAGAAAGAGGCCGCTCTCCTAGCCAAATTTGAGAGCGAGCGCTCCGCCTGGACCGACAGGGAAGCGCAACTGACCTCCGGCTTCCATGAAATTGAAGATATCATCGATGGTAAGTTTGCTTTTACTTTCTCTTTTGGGTTGCCGACTATGGGTTAAGCCGGCTCCTGTTTTTTTTTCTGACTTGCTTTTTCTTCTTCTTGGCAGACTTCTTTCTTGGTCATACGCAGGCGGCCAATCAGGCCATCGAGGCCGAGCGCGAGGCGCGGAGGGCGGGTGGCGCTGAGGTCACAGCCAATGCCCCCCGGACCCTTGACGAGCAGCTCCTGAGCATTGAGGCTCGTCTGCGGCCGGCACATTGGATGCTGCGCCGTCTTCAGCGTGTCGGTGCCCAGGCGATTGCTGCCCTGTGGCCGGACATGCGGTTCTGCGCCTCCCGCGGACCGCCGACCGGCCGGAGGTCGCGGCTGGCCGTCTTGAGGCTTTGAAGGGCTCCGCGGCTCGGGCTGGAGCTCGCCGAGCCCTGGAGTTCGTCAAGGCGTGGTATCCAGGGCTCGACCTGGACCGGCTGGCCGCGTTCCGGTCGAAGCCCAGCGGAGCTGCTGGCGCGGTGGGCGCCCTCGTCGGCGTCGCGGTGGCGATCGCCCGGCTACACGGACACGATGTCTTCGTCCCCGGCGGGCTGAAGACGGTGGGGAAGCACTGCCGGAGTGGTTCGAGATGAACCCGGACTACGACGAGGACTCGGCGGAGGTGATCGACTCCAGCGCCGAGGATGAGGACGAGGCGGAGGACGGAGACGGCATGGAGGCGCCAGAAGATGGAGCAGACGACCAGCCTCAGCTCGACCGCGCCTCCGAACGAGCAGCGCCCATCTGGGCCATTCTGCTGCCGAGACGATCAAGCCGAGACCGTTCAGCCAGCCGCCCGGCGCTGGCGCCGCCGCCACCTCCGGCCTTCAACCCCATCCGCTGCTTCTTAGGCCGCTGCCTTGCCTTTATTTTACCTGTTTGCTAGTCTTTTGAAAGAACTTTGTTAATTTGCACAATTCCACCCGCGGGGTGTATTCTGAACCTCTGTTCGAAGATCCGGCCAAGGGCCTAAGTTTGTGTAAATATTATTCTAATTATATGTTTCCTTGCTTATTGCTCTTGTGGCTTTTTCCTTTGCCGCCTTCCCTTAGATGCCGCCTTGCCCGTCGGGCAACCGCTCTGCGGATTGCCGTCTAGGTCAAGTGCTTGGCTACTTTGAGAAGGCAAGTACTTGGCCATTTTTTAGAGTCGTTTAAGCAAGTTGGGTAGAAAACGGCAAGCCGGCTTCTTAAGAGTCGGTTTCACGAAGCGGGCTGGAAGCCGATTTAAACTATGTTTATGCTTTGGGTCCTTAGCCATTTTTTTCGTGTGGGCGCCCGCTCTACCTTACTCCTGCCCACCAAACAGTCGCTCTGCGAGCTGCGGCTTCTGACAGGAGACGGCTTAGGCACCGCACGCTACTTGTCTGACTTCAGGAAGCACTTCATAGCTCAAAGGCGGCGAGTCCCCGGGCCCACTAGTCGAGCCCGGTGCCAAACAACATAATCAAAGGATAACATACTCAAAGGCATAATTCTTATCATACAGATAACAAAAGAGGGCAGTCCCGAGCTGCCTCGGGGCCCGAGTCTTGGTATTTCAAACACAAAAGGGTAGCGTGGTACATACTGCATCAATCGTAAAATCTTGAGATTCACATTCCATGGCGCTCCGTCTCCTTGCGGAGTCGTCCCTCTTCGCGTTTCGGGGCTTCGGCGTCGATCAGGTAGTAGGAGTCGTTTCCCAAAGACTTTCTTGATGATGAATGGGCCTTCCCAAGGCGCCGACAGCTTGTGCTGGCCGGCTATTCGCTGGATCAGCCGGAGCACAAGGTCGCCCTCTAGGAATGATCTTGGCTTGACCTTCTTGTTGTAGTAGCGGTGCAGGGTCTGCTGGTAGATCTTTGGACCGTGAGTGCCAACAGCCGGCCCTCTTCCAGCAGATCGACGCCATCTTGACGTGCTTCTTCTGCTTCCTCTTTGGTGTACATGGTGACTCGCGAAGTCGAACTCTATATCCGTTGGGATGGCGGCTTCGGCACCGTAGACGAGGAAGAAGGGTGTGAAGCCAGTTGACTTGTTTGGAGTCGTACGCAGACTCCAGAGGACGGTTGGCAACTCCTCAAGCCAGCAGCCGACCGACCGCTCCAGTGGTTCGACCAGTCGAGGCTTGATGCCAGACAGGATGAGGCCGTTCGCTCGCTCCACCTGGCCGTTCGACTGCGGATGGGCAACATACGCTAAGTCCAGTCGGATGCCCTGCGTCGCGCAGAAACGGGCCAGGGCGCCTTTGGCGAAATTTGTGCCGTTGTCGGTGATGATGCTGTGTGGTACGCTGTACCGAGTCGTGATGTCGGCGATGAAAGTCACTGCCGTAGGACCATTCAACTTCTTGATGGGTTTTGCTTCTATCCACTTGGTGAACTTGTCCACCGCGACAAGTAAGTGAGTTAGGCCACCTCGTGCCGTCTTGAATGGTCCCACCATATCCAGGCCCCAGACAGCAAAGGGCCAGGCGATGGGGATAGTCTTGAGCGCTGAAGCCGGCTGAAGCGGCTTGGAGCGGAACACCTGGCACCCCTTGCATTTTTGAACTAATTCCTTGGCCTCTTCTAGGGCAGTTGGCCAGAAGAAACCGTGTCGGAAGGCTTTGGCGCCGAGTGCTCTTGAGGCTGCATGATGGCCGCACTCGCCCTGATGGATGTCTTCAAGGATTGCTTGGCCTTGCTCTGACTCGACGCAGCGCTGGTAGACACCGGTGACGCTACGCCTGACCAGCTCTCTATTGACTATAGTGTAGGCTGCCGCTCGGCGTTGCACTTGCCGAGCCAAGGTTTCATCAGTTGGTAGCTCTCCGCTTACTAAGAACTTCAGGATGGGTTGGGCCCATGAGGGTGCTGCTATTTCTTCGACTGCCAGTACTGCTACTTGGACGAGGGCGGCTGGGCTGGGAGGCGGCGGGTTGGAGTCTGCAGCAGCTTGCTGGGTTGAAGAAGTCCCCGGGCCGACTGGCGCAGTCCCCGGGCCGAGTACTGGAGTCTTCGCAATGGTCGCCGCAGTCCCCGGGCCGGGTTCTGAAGTCCCCGGGCCGGCTTCGACTGCCGCGTTCTTGGGGGCGTCTGCAAGGATTCTTGTGCCGTCTGCTGAGGCTCTGGAGTCGGATCCGACTTCTTCAGGGGGAGCCGGCACAAAAATGGAGTCTGACTCTGGTGACGGTTTGACAGATGGCTTGAGAAGGCGCGAAGAAGGGCGGCCGGATGGTATTGCCTGACGGGTGGAACCGATTCTTGCCAGGGCATCTGCTTGGTCGTTGTCGTTTCTTGGCACGTGGAGGAATTCGCATCCCTCAAAATATCCACTCAGCTGCTGTACCAGAAAGCGGTAGCTCGCCATATTTGCATCTTTGGCGTCCCAGTCGCCGGATGACTGTTGGACCACCAAGTCGGAGTCGCCATAGCACAGGATCCGGCGAATGCCAAGCTCTTTGGCGAGCCGGAGCCCGTGGATGAGCGCCTCGTATTCGGCGACATTGTTGGAGGCGGCGAAATGGATCTGCAGTGCGTACTTGAGCTTTTCGCCCTTAGGGGAAGTGAGGACCACGCCGGCTCCCAAGCCGGTGCGCATGTTGGAGCCATCAAAGTGCATCCGCCAATGGGTGGAGTCGGTATTTGGCGGCAGTCTTGGTCTCGCCCAATCGACGAGGAAGTCGGCCGGTGCTTGTGACTTGATGGCGGTGCGGGGCTAGTAAAGATGGTGTAGGGGCCAACTCTATGGCCCATTTGGCCACTCGACCTGAAGCATCTCGGCTTAGATGATCTCGCTAGTGGGGCCGTGCAAACCATGGTGATTGGATGCTCTTGAAAGTAAGGCTTCAACTTCTTGGCGGCGGTGCACGCCAGTAACACATCTTCGGTAGTGGGGTAGTTCGCTTGGAGGTCGACGATTACCTCGCTCAGTAATACACTGGTCTCACGGACAGGTAGCGCCTTGCCTTCCTCCTTGCGTTCAACTACAATGATCTGGTTGACTACCTGCTGGTGGCGGCAATATCTGAGAGCATGGGCTCCTTTGAGTCGGAGCCGCCAAACCTTGGGGAGTAGTCAGCATTCTCTTCAAGCGGAGAAAAGCTTCGTCCGCTTTGAGTTCCATTCAAGAAGGTGGTCTTCTTCATAAGCTGGTGCGAGAGAAGAGCTTTCTCCAGCCGATGATGAATCGGTGATAAACGCCAAGCAGCCGTGAACTTCGCACATCTAGCGATCGGCGGGTACTTCCATCCTCTCGATCGCCTTGATCTTCACGGGGTTGCACTCTATGCCGCGTTCGGATACCAGGAAGCCAAGGAGCTGGCCGGCTGGTACTCGAAGACGCATTTCTCTGGGTTGAGCTTGATCTGGAATCGGCGCAGGTTTTCAAAGGTCTCTTTGAGGTCTTCCAACAGCGTTCCTCGCTTCTCCGTCTTCACCACCACGTCGTCCACGTAAACGTGGGCGTTTCTGCCAAGCTGCTTGAGGAGGCACTTCTGCATGCAGCGCTGAAAGGTGGCGCCGGCGTTCCTCAAGCCGAACGTCATGGTCAGGTAGCAGAAGGCTCCAAACGGCGTGATGAAGGCGGTCTTCAATCTGTCGGCCGAGTTCAGCTTGATCTGGTGATATCCTGAATATGCATCTAAGAAGCTCAATAGCTCGCATCCGGCTGTGGAGTCTATCACCTGATAAATTCTTGGCAAAGCGAACGGGTCCTTGGGGCAGGCTTTGTTGAGGCTTGTGTAGTCAATACACATCCGCCACTGCTTGTTCTTCTTTAGTACCAAGACCGGGTTCGCCAACCATTCTGGAAAGAAAACTTCCATGATGAAACCGGCTGCGAGGAGCCGGGCTATCTCTTCTCCAACAACTCTTCTTTTCTCTTCTGACAGGCGGCGCAAGGGCTGCCTGACGGGCTTCACATCAGATCGGACATGTAACTTGTGCTCGGCGAAATCCGTCGGTACACAGGCATGTCTTTGGGGACCATCGAAGATGTCCCGATTCTCACGGAGGAAATCGGCGAGCTCGCCTTCCTATTTGCTTGTCGAGGTTCACACCTATGACAGCGTATCTCTCCGGGTGCTCCGGGTCCAAGGGTATCTTCTTGGTTTCTTTGGCCGGCTTGAACGAGCCCTCAGCTTCTGACTCCTTGGGGTTGGGCGATATCTCTGGCTGCTTGCGCCATCGCCACAATCCGGTCCAGGCAGCTTCTCATTTCGATCACGGGGGACTCGGCTAGCGGCTGCTTTCAGCTACACAGGCGGACGACTTTCTGTAGTCGCCGGCTACGGTCAGAATCCCCTTGGAGCTCGGCATCTTTATCTTGAGGTAGGCGTAGTGGGGGACCGCCATGAACTTGGCTAAGGCAGGTCGGCCAAGCAGGGCATGGTAGGGGCTTTCGAGGTCCACCACTTCGAACTAGACTGGCTCTCAGCGAAAGTGATCCTTGTCCCCAAAGAGGACGTCTATCAAAATCTTGCCAATCGGTGAGCAGGAAAGGTCGGGTACAATTCCGTGGAACACAGTCCGACTATGCTGAAGCTGTCTTTGCTTGATTCCTAGCTTCTCCATCATATCCTTGTACATGATGTTGATGTTGCTGCCTCCATCTATCAGCACTCGCGAAAAGCGAGCGGCCCGCCTATCCGTGGCAAGGGTGGCTCCCAAGACCAGGGCGTAGGAGCCCGGATTCGGCATCACCTCTGGGTGATCAGCACGGCTCTAGCTAATGGGTTTCTCGGACCAGTGCATGAATTCTAGGGTATCTAATGCTACTGCATTCACTTCTTGTTGCTGCTGCCGCCTGCTGCGGCGATCATCAGCCACGCTGGCAGACACGACATAGGCGTTGTGCTCTTCTGGGTAATCGTCTTATACTGCACCGACTGGCCTGACAGCTAGCTGCTGGGGCGGTGGTGGAGGTGGCGGCCCAGCAGGCGGAGGAGGGGCAAGGCCGTCTCCCTTGGCGATCCTGGTGAGCCAGTGGCACTTCCGGGTGGTGTGATTTGGCGGCCGGCGCGGCTGTGGAACTTGCGGGGTCCGTCCGAGTCTGCTTTCGTAAGAAGGCGGCAACCAGTTGGACTTGTCGCCTTTACCGCTTGGCGAGGCTGCCCTCGGCCGCTGGTCTTGATCGCCGCCACCTGCCGGCTGTTGGAAGCCGCTGCGGGCCTTGCGCTTATGATCATTCTGCTGATGTCGCGATGGCGTCGCCACCGGAGTTCTGGGAGCATGAGGAGCTACTTTGCGGTCGCCTGACTTGATCTCCGACTTCATGGAGGAGTCGGCTGTAGCGTGCTTATGCGCTATGACCAGCAGCTCGTCGAGGTCTCGGCTCGTCGCAAAGGCTTGTGCTTGTGGAGGTGCCTTCTCCGCACCCGGTGGTGAAGTACTCGATTGCCTGCACCTCGTGCACTCCTTCGCAGGAGTTCCGGAGCTCGGCCCAGCGCGTGAGGTAGTCGCGAGTAGACTCGTTGGGGCCTTGCACGCACAAGGACAACTGACGAGTCTTGGGAGGTCGCTTGTATGTTCTCGTGAAGTTGCGGACGAAGGCCTCGGTGAAGTCGACCCAGCTGTTGATGCTGCGGGGCTTCAAGCTGTTCAACCATGTCCGGGCCGTGCCCTAGTGCATGAGGGGAACATACTTTACGGCAACGCGCTTGTTGCCGTTCGCTATGCTGACGGCCGTGGAGTAGTCCACCAGCCAGTCCTCCGGCTTCACGGAGCCGGTGTATTTGGGTGTGTCTCGGGGGAGTGTAAATCCTCGGGGGAAGGGCTCGTCTCGGATGCGAGGTCTGAAACAGGGCGGGCCCAACTCGTCTTCTTCTTCTAGCGCCAGGGATCAGTGGAGTCGCTCGATCCGGTGGTGGGCGTCAATTTCTCCGACTCCCTCTCGGCGGCCAAGGCGGTCGCCGAGAGTCGGATGCTCGACGGGTGGCGAGGAGACTCGCCTTTCTCTGCGGGGAAGAGGAGGCTGATAGTCGTCCCGCCGCTCCACTGCTCTTGGGCGGCCGTCTTCGTCGCGCTCGATGGAGATGTGAGTCCGGCTATGGCTGACAGCCGGATCCTTGTTCTTTCTTCCGCGGACGCTGCCAGTCGGCGTCCGAGACGTCGCGCCTTGATCTCGGCGAGGAGGCAAGTCGCCGTGTTGTCGTCGTGGCGCCTCCGTGCGGCAGCCGGCTTCGTCTTGCGCGGCGGCCGCGTCGAGGAGCTGCTGGACTCGCTCCGTCATCAGGCGGTGCTCCTCGCCCTCGAAGTTATCCAGCTCGTCCGCCGCCGCCTGGGCAGCGCGAATGTTCTCCGCGGGCGTGGCGTACACAGGGCGACTGGCCCCAAACAGACTGGCGATGGCCACGCCGCGCTGCTGGACCGCGCCTAGGCGGCTAGGCCCAGTCGGAGCCGGCGAGCCGCCCACAGCGCGATCCATCTCGCGCTGATAGGCTTCCGACAAGCGTCTCATGCTTGCCAGCTTCTGTGCGCCCACGAGGAGCTGGAGGCGGCGTGCTTCCAGCGTTCCGGCGTCGGCGTCCTCCGGAATGGAGGCGGTCAGGTCTTGCGAACAGCGTCGAGAGGTCATGAGCTCCCTCGCCGGAAGGCTCGCCGTGACCGATGACGCAGTACTTACGTGATGGTGCTCCGCCGCTCTCCGCGAGGGAGAGGCTCGTCGTGACCACCACGTTGGTGGGGAACGCGTCGGCGGCGGTGTCGGAGTCGACCATCATCGGGTCGGTGGAGCCCTACGGACTCCAGTGTCGGCGGCAGGCTCGCCGGCGGCGTGGAGCTGCTCGAGAGGCCCGCGAGAGCTTCGGGGCCGTCCGTGCTGCGTCGGATGCGAGCTCGTCGGAGGCGAACCTCGCCGGCGAAGTTGGCGAGGCAGCTCGCCGCAGAAGCGACCTCGGCGCCATGCAGCGCGTCGGCGCAGACTCCGTCTGGCGTGCCGGGCTGGCTGCGCTCGCCAGGGAGGAAGAGGGTTCCAGTCTCCGGACGACGGTGCACCAGGCCCCACGGTGGGCGCCAAATGTCGGGGGTTGGGCGCGACATATGCCAAAGGATGGCTTATCATGGAGGCGAGTAGAGCGTCGCGGTGCACAGAAGCGGGATGGGCGAAGACATGCACGCCGGCGAATCTTACCCAGCTTCAGGGCTCTCCGAGGAGATAACGCCCCTACTGCTGCTCTGCGGGGTCTCCGCATGATCACTATGGCAAAGTGAGTACAAGATGCTCCTTGAGCTGTTCGGGGTGAGGAAGGAGAAGGGCACGGCTAGCTCTTCTCTCCCTCTATGCGTGTGTCTAAAACTACTAGATTCCAACCCTTTGCATGGGTGCCCCGGGGGTTTATATAGGCCTACCCCCCGGGGGTACAACGGTAATCCGGCTGGGTGCGGGTCCAAGCCGTCAGTCTCTAAGTCGCCGTCTTCTCCGCAGGCTTCTGGGGCCCGCCGACTAGTGGGCCACGTCGACGGCCCAGTATGGGGCCGACAGCCCTTGTCCGCCGCGGGCGGGTCTTGCCGGCTGCACATTACTGTAGCTGTGCTTATAATGACGCGAGCTTGGTCATGGGGTCATGGCAACAGTGCCGCCGCCGGGCGGGCGATCACTGTTGCCATTCCCCGTCTTGTCTGGTTAATGGCGCGTGGAGCCAGCGGGAGGGGCGGCCGACTCCGGAGGCCGACTCCATCGGGTCCGTCTTTGGGTGCTCGCCGTCTTGATTCTCCGCCCGACAGTAAGGGTCCCGCCGTCTTTGGGTCGTGCAGACGAGCCATCGTGGGTACAGGAATCTGCCCACGGGCTGATGTCGAGGCGGCGTGGCAATAGTGCCGCGCGGACGGAGATCTCCGTCGATCGACGCTCTGCGGGCCATACCTGCCTTTATGGGCGGGGCAGAGATGGGCAGCGGCGGCTTTATCCCATCCCGCTCGTAGTCGCTCGGGCGGGAGGTGGTGGGGTCGTGAGCCGACTCCACAGCCGGCCTCACTGGAGGTCGCTGGCTTGAGTCGGCTTGTCCCGAGGTCGCCGGCCTAAAGTCGGCTTGTCTTGAGGCCGCCTCTGGGACTCGGCCCAGACAGGTAGTCACCGACTCTGTTGCCGACTTTCTGAAGGCGGCTTTTCGTCTTGGCGTCTTGAGGGGCGCAGTCTGCCCCGATGTTTTGAAAGGTTCAGGGGCTCGGGTCTGCCTACCCGTGGCCCATTACTCCGACAAACGGGCGCCTCCGCGTTCAACACACGTACATCCCGGGGACGTCTCCTCCTTCTTGATCCAGCAAGGGGAGAGGAGAAGTTGAGGGAGAGCTCCGGTAGCACGACGACGTGGTGGTGGAGCTTGCAGCTCTCCGGCAGGGCTTCGCTAAGCACTACTACTACTACAGAGGAGGTGTTGGGGAGGGAGAGGGTTGCGCCAGGGGAAGGGGTGCGGCTCCCATGCGCCTCCCCACTATATATAGGGGTGGAGGGGCTGGTTACTTGCCGTACAAGTCCATTGGGGCATTGGCAAAGGTGGGGGAAAGAAATCTCATCATTTCCCTTCCCCACCGATTGTTATCCCCCTTTTTTAGGGATCTTGATCTTATCCCTTCAAGATATGATCTTATTCCTTCTAAGGGGGGATATTGGTGCGCCTTGACCAGGGCTGTGGGGCCTTGCCCCCACTACCCACGTTCATGTGGGTCCCCCCATGCAGGTGGGCCCCACTCCGGAACCTTCTAGAACCTTCCCGGTACAATACTGAAAAATCCCGAACATTTTCGGGTGGCCAAAATAGGACTTCCCATATATAAATCTTTACCTCCAGACCATTCCGGAACTCCTTGTGACGTCCGGGATCTCATCCGGGACTCCAAACAACATTCGGTAACTGCACACTAATTCCCATAACAACTCTAGCGTCACCGAACCTTAAGTGTGTAGACCCTACGGGTTCGGGAATCATGCAGACATGACCGAGACAGCTCTCTGGCCAATAACCAACAGCGGGATCTGGATACCCATGTTGGCTCCCACATGTTCCACGATGATCTCATCGGATGAACCACGATGTCGGGGATTCAATCAATCATGTATACAATTCCCTTTGTCAATCGGTACGTTACTTGCCCGAGATTCGATCATCGGTATCCCAATACCTCGTTCAATCTCGTTACCGGCAAGTCACTTTACTCGTTTCGTAATGCATGATCCTGCGACTAACTACTTAGTCACATTGAGCTCATTATGATGATGCATTACTGAGTGGGCCCAGAGATACCTCTCCGTCATAGGGAGTGACAAATCCCAGTCTCGATTCGTGCCAACCCAACAGACACTTTCGGAGATACGTGTAGTGTACCTTTATAGCCACCCAGTTACGTTGTGACGTTTGGCACACCCAAAGCATTCCTATGGTATCCGGGAGTTGCACAATCTCATGGTCTAAGGAAATGATACTTGACATTAGAAAAGCTTTAGCAGATGAACTACACGATCTTGTGCTATCCTCAGGATTGGGTCTTGTCCATCACATCATTCTCCTAATGATGTGATCCCGTTATCAATGACATCCAATGTCCATGGTCAGGAAACCGTAACCATCTATTGATCAACGAGCTAGTCAACTAGAGGCTCACTAGGGACATGTTGTGGTCTATGTATTCACACATGTATTATGATTTCTGGATAACACAATTATAGCTTGAACAATAGACAATTATCATGAACAAGGAAATACAATAATAACCATTTTATTATTGCCTCTATGGCATATTTCCAACAGTCTCCCACTTGCACTAGAGTCAATAATCTAGTTCACATCACTATGTGATTGTAATGAATCCAACACCCATGGGGTTTGATCATATCTCGCTTGTGAGAGGTTATTAGTCAACGGTCCGAACCTTTCAGATCCGTGTGTGCTTTACAAATCTCTATGTCATCTTGTAGATGCAGATACCATGCGCTACTTGGAGCTATTCCAAATAACTGCTCTACTATACGAATCCGGTTTACTAGTCAGAGTCATCCGGATTAGTATCAAAGTTTGCATCGATGTAACCCTTTACAACGAACTCTTTTACCACCTCCATAATCGAGAAAATTCCTTAGTCCACTAGTTACTAAGGATAAATTTGACCGCTGTCATGTGATCCATTCCTGGATCACTCTTGTACCCCTTCATTGACTCATGGCAAGGCACACTTCAGGTGCGGTACACAGCATAGCATACTGTAGAGCCTACGTCTAAAGTATAGGGGACGACCTTCGTCCTTTCTCTCTCTTCTCCCGTGGTTAGATCTTGAGTCTCACTCAATGATCACACCTTCTAACACAGCCAAGAACTTATTTGCTGATATATTTGAACTCCATCAAAATCTTGTCACGGTATGTGTTCATATGAAAGTACTATTAAGCGTTTTTTGATCTATCCATATAGATCTTGATGCTCAATGTTCAAGTAGCTTAATCCAGGTTTTCCATTGAAAAACACTTTTCAAATAACCCTATATGCTTTCTAGAAATTCTATATCATTTCTGATCAACAATATGTCAACAACATATACTCATCAGAAATTCTATAGTGCTCCCACTCACTTCTTTGGAAATACAAGTTTCTCATAAACTTTGTATAAACCCAAAATCTTTGATCATCTCATCAAAGCGTATATTCCAACTCCGAGATCCTTACTCCAGTCCTTAGAAGGATTGCTGGAGCTTTGCATACTTGTTAGCATCTTTTAGGATTGACAAAAACCTTCTGGTTGTATCACATACAACCTTTCCTCAAGAAAATTGTCGAGGAAACAATGTTTTGACATCCTATCTGCAAGATTTCATAAATAATGCAGTAACTGCTAATACAATTCCAACATACTCTTAGCATCGCTACGAGTGAGAAAGTCTCACCGTAGTCAACTCATTGAACTTGTCGGAAAACATCTTAACGACAAGTCGAGCTTTCTTAATGGTGATACTTACCATCATTGTCCGTCTTCCTTTTAAAATCCATCTGTACCCAATAGCCTTACGACCATCAAGTAGTTCTTCCAAAGTCTATACTTTCTTTTCACACATGGATCCTCTCAGATTTTATGGCCTCGAGCCATTTGTCGGAATCCGGGCCCACCATCGCTTCTCCATAGCTCGTAGGTTCATTGTTGTCTAGAAACATGACCTCCAAGACAGGATTACGTACCACTCTGAAATAGTACGCATCCTTGTCAACCTACGAGGTTTGGTAGTGACTTGATCCGAAGTTTCATGATCACTATCATCAGCTTCCACTTCAATTGGTGTAGGCGCTACAAGAACAACTTCCTGTGCCCTGCTACACACTGGATGAAGTGATGGTTCAATAACCTCATCAAGTCTCCGCCATCCTCCCACCAAATTCTTTTGAGAGAAACTTTTCCTCGAGAAAGGACCCATTTCTAGAAACAATCA
Source organism: Aegilops longissima (assembly GCA_021605205.1). Taxonomy (NCBI): domain Eukaryota; kingdom Viridiplantae; phylum Streptophyta; class Magnoliopsida; order Poales; family Poaceae; genus Aegilops; species Aegilops longissima. The sequence continues at coordinate 73,683,484 of CM038682.1, read as the reverse complement.
CTTTTGCTTCCGGATCCGAAATAGGAGGTATACCCAACTGTTTTGGGTGTCCTATGAAGATTCATTTATCCGCTTTGGGTTCGAGCTTATCAGGCTAAACCCTTTTCAAATAAGCGTCGCAGCCCCAAACTTTTAAAAAATGACAGCTTAGGTTTCTCTAAACCATAGTTCATACGGTGTCATCTCAACAGAATTACGTGGTGCCCTATTTAAAGTGAATGCATTTGTCTCTAATGCCTAACCCATAAACGATAGTGGTAATTCGATAAGAGACATCATGGTTTGCACCACATCCAATATGGTGCAGCTATGATGTTCGGACACACCATCACACTATGGTGTTCCAGGCGGCATTAGTTGTGAAACAATTTCCACAATGTCTTAATTGTGTACCAAACACGTAACTCAGATATTCATCTCTATGATCATATCATAGACATTTTATCTTCTTGTCACGACGATCTTCAACTTCACACTAATTCCCATAACAACTCTAGCGTCACCGAACCTTAAGTGTGTAGACCCTACGGGTTCGGGAATCATGCAGACATGACCGAGACAGCTCTCTGGCCAATAACCAACAGCGGGATCTGGATACCCATGTTGGCTCCCACATGTTCCATGATGATCTCATCGGATGAACCACGATGTCGGGGATTCAATCAATCCTGTATACAATTTCCTTTGTCAATCGGTACGTTACTTGCCCGAGATTCGATCATCGGTATCCCAATACCTCGTTCAATCTCGTTACCGGCAAGTCACTTTACTCGTTTCCTAATGCATGATCCTGCGACTAACTACTTAGTCACATTGAGCTCATTATGATGATGCATTACTGAGTGGGCCCAGAGATACCTCTCCGTCATACGGAGTGACAAATCCCAGTCTCGATTCGTGCCAACCCAACAGACACTTTCGGAGATACCTGTAGTGTACCTTTATAGCCACCCAGTTACGTTGTGACGTTTGGCACACCCAAAGCATTCCTATGGTATCCGGGAGTTGCACAATCTCATGGTCTAAGGAAATGATACTTGACATTAGAAAAGCTTTAGCAAACGAATTACACGATCTTATGCTATCCTCAGGATTGGGTCTTGTCCATCACATCATTCTCCTAATGATGTGATCCCCTTATCAATGACATCCAATGTCCATGGTCAGGAAACCGTAACCATCTATTGATCAACGAGCTAGTCAACTAGAGGCTCGCTAGGGACATGTTGTGGTATATGTATTCAAACATGTATTACGATTTCCGGATAACACAATTATAGCATGAACAATAGACAATTATCATGAACAAGGAAATACAATAATAACCATTTTATTATTGCCTCTAGGGCATGTTTCCAACAACAAATGCCAGGAGAGGAGGAAGAAAGTGCAGCAGACCGAACTGCAGGCGCTGCACACAAGGGTACGAACGATAGAGGAACGAGAAGCAAATAGCAGCTAACGAGCTGCCGAAGCTTCCCCCGAAGCTACCCCGCCATCTCAGCGGAGAAGCAGTGTGGCTTCCACCGAGCTGCTTCAGCCGGAGCATGTCTTGACGGCTCCTGCTAGCTACCCCGTGGAATTTATCACGGAGTCTCAAAATTGCCACCTTATGACACAATGGCAGAACTTAAAAGTGAAGGCGACTGTCGGCCAAGTTCGACCTTCTGAACCCGGCGCAACTTTTCGCTGTCGTCCGATTCCAGAAGGATATGCTAGGGTGACGGTGGACGAAATAACAGGGATTTGAGGACCTCCGGCTTGACCACCCTACCGGTGAAGGGGAGACTCGGCTGGGTTCTGCTCTGAAGACTCCTCCACCGCCTCCTCCTCCGGCGAGTCAGGGCACTCCGCCTCCTCCACCGCCTCGTCCTCCGGCGAGTGACGATCAGGGCACTCAGCCTCCTTCTCCGGCGCGTGGCTGCACTCAGCCTCCTTCTCCAGCGCGTGGCGGCACTCCGCCTCCTTCTCCGCCTTCGCCGGTACGCCCGTGCAGCTAGCAGCCTCCTCCTTCTCCGCCTCGCCAGCAAGGGCGGAAGAGACCCGCCGCCGCCCCGGCTGCTCCGGCGCGTCGTAGTCCTTCTCCACCGCCTCGTAAGCAAGCATGAAAGAAGACAGCCGCAGCCGCTCCGTCTGCTCCGGCGTCTAGCAGTACAGCCAGAGGCGGGAGGCAATACAGATACGGTCCACCTCTCAAGCCTCTAGAGAAGTTACCGTACGAGATGACCATGGAGGAAAACAAGAAGATCATGCGGACCGAAGTGAAGGACTTCTTTGAAGGGTTGAAAGTGCAGAGACATCCACCTCTGGAGGAGAAGGTAGATCCGGTGAAAGCAAAGCGCACTATTGATGCCCTGAGGAAACCACCAAAGTCTCCGCCAAAAACCAACTATGAGTGCATTTCTGAAAAGTCATATCTCGAAGCGGAGCGGTCGGGAAGTACTGTCAGTGATCAAAGGTTAAAAGAACGAGCAGCTGGGAAAAAAATTGCCCAGCTCGGCGAACAAGCAAAGCAATCGTGCCCCGCGCTCAATGTGTCTAGCGACCTCGTCGCTAATGCTCCGGGGACGGTGGCCGGTTATAGCAATCTTGGAGATTACCTGCCTGGCGATGTAAATTTTGATTTCATGGAGGTGGTCAAACACAGATCTGATGCACGGAAGCCTCTCGTCAAAGATGAAAAATCTCTAACAACGATGATGCGAAGATTCCATAATTGGTACATGAAAACCTGCGAGAGAGTGCAGGGGACGAATACTTTGTATCTGAGAATTAAATAGGAGCATGACCTCGTTGGAACTGATCTGTGCTGTTCCATTTGAGGAGTTCTTGAGTTCTTCAATCAAAAGGCCCACGATAAATTAACGGTCTTTTGCTACATGCTGTAAGTACTATTTATGTCATTAAGTCTCTATATATAGCTCAGCTCTTTCATTGCATGTATTTATAATTAATTATCCTCACTATATTATGCAGATTGAAGATCGTCGAGTGCAGAAAACAAGAAATGTATGATATTGGGTTCATTAACACAAATATCATAGATGAAATTCAGGTTAAAAAGCACGCCGAAGAGGCCGAGGCCAACTTGCTACAATCGTTGATCAAAAATCAAAACAAAGATACCATACTCTTTCCTTACAACTTCAAGTGAGTTGTCGTGTGCATATTCGGTTTCCCTTATTACTCGAGCGAGGTTATAGTAATGTAATTGATGAGTTATGCATGCGTGCACAGCTTCCACTATGTTCTTCTGGAGATTAAGGTTGAGCGGGGACTAGTAACCGTCTTAGACTCGAGACGAAAAGATCCCGAAACCTATGCGGACATGACTAAATTGCTCACCAAGTAAGTTCAATCGATCATTATCGCACCATATCGGCAACTTTTTGTTCATTTCCTGATGTCTCAAGTAATAATAATTGTTTTCTTTGTCTTGCAGGGTTTGGAAACAGTTCACCGCAGAAGCTCCGGGACTGCCAAAGGAGCTGCGATATACATACCCGAAAGTAAGTACTACTAGCTAGCTAGTTGCGCGCATCTCCCGTTGATTCTATAGCTATACTTTCATCAATGCCATTTATAATGCTTCATTATCAGTTTGATTGACCTCTATTTCTCGTAAAGTGTTTGTGGCGGGAACAAGGGAATAATTACTGTGGATACTACGTGTGCAAGTTCATCTACAACGCGACTTTGAAAAATAAGTGGGGCTACTCTAAAAGACAATATGAAGTGCGTAAGCAATAATATTCACAATTTCATTTTATTACACCATCATTTCTGTTGAGTTTCATTCATATATATGTATTAACCCCCATCTTCAAATTAGACGTGGTAGATGCGGAATGAACTCCTACCACAAGATCGCATTAAAGAAATTCAAGAGGAATTGGCGGGATTCTTTCTTGACCACGTTATCAATAAAGCCGGAGAATACCATGTGGAAGTTGATTTCAAATGCTAGGGGATTGTAAGAGATCTTACATATTGTATATATATGTATGTATCCAGTAGCGTCGGATAGATAATACGAAAACTTGTTGTTCGACCAATCTCTCGGAGAAGGAGAGGTCGATCAATCACTTCTCTCGGTATGCATGACGAAGTTCTGTACTTAATGGTTTCCTTCATTTTCTTACTAGCTAGCGTGTCGAGGGCCTCTCTATGTATAGTACGTAGCGTCGACCAAGCACGGACATAAGAGAGGACACTTCTCTCTATTAATTAGCTAGCTAACACAATATATGAAACACCTAAATTAACCCCCAAAACCCCCAACCCCCCTTTGAAAAAAACCAAAAACCCCAGCCCCTGAAATGCTGACGCGTGGATGCCTTTTGGTCCCGGTTTGTGCCACCAACCGGGACCAAAGGCCCTCCTGCCTGGGCTCGGCGCACCGGCAACGTGGAGGCCCATCTGTCCCGGTCCGTGTTTGAACCGGGACTAAGGTCTAGGGCATTAGTAACGACTCTTTAGTCCCGGTTCAAGAACCAGGACAAAAGGCCCTTACCAACCAAGACGATAGGGGTTTTTTTTACTAGTGTTATTTATTTTCTCCTTTATTTTAATGATATGCTAATTGCTGCAAAGAGTATGCCAGAGATTAATGAACTGCAATTGAGTAATGAATTTGAGATGAAGGATTCGGGTGCAGCAAAGAAAATACTTGGCATGGAAATATCCAAAGATAGACTGTCTGGAAAAGTATATCTAAGTCAGAGAGGATATATTGATAAGGTTCTTCATCGTTTTAACATGCATAATGCCAAGCCGATGAGTACTTCGTTAGCTGCACACTTCAAATTATCATGAGCCTTATGTCCTAAGTCAGATGCCAATATTGAGTACATGTCTAGAGTTCCCTATTCCAGTGCAGTTGGTTCACTTATGTATGCCATGGTTTGTTCTTGTTTGGATTTATCATATGCATTGAGTGTTGTCAGTGGATACATGACTAATCCTGGAAAAGAGCATTGGAAAGCAGTTCAGTGGATTTTTAGATACTTGCGAGGTACTTCTAATGCTTATCTACAATTTGGGAAAACTAGAGATGAACTTGTTGGTTTTGTTGATTCTGATTTTGCTGGTGATTTGGATAAGAGAAGATCGCTCATAGGTTATGTTTTCACCATTGGTGGTTGTGCTGGGAGTTGGAGAGCAACTTTGCAGTCTATTGTGGCTTGTTCCACTACTGATGCCGAGTATCTGGCTATTTCGGAGGCATGCAAAGAAGCTATCTGGTTGAAAGATTTATATACTAAGCTTTGTGGAGATTCATCTTGCCCTCCGTATTTAGTGACATTCAAAGTGCTACCTATCTTACAAAGAATCCAATGTATCATGAGAGAACAAAGCACATTGATGTCAGATATCACTATTGTCACGCCCAATATGCGATCCTATCCGAGAGGAACTCGAAGGTCCCAACAAGGATAGAGCCGCATATTGAAGACACTTTTGGAAGGTGGATATCATTACATCGTACCATTACATAATAGATGGGGATACATACAAAGGGCATACCAATGCCATAAGAATACATCAAAACATCATACATGAGAACAACATCCGACTACGGACGAAACACAAACAGAAACTCAAACAACATCCACCCTGCTAGCCCAGGCTGCCGACCAGGAACCTATCCCCTGATCGAAGAAGAAGCAGAAGGACTCGAAATCAAGCAAGCGTCGCTCTCATGTCAGATCATACCTGCACCTGCAACTGTTGTTGTAGTAATATGTGAGCCACGAGGACTCAGCAATCCCATTACCATGGGTATCAAGACTAGCAAAGCTTAATGGGTATGGAAAGGATAAGTGGTGAGGTTGCAGCAAGCGACTAAGCATTGTATGGTGGCTAACTTACGAATACAAGAGTAAGATGAGAAACTACGCAAATGGTTGCAAACTAGTAATGATCAAGAAGTGATCCTAAACTACTTACGTTCAAACATAACCCCACCGTGTTCTCTTCTCGACTCACTCGAAAAGAGACAGTCACGGTTACGCACGCAGTTGGTGTGTTTTAATTCAGATCTGGTGTCAAATTCTCTACAACCGGATATTAAAAACTCCCATCTGCCACATAACTGCGGGCACGGCTTCCGAAAGATTAAACCCTGCAGGGGTGTCCCAACTTAGCCCACGACAAGCTCTCACGATCAACGAAGGAAAATCCTCCTCCCGGAACAACCCGATCAAACTCGGAATCCCGGTTCACAAGACATTTCGACAATGGTAAAACAAGTCCAACAAGATCTCCCGACGTGCCGATGCCCTGATAGTAGCCGCGCGTATCTCGTCTCAGGCCACGATCGGATGAACACTACGTATGACAACCAAAAACCCGAGTTGCCCCAGGTGGCGCCGCGAGTGGCTCTAGTTTGGACCAACACTCATGAGGAGCACTGGTCCAGGGTTGTTAATTAAGCCCTCGGGGTCCGGAAAGTTCCTATGCAAGTTTTAGTTGTTATTAGGCATATGGTAAAATCAATGTTGGGCCTTGCTGGAAGAGTTTTATTCAAAGCGAACTGTCAAGGGGGGCCATAAACCCCAACCTTGTTAGGAACGCAAAATCAAGGAGCATAACACCGGTATGACGGAAACTAGGGCGGCAAGTGTGGAACAGAACACCAGGCAAAAGGCCGAGTCTTCCATCCTTTACCAAGTATATAGATGCATTAATTAAGTAAGAGATATTGTGATATCCCATGATATCCATGTCCCAACATGAAACAATCTGCAACTGCACTTGCAACTAGCAACGCTATAAGAGGGGCTGAGTAAAGCGGTAACATAGCCAAACAATTTTTTTCTTTGATGGTGGAAAGGTTAGAGGCTTATCATGGCAATTTGGGAGGCGTGATAAACAAGTGGTAGGTAGTGCGACATAGCGATAGCATCGAGACAACTAGCAAAGCAAAGATAGTAGTGGTATCCAGGATAATGATCATCTTGCCTGAAATCCCGCTAGGAAGAAGACCAAATCCATGAAGAAGACGAACGGGTGTAGTCGAACGAATCCTCACAATCGCAACGAAACCGGAACTATCGAGAAGGAGCACAACCGGAAAGAAGCATACGACATGGTAAACAAGCTAGCATAGACATGGCCTGATGCACAACCAAGTATGATGCATGTCCGGTTTAATCAGGCATGGCATGACAAAGTGCAACAAACAATACTACAAGTTAAGTGGAGCTATATTGACGAAACACCACATTCATTTATTTAGTTCTCTCTCGCTTATGTACACAACAATATTAAATGTTGGTTAACATGGCAAGAGGTGAAGCATAATAAATCTACCTATCTAGGCAATTTAAATGAGGCCGAAAACAACAAACAACAATTCCGGAAAATCCACATGAGCAATTTTCGAATTCAGTACTGTTCTACCCTATAGACAATTTTAGAGTTGTTATACATGTAAAGTAATGCTACCATGTTAATATATGCATTTTTTCACCCCAATTACATATAAAATTTATTTAATTCCGAGCTACGGTTATTTAGTTATGAAATAAACCATTTTGGCATGTTATTTATGCAAACAACATGTTTAAATATTTTTAACATGGATGAAATCAGCATATTATGAACCTAGATGAAAATCTAAGCATTTTGCATATATAAAACATTTTAATCCGATGCACGGTTTGTGAGTTATGATATGCATGAACGATGAGGGTTTCTCTGTAAAACAGTAATTCACTAGATAATTGGCAAAATCGTCCAGGGAAAAAAACATGACACGGGCCGAAACTGAGATCTGGCTCAGGGCGCGGGGGAGCTGATCACATCGGGCCTTGAGGCCGGTCGGTGGATCTGGCGGCCCACGGCGAAGGCGAAGCAGAGGAGGGCTCGCGCGGGCGACGCGGCACTCGTCCACGCTGGCGCTGGACCAAGTCAACGAGGGGGCAGCGCTGGCCGTCTCGTTCGTGAAGTAGGGGACGGCGGTTGGCGATGCCGATGCGGGATGCAGGGCACGGCGGCGACCTCCGGCAACGCGTGGATGGACGAGGGGGACGGATCCAGATCTGGCCGGGAACGGGCTTGGACGACGCCGGTGCAGGGACGACGCGGGGACGGAATTGAGGCGCAGGGGAGCGGCAGCGGCGGCGAACCAGAAGCGGAGGCGGAGCTCGAGCGAGGTGCCCCCATGGCGTCCCGTGGAACACAGAAAGCAAGAGAGTTTGAGAGACCAGAGGGAGAGAGAAGGAAGCAGGGGCATGGTCTGGTCGTGGTCGATGCGGCGCCGGGCGTGCTCGGGTGCTCCTCCCGAGCGGGAGCCCCGCGGTGACGCGGCACAGGGGAGGACGACGCAGGCGGATCGGTGGTCAGGCGTGGTCGAAGGCGCACGGGGCTGCTGCTGCTTGAAGGAGACGAAGGCGCGGCGACGGATCGAAAGAAGAGGCCGGCCATGGTGTGCCGTCTGCCGTGGAGAGGCAATAGAGAGAGATGAGCGAGGAAAGGTGAAGAAATAGAGAAAGGGAAGGAAGAGCAGGGAGGAAGGGCGCGGTCCTGCGTGCTCGTGGCGAGGGAGCCATGGACCGAGAGAAGGGAGCTTGAGCTCCTGGTTGCTGCTGGAGGACGACGGGGTCCTGGTCGGTGGCTTCGGTTGCCGGCGGGAGAAGTGGCTCGGGGTCGTGGGCGAGCTCCTGGCTCGAGGCGGGGAAGGATGGGGGTGTAGGTGGAGATCTAGGGGAGTTTCTGGTTGGATCGATGGAAGAGATAAATACATCCGTGGTCACTGTATTTGAGGCATAAGCACAATACGGTCACTGAACTTCAGAATACGCTCGTTACGGTCATTGTATACGTGTTGAGGTGATTATATGGACCATGCAAAAAAAAAGAGGTGGTTATATGGTCACTGGCTTGTCGTATAGCTCTGTATTCTGTTGAGTTGACTGGTCAACCTATCATGCACCGCACCCTCCCCCATGCCCCCGCGACGGCAGTTGCATCAGGATCCGTCGCCGGCGAGGGCCCGCGGAAGCAGCCACAGCAGCTCCCTCCCAAGTCGCTCTCGTCCTTCCACGGCTCGCCCTCCTCCAAGCTGGCGAGCCTCATCGACTACCCGCGTCAGATCCTCTCCCGGGCCGCGTCTCCTCCATCGACCCCGATGCCCACCCTCCGACCCCCGCCCTAACCGAGCAGCCGCACCACCACCAAGAGCAGCCGGTGGCGCCGATGGCCCCGTTCGTCGCGGTGCGGGAGGAGGAGGAGGGGCAGAGAAGGGTCTGGATCTGAGGCTCTGCTTGCGGGGGAGGGACGGCGGCTGCGTCGTCGTCATGGACCTCGACTCCGCCGTGCTATGCAGGAGCAGCGCCTTCTTCGCGGCCATGGCACCCGAGCCCAATGCTGGTGGCGCCGACGGCGGGGCCAGGAGGATCGAGGTGGACAACATCGCAGCCTTCAGGGACGCCGTGGAGCTCATGCTCCAGGCCGACGCGCCGTGGTGGCTCGCCAGGGCCGGCGTCTCGCGGGCCATCGGCGTCCTCGAGGTGCGAATGAGATGCACATCCTCCTTTCCTTGTTCTTATTTACACCCGTCCCTGCCTAGGCCATCTCCCCTTGCAGTGGTGAGGCAATGCTAGCGTGCTCGACGCCGGGAGGGAGGCCACGGTGGTGTGCCACCAAATTCGTCGACGACGCGCTCGCTCACGGCTGCGACCTCGTCCGGCAAGGTGGAAGAAAGGAGCGGAGGGGAGACGGCACATCTGGTCGGGGAGGGAGCTCGCCATGGGTGGGTGGCAATACGGGAGGCCTCGCCCCTCCTCCCAGTAGCCAGAGAAGAGAGCGGGCCGGCGGCGCCCAACGAGCGTGGATCTGGGGGGCGCCGCAGTGCGAGGTGGCTGGGGACGACGCAGTGGGAGGTGGCTGCGCCCAGATCCGATGTTGGGGCGGTGCTCTGTCGCCGGGCGGCCCCGATCTGAACACTCCGGCGGTCCGACATGTGCGTGCGTGCTTTTTTTCAAACTCTGCATGCTGATACGTCCATTTTGCATCATGCTTTTATATCGATATTTTTCGCATTATGGGCTGTTATTTCACATTATGTTACAATACTTATGGCTATTCTCTCTTATTTTACAAGGTTTACACGAAGAGGGAGAATGCCGGCAGCTGGAATTCTGGGCTGGAAAAGGAGCAAATATTGGAGACCTATTCTGTGCAACTCCAAAAGTCCTGAAACTCCACGGAATATCTTAAAATAAATAAAGAAAAATCGTCGCCAAAGATGAAGGCCAAGGGCCCACACCCCTGCCACGGGGGGGGCGCCCCTTCTCGTGGGCCCCCTGGTGGCTCTCCGATGCCCATCTTCTCCTATATGAAGTCTTTCGATGAGAAAAAAATAAGAAGCAACCTTTCGGGACGAGACTCCGCCGCCACGAGGCGGAACCTTGGCGGAACCAATCTAGGGCTCCGGCGGAGCTGTTCTGCCGGGGACACTTCCCTCCAGGAGGGGGAAATCATCGTCATCATCATCACCAACGCTCCTCTTATCGGTAGAGGGCAATCTGTTGGGGAACGTAGTAATTTCAAAATTTTCCCTACGCACACGCAAGATCATGGTGATGGCATAGCAACGAGAGGGGAGAGTGTGTCCACGTACCCTCGTAGACCGTAAGCGGAAGCGTTATGACAACGCGGTTGATGTAGTCGTACGTCTTCACGATCCAACCGATCCAAGTACCGAAGTACGGCACCTCCGAGTTCAGCACACGTTTAGCTCGATGACGATCCCCGGGCTCCGATCCAGCAAAGCTTCGGGGATGAGTTCCACAAGACGACGGTGTGGTGACGATGATGATGTTCTACGGCGCAGGCTTCGCCTAAACTCCGCGACGATATGACCGAGGTGGAATATGGTGGAGGGGGCACCGCACGGCTAAGGAACGATCCGTAGATCAACTTGTGTGTTATGGGGTGCCCCTGCCCCGTATATAAAGGAGTAAGGGGAGGCGGCGGCCTAGGAGGCGCGCCAAGGGGAGTCCTACTCCCACCGGAGTAGGACTCCTCCTTCCTTGTTGGAGTAGGAGAAGGGGAAGAGGGGAGAGGAATAAGGAAAGGGGCTGCGCCTTGTCCAATTCGGACCAGAGGGGGGGCGAGGCCTCCTTCCTTTGGCCTCTCTCCTCTATTCCCGTATGGCCCAATAAGGCCCATATACTCCCCGGCGAATTCCGTAACTCTCCGGTACTCCAAAAAATACCCGAATCACTCGGAACCTTTACGAACTCCGAATATAGTCGTCCAATATATCGATCTTTACGTCTCGACCATTTCAAGACTCCTCGTCATGTCCCCGATCTCATCCGGGACTCCGTACTCCTTCGGTACATCAAAACTCATAAACTCATAATATAACTGTCATCGAAACCTTAAGCGTGCGGACCCTGCGGGTTCGAGAACTATGTAGACATGACCTAGAACTATGTAGACATGACCTAGAACTATTCTTGGTCAATAACCAATAACGGAACCTGGATGCTCATATTGGCTCCTACATATTCTACGAAGATCTTTATCGGTCAAACCGCATAACAACATACGTTGTTTCCTTTGTCATCGGTATGCTACTTGCCCGAGATTCGATCGTCGGTATCTCAATACCTAGTTCAATCTCGTTACCGGCAAGTCTCTTTAGTCGTTCTGTAATACATTATCCCGCAACTAACTCATTAGTTGCAATGCTTGCAAGGCTTATAGTGATGTGCATTACCGAGTGGGCCCAGAGATACCTCTCCCACAATCGGAGTGACAAAACCTAATCTCGAAATACGCCAACCCAACATGTACCTTTGGAGACACCTGTAGTACTCCTTCATAATCACCCAGTTACGTTGTGACGTTTGGTAGCACCAAAGTGTTCCTCCGTAAACGGAGTTGCATAATCTCATAGTTACGGAACATGTATAAGTCATGAAGAAAGCAATAGCAACATACTAAACGATCAAGTGCTAAGCTAAACGGAATGGGTCAAGTCAATCACATCATTCTCCTAATGATGTGATCCCGTTAATCAAATGACAACTCATGTCTATGGCTAGGAAACTTAACCATCTTTGATTCAACGAGCTAGTCAAGTAGAGGCATACTAGTGACACTATGTTTGTCTATGTATTCACACATGTATTATGTTTCCGGTTAATACAATTCTAGCATGAATAATAAACATTTATTATGATATAAGGAAATAAATAATAACTTTATTATTGCCTCTAGGGCATATTTCCTTCAGTCTCCCACTTGCACTAGGGTCAATAATCTAGTTCACATCATCATGTGATTCAACACTAATATTCACATCTGTATGTGATTAACACCCATAGTTCACATCGTCATGTGACCAACACCAAAAGGGTTTACTAGAGTCAATAATCTAGTTCACATTGCAATGTGATTAACACCCAAAGAGTACTAAGGTGTGATCATGTTTTGCTCGTGAGAGAAGCTTAGTCAACGGGTCTGTCACATTCTGAGCCATATGTATTTTGCAAATATTATATGTATACAATGTTCTGCATGGAGCTACTCTAGCTAATTGCTCCCACTTTCAATATGTATCCAGATTGAGACTTAGAGTCATCTGGATCGGTGTAAAAAGCTTGCATCGATGTAACTCTTTACGACGGGCTCTTTTATCACCTCCATAATCGAGAAATATTTCCTTAGTCCTCACTAAGGATGTTCTTGACCAATGTCCAGTGATCTACTCCTAGATCACTATTGTATTCCCTTGCCAAATTCAGAGCAAGGTATACAATAGGTCCGGTACATAGCATAGCATACTTTATAGAACCTATGGTGAGGCATAGGGAATGACTTTCATTCTCTTTTCTATTTTCTGCCGTGGTCGGGATTTGAGTCTTACTCAATTTCACACCTTTGCAACACAGACAAGAACTTTTCTTTGACTGTTCCATTTTTGAACTACTTCAAAATCTTGACAAGGTATGTACTCATTGAAAAAACTTATCAAGCGTCTTGATCTATCTCTATAGATCTTGATGCTCAATATGTAAGCAGCTTCACCGAGGTCCTTCTTTGAAAAAACTCCTTTCAAATACTCCTTTATGCTTTGCAGAATAATTCTACATTATTTCCGATCAACAATATGTTACTCACATACATTTATCAGAAATGCGGTAGTGCTCCCACTCACTTTATTGTAAATACAGGCTTCACCGCAAGTCTGTATAAAACTATATGCTTTGATCAACTTATCAAAGCGTGTATTCCAACTCTGAGATGCTTGCACCAGTCCATAGATGGATCGCTGGAGCTTGCATATTTTGTTAGCTCCTTTAGGATTGACAAAACCTTCTGGTTGCATCTTATACAACTCTTCTTTAATAAAACCATTAAGGAATGCAGTTTTGACATCCATTTGCCAGATTTCATAAAATGTGGCACTTGCTAACATGATTCGGTCAGACTTAAGCATCGCTACAGTTGAGAAAATCTCATTGTATTCAACACCTTGAACTTGTCGAAAACCTTTTTGCGACAAGTCGAGCTTTGTAGATAGTAACACTACTATCAGCATCTGTCTTCCTCTTGAAGATCCATTCATACAATATGGCTTGCCGATCATCGGGCAACTCCACCAAAGTCCACACTCTGTTCTCATACATGGATCCCATCTCAGATTTCATGGCCTCAAGCCATTTCGCGGAATCTGGGCTCATCATCGCTTCCTCATAGTTTGTAGGTTCATCATGGTCTAGTAACATGACTTCGAGAATAGGATTACCGTACCACTTTGGTGCGGATCTTATTCTGAAAGACCTACGAGGTTCTGTAGTAACTTGATCTGAAGCTTCATGATCATCATCATTAGCTTCCTCACTGATTGGTGTAGGAATCACAAGAACTGATTTCTGTGATGAACTACTTTCAAATTCGGGAGAAGGTACAATTACCTTATCAAGCTCTACTTTCCTCCCACTCACTTCTTTCTAGAGAAAACTCCTTCTCTAGAAAGGATCCATCTTAGCAATGAATATCTTGCTTTCGGATCAGTGATAGAAGGTGTACCCAACAGTTTCCTTTGGGTATTCTATGAAGATGCACTTCTCCGATTTAGGTTCGAGCTTATTAGGTTGAAACTTTTTCACATAAGCATCGCAGCCTCAAATTTTAACAAACGACAACTTTGGTTTCTTGCCAAACCACAGTTCATAAGCCGTCGTCTCAACGGATTTCGATGGTGCCCTTTTTAATGTGAATGTAGCTGCCTCTAATGCATAACCCCAAAACGATAGTGGTAAATCGGTAAGAAACATCATAGATTGCACTATATCCAATAAAGTACGGTTATGACGTTCGGACACACCATTATGCTGTGGTGTTCCAGGTGGCGCGAATTTGTGAAACTATTCCACATTGTTTTAATTGAAGACCAAACTCGTAACTCAAATATTTGTCTCCGCGATCAGATCGTAGAAACTTTATTTTTCTTGTCATGATGATTTTGCACTTCACTCTGAAATTCTTTGAACTTTTCAAATGTTTCAGACTTATGTTTCATCAAGTAGATATACCCATATCTGCTTAAATCATCTGTGAAGGTCAGAAAATAACGATACCCGCCACGAGCCTTAATACTCATTGGTCTGCATACATCAGTATGTATTATTTCCAACAAGTCAGTAGCTCGTTCCATTGTTCTGGAGAACGGAGTTTTTAGTCATCTTGCCCATGAGGCACGGTTCGCAAGTACCAAGTGATTCATAATCAAGTGATTCAAAAAGCCCATCAGTATGGAGTTTCTTCATGCGCTTTACACTGATATGACCTAAATAGCAGTGCCACAAATAAGTTGCACTATCATTATTAACTTTGCATCTTTTGGCATCAATATTATGAATATGTGTATCACTACGATCGAGATCCAACAAACTATTTTCATTGGGTGTATGACCATTGAAGGTTCTATTCATGTAAACAGAACAACAATTGTTCTCTAACTTAAATGAATAACCGTATTGCAATAAACATGATCAAATCATATTTATGCTCAACACAAACACCAAATAACATTTATTTAGGTTCAACACTAATCTCGAAAATATAGTACGATGATGATCATATCAATCTTGGAACCACTTCCAATGCACATCGTTACTTCACCCTCAACTAGTCTCTATTTATTTTGTCTCTCCTGTTTCGAGTTACTAATCTTAGCAACCGAACAAGTATCAAATACTCAGGGGCTACTATAAACACTAGTAAGGTACACATCAATAACCTGTATATCAAATATATCCTTGTTCACTCTGCCATCCTTCTTATCCACCAAATACTTGGGGTGGTTCCGCTTCTAGTGACCAGTCCCTTTGCAGTATAAGCACTTAGTCTCAGGCTTAGGTCCAGACTTGGGCTTCTTCACTTTGAGCAGCAACTTGCTTGCCGTTCTTCTTGAAGTTCCCCTTCTATCCCTTTGCCCTTTTCTTGAAACTAGTGGTCTTGTTAACCATCAACACTTGATGTTTTTCTTGATTTCTACCTTCGTCGATTTCAGCATCACGAAGAGCTTGGGAATCACTTACGTCATCCCTTGCATATTATAGTTCATCACGAAGTTCTACTAACTTGGTGATGGTGACTAGAGAATTCCGTCAATCACTATTTTATCTGGAAGATTAACTCCCATTTGATTCAAGCGATTGTAGTACCCAAACAATCTGAGCACATGCTTACTAGTTGAGCGATTCTCCTCCATCTTTTAGCTATAGAACTTGTTGGAGACTTCATATCTCTCAACTCGGGTATTTGCTTGAAATATTAACTTCAATTCCTGGATCATCTCATATGGTCCATGACGTTCAAAACGTCTTTGAAGTCCCGATTCTAAGCCGTTAAGCATGGTGCACTAAACTATCAAGTAGTCATCATATTGAGCTTAGCCAAACGTTCATAACGTCTGCATCTGCTCCTGCAATAGTTCTGTCACCTAGCGGTGCATTAAGGACATAATTCTTTTGTGCAGCAATGAGGATAAACCTCAGATCACGGATCCAATCCGCATCATTGCTACTAACATCTTTCAACACAGTTTTCTCTAGGAACATATCAAAATAAACATATGAAAGCAACAACGCAAGCTATTGATCTACAACATAATTTGCAAAATACTACCAGGACTAAGTTCATGATAAATTTAAGTCCAATTAATCATATTACTTAAGAACTCCCACTTAGATAGACATCTCTCTAGTCATCTAAGTGATCACGTGATCCAAATCAACTAAACCATAACCGATCATCACGTGAGATGGAGTAGTTTTCAATGGTGAACATCACTATGTTGATCATATCTACTATATGATTCACGCTCGACCTTTCGGTCTCCGTGTTCCGAGGCCATATCTGCATATGCTAGGCTCGTCAAGTTTAACCTGAGTATTCCGCGTGTGCAAAACTGGCTTGCACCCGTTGTAGATGGACGTAGAGCTTATCACACCCGATCATCATGTGGTGTCTGGGCACGACGAACTTTGGCAACGGTGCATACTCAGGGAGAACACTTCTTGATAATTTTTAGTGAGAGATCATCTTAAAATTCTACCGTCAATCAAAGCAAGATAAGATGCATAAAGGATAAACATCACATGCAATCAATATAAGTGATATGATATGGCCATCATCATCTTGTGCTTGTGATCTCCATCTCCAGAGCACCGTCATGATCACCATCGTCACCGGCGCGACACCTTGATCTCCATCGTAGCATCGTTGTCGTCTCGCCCACTATTGCTTCTACGACTATCGCTACCGCTTAGTGATAAAGTAAAGCAATTACAGGGTGTTTGCATTTCATACAATAAAGCGACAACCATATGGCTCCTGCCAGTTGCCGATAACTCGGTTACAAAACATGATCATCTCATACAATATAGCATCACGTCTTGACCATATCACATCACAACATGCCCTGCAAAAACAAGTTAGACGTCCTCTACTTTGTTGTTGCAAGTTTTACGTGGCTGCTACGGGCTGAGCAAGAACCGTTCTTACCTACGCATGAAAACCACAACGATAGTTTGTCAAGTTGGTGCTGTTTTAACCTTTGCAAGGACCGGCGTAGCCACTCAGTTCAACTAAAGTGAGAGAGACAGACACCGACGGTCATCTTTAAGCACGAGTGCTCATAGCGGTGAAACCAGTCTCGCGTAAGCGTCTGCGTAATGTCTGTCCGGGCCGCTTTATCTCACAATACCGCCCGACCAAAGTATGACATCTTTGGTAAGCAGTATGACTTGTATCGCCCACAACTCACTTGTGTTCTACTCGTGCATATGACATCTACGCATAAAACCTGGCTCTGATACCACTGTTGGGGAACGTAGTAATTTCAAAATTTTCCCTATGTACACGCAAGATCATGGTGATGGCATAGCAACGAGAGGGGAGAGTGTGTCCACGTACCCCCGTAGACCGTAAGCGGAAGCGTTATGACAACGCGGTTGATGTAGTCGTACGTCTTCACAATCCGACCGATCCAAGTACCGAACGTACGGCACCTCCGAGTTCAGCACACGTTCAGCTCGATGTCGATCCCCGGGCTCTGATCCAGCAAAGCTTCGGGGATGAGTTCCGTCAGCACGACGGCGTGGTGACGATGATGATGTTCTACCGGCGCAGGGCTTCGCCTAAACTCCGCGACGATATGACCGAGGTGGAATATGGTGGAGGGGGGCACCGCACACGGCTAAGGAACGATCCGTAGATCAACTTGTGTGTTATGGGGTGCCCCCTGCCCCCGTATATAAAGGAGTAAGGGGGAGGGGCGGCCGACCTAGGAGGGGGCGCGCCAAGGGGAGTCCTACTCCCACCGGGAGTAGGACTCCCTCCTTCCTTGTTGGAGTAGGAGAAGGGGAAAGAGGGGGAGAGGAATAAGGAAAAGGGGGCTGCGCCCCTTGTCCAATTCGGACCAGAGGGGGGGCGTAGGCCTCCTTCCTTTTGGCCTCTCTCCTTTATTCCCGTATGGCCCAATAAGGCCCATATACTCCCCGGCGAATTCCCGTAACTCTTCTGTACTCCAAAAAATACCCGAATCACTCGGAACCTTTCCGAACTCCGAATATAGTCGTCCAATATATCGATCTTTACGTCTCGACCATTTCGAGACTCCTCGTCATGTCCCCGATCTCATCCGGGACTCCGAACTCCTTCGGTACATCAAAACTCATAAACTCATAATATAACAGTCATCGAAACCTTAAGCGTGCGGACCCTACGGGTTCGAGAACTATGTAGACATGACCTAGAACTATTCTTGGTCAATAACCAATAGCGGAACCTGGATGCTCATATTGGCTCCTACATATTCTACGAAGATCTTTATCGGTCAAACCGCATAACAACATACGTTGTTCTCTTTGTCATCGGTATGCTACTTGCCCGAGATTCGATCGTCGGTATCTCAATACCTAGTTCAATCTCGTTACCGGCAAGTCTCTTTACTCGTTCTGTAATACATCATCCATAACTAACTCATTAGTTGCAATGCTTGCAAGGCTTATAGTGATGTGCATTACCGAGTGGGCCCAGAGATACCTCTCCGATAATCGGAGTGACAAAACCTAATCTCAAAATCGCCAACCCAACATGTACCTTTGGAGACACCTGTAGTACTCCTTTATAATCACCCGATTACGTTGTGACGTTTGGTAGCACCAAAGTGTTCCTCCGTAAACAGGAGTTGCATAATCTCATAGTTACAGGAACATGTATAAGTCATGAAGAAAGCAATAGCAACATACTAAACGATCAAGTGCTAAGCTAAACGGAATGGGTCAAGTCAATCACATCATTCTCCTAATGATGTGATCCCATTAATAAAATGACAACTGATGTCTATGGCTAGGAAACTTAACCATCTTTGATTCAACGAGCTAGTCAAGTAGAGGCATACTAGTGACAATATGTTTGTCTATGTATTCACACATGTATTATGTTTCCGGTTAATACAATTCTAGCATGAATAATAAACATTTATTATGATATAAGGAAATAAATAATAACTTTATTATTGCCTCTAGGGCATATTTCCTTCAGTCTCCCACTTGCACTAGAGTCAATAATCTAGTTCACATCATCATGTGATTCAACACTAATATTTCACATCTGTATGTGATTAACACCCATAGTTCACATCGTCATGTGACCAACACCCAAAGGGTTTACTATAGTCAATAATCTAGTTCACATTGCAATGTGATTAACACCCAAAGAGTACTAAGGTGTGATCATGTTTTGCTCGTGAGAGAAGCTTTGTGAGTAGTTATGTTTGTTCCTGAGGACAAGGGAGAAGTCTTGCTATTAGTAGTCATGTGAATTTGGTATTCGTTCGATATTTTGATGAGATGTATGTTGTCTAGCCTCTAGTGGTGTTATGTGAACGTCGACTACATAACACTTCACCATTATCTGGACCTAGAGGAAGGCATTGGGAAGTAATAAGTAGATGATGGGTTGCTAGAGTGATGAAGCTTAAACCCTAGTTTATCGTTGCTTCGTAAGGGCTGATTTGGATCCATATGTTTCATGCTATGGTTAGGTTTACCTTAATACTTTTGTTGTAGTTGTGGATGCTTGCAATAAAGGTTAATCATAAGTGGGATGCTTGTTCAAGTAAGAACAGCGCACCCAAGCACCGGTCCACCCACATATCAAATTATCAAAGTACCGAACGCGAATCATATGAACATGATGAAAACTGGCTTGACGATATTCCCATGTGTCCTCGGGAGCGATTTTCCTATTATAACAGTTTGTCCAGGCTTATCCTTTGCTACAAAAAGTATTGGGCCACCTTGTTGCACTTTATTTACTCTTGTTACTTGTTGCTCGTTATAATTTATCTTATCACAAAACTATCTGTTACCACTTATTTCAGTACTTGCAGAGAATACCTTGCTGAAAACCGCTTATCATTTCCTTCTGCTCCTCGTTGGGTTCGACACTCTTACTTATCGAAAGGACTACGATAGATCCCCTATACTTGTGGGTCATCAAGACTCTTTTCTGGCGCCGTTGCCGGGGAAGGTAGCGCCTCTGGTAGGTGGAATTTGGTAAGGAAAAATTTATATAGTGTGCTGAAATTTTGTGTCACTTGTTACTATGGAAAGTAATTCTCTGAGGGGCTTGTTCGGGGTATCTTCACCCCGTCCAGTAGAGCAAAGAGTTGCTCCTCAAGCTACCGAACCTATTGAAAATGAAACTCCTTTTGAAATTCCTTCGGGCATGATGGAAAAACTGCTAGCTAACACTTCTACAGAAGATGGAACAAAGCATCCTGATGAACATCTACTCTATGTGGATGAAGTTTGTGGACTATTTAAGCTTGCAGGTATACCCGATGATGTTGTTAAGAAGAAGGTATTACCTTTATCTTTGAAGGGAGACGCATTGACATGCTACAGGCTATGTGATGATACGAGATCATGGAACTATAAAAGATTGAAATTGGAATTTCATCAAAAGTATTACCCTATGCATCTTGTTCATCGTGATCGCAATTATATATATAATTTTTGGCCTCACGAAGGAGAAAGCATCGCTCATGCTTGGGGGAGGCTTAAATCAATGTTATATTCATGGCCCAATCATGAGCTCTCAAGAGTGACAATTCTTTAGAATTTTTATGCTCGACTTTCTGATAACAATCGCACCATGCTCGACACTTCTTGTGTTGGCTCTTTTATGATGAAGACTATTGAATTTAAATGGAATTTATTGGATAGAAATAAACGCAACTCTGAAGATTGGGACCTCGAGTCAGGTATGACACCTAAGTTTGATTGTGTTAAATCTTTTATGGATACCGATATTTTCCGTAAGTTTAGCACTAAATATGGACTTGACTCTGAGATAGTAGCTTCTTTCTATGAATCTTTTGCTACTTATGTTGATCTCCCTAAGGAGAAGTGGTTTAAATATCATCCTCCCATAGAAGTAAAAGTAGCTGCACCTATTAAAGTTGAAGAAAAGAATGTCACTTATAATGATCCTATTGTTCCTACCTCTTATGTTGAGAAACCACCTTTCCCTGTTAGAGTAAAGGATCATGCTAAAGCTTCAACTGTTGTTCGTAAAAGCAATATTAGAACTTATACACCTCCTGAGAAAGTCAAAGTAGAACCTAATATTGTTATTGTTAAAGATCTCTTGTCTGATAATATTGATGGGCATGTTATTCAGTTCTGTGGTGAAACTGCTAGAATTGCTAAACCGTGTGCTAAAGATAAACATAGACCTGTGGTAGGCGTGCCTGTTATTTCTGTTAAAATAGGAGATCATTGTTATCATGGCTTATGTGATATGGGTGCTAGTGCTAGCGTTATACCCATTGACTTATACAAAGAAATTATGCATGATATTGCACCTGCTGAGTTAGAAGATATTGATGTTACAATTAAACTTGCCAATAGAGATACTATATCTGCAATGGGAATTGTTAGAGATGTTGAAGTCTTGTGTGGGAAAACCAAATATCCCGCTGATTTTCTTGTTCTTGGTTCTCCACAAGATAGCTTTTGTCCCATTATATTTGGTAGACCCTTCTTGAACACTGTTAATGCTAGGATAGATTGCGAAAAGAATGTTGTTACTATTGGCTTGGATGATATGATTCATGAGTTTAATTTCTCTAAATTTAGTAAACAACATCGTGAGGAAGAATTGCCTAGTAAGGATGAAATTATTGGTCTTGCTTCTATTGCCGTACCTCCTAGTGATCCTTTAGAACACTATTTGCTAGATCATGCAAATGATATGTTCATGAATGAAAGAAGGGAAATAGATGAAGTATTCTTTAAACAGGAACCTATTCTGCAACACAATTTGCCTGTTGAAATCCTAGGGGATCCTCCTCCACCCAAGGGTGATCCGTGTTTGAGCTTAAACCGTTGCCTGATAATCTTAAATATGCTTATCTTGATGAAAAGAAAATATATTCTGTTATTATTAGTGCTAACCTTTCAGAGCATGAAGAAGAAAGGTTATTGAAAACTCTGAAGAAGCACCGTGCCGCTATTGGATATACTCTTGATGATCTTAAGGGCATTAGTCCCACTCTATGTCAACATAAAATAAATTTGGAAGCGGATGCCAAACCAGTTCGTGATCCTCAACGAAGTTTGAATCCTAAAATGAAAGAAGTGGTAAGAAAAGAAATACTAAAGCTTCTGGAGGCAGGTATAATTTATCCCGTTGCTGATAGTCAGTGGGTAAGTCCTGTCCATTGTGTCCCTAAGAAGGGAGGTATTACTGTTGTCCCCAATGATAAAGATGAATTAATTCCACAAAGAATTATCACAGGTTATAGGATGGTAATTGATTTCCGCAAATTAAATAAAGCTACTAAGAAAGATCATTACCCCTTACCTTTTATTGATCAAATGGTAGAAAGATTATGCAAACATACACATTATTGCTTTCTAGATGGTTATTCAGATTTCTCTCAAATACCTGTGTCGGCTAAAGATCAATCAAAGACTACTTTTACATGCCCTTTTGGTACTTTTGCTTATAGACGTATGCCTTTTGGTTTATATAATGCACCTGCTACCTTTCAAAGATGCATGATGGCTATATTCTTTGATTTTTGTGAAAAAAATTGTGAGGTCTTCATGGACGATTTTTCCGTCTATGGTTCCTCTTTTGATGATTGCTTGAGCAATCTTGATCGAGTTTTGCAGAGATGTGAAGAAACTAATCATGTCTTGAATTGGGAAAAGTGCCACTTTATGGTCAATGAAGGTATTATCTTGGGGCACAAAGTTTCTGAAAGAGGTATTGAAGTTGATAAAGCCAAGGTTGATGCTATTGAAAAGATGCCATGTCCCAAGGACATCAAAGGTATAAGAAGTTTCCTTGGTCACGCCGGATTTTATAGGAGGTTCATTAAGGACTTATCAAAAATATAGGAGGTTCATTAAGGACTTCTCAAAAATTTCTCGGCCTCTGACTAATTTATTACAAAAAGATGTACCATTTTTCTTTGATGATGATTGTGTAGAAGCATTTGAAATAATTAAGAAAGCATTAGTCTCTGCACCTGTTGTTCAGCCACCTGATTGGAATTTACCCTTTGAAATTATGTGTGATGCTAGTGATTATGCTGTAGGTGCTGTTCTAGGGCAAAGAGTTGACAAGAAATTAAATGTTATCCATTATGCTAGTAAGACTCTAGACAATGCTCAAAGAAATTATGCTACTTTCGAAAAGGAACTTTTAGCAGTTGTATTTGCTTGTGATAAATTCAGACCATATATTGTTGATTCTAAAGTAACTATTCACACCGATCATGCTGCTATTAAATATCTTATGGAAAAGAAAGATGCAAAACCTAGACTTATTAGATGGGTTCTCTTGCTGCAAGAATTTGATTTGCATATTGTTGATAGAAAATGAGCTGAGAACCCCGTTGCAGACAACTTATATAGGTTAGAGAATGTTCTTGATGACCCACTACCTATTGATGATAGCTTTCCTAATGAACAATTAAATGTCATAAGCACTTCTCGTAGCACTCCATGGTATGCTGATTATGCTAATTATATTGTTGCTAAATTTATACCACCTAGCTTCACATACCAACAAAAGAAAAAGTTTTTCTATGATTTGCGACATTACTTTTGGGATGACCCACATCATTATAAAGAAGGAGTAGATGGTGTTATTAGACGTTGTGTACCTGAGCATGATCAGGAACAAATCCTATGCAAGTGTCACTCCGAAGCTTATGGAGGACACCACGCTGGAGATAGAACTGCACATAAGGTATTGCAATCCGGTTTTTATTGGCCCACTCTCTTCAAGGATGCCCGTAAGTTTGTTTTGTCTTGCGATGAATGTCAAAGAATTGGTAATATTAGTAGACGTCAAGAAATGCCTATGAATTATTCACTTGTTATTGAACCCTTCGATGTTTGGGGCTTTGATTATATGGGACCTTTTCCTGCCTCTAATGGATATACACATATTTTAGTTGCTGTTGATTACGTTACTAAGTGGGTAGAAGCTATTCCAACTAGTAGTGCTGATCATAACACTTCTATTAAAATGCTTAAGGAAGTTATTTTTCCGAGGTTTGGAGTCCCTAGATATTTAATGACTGACGGTGGTTCACACTTTATTCATGGTGCTTTCTGTAAAATGCTTGCTAAATATGATGTTATTCATAGAATTGCATCTCCTTATCACCCGCAGTCTAGTGGTCAAGTAGAATTGAGTAATAGAGAGCTCAAATTAATTTTGCAAAAGACTGTTAATAGGTCTAGAAAGAATTGGTCCAAGAAACTTGATGATGCATTATGGGCCTCTAGAACTGCATATAAGAATCCTATGGGTATGTCTCCGTATAAAATGGTTTATGGAAAAGCATGTCACTTACCTCTCGAACTAGAACTTAAGGCATATTGGGCTATTAAAGAGCTCAACTATGATTTCAAACTTGCCGGTGAGAAGAGGTTATTTGATATTAGCTCACTTGATGAATGGAGAACCCAAGCTTATGAAAATGCCAAGTTATTTAAAGAAAAAGTTAAAAGATGGCATGCCAAAAGGATACAAAAGCGTGAGTTTAATGTAGGTGATTATGTATTGCTACACAACTCTCGTTTAAGATTTTTTGCAGGAAAACTTCTCTCTAAATGGGAAGGTCCCTACGTTATCGAGGAGGTCTATCGTTCGGTGCCATAAAATCAACAACTTCAAGGCACAAATCCAAGGTGGTAAACGGTCAAAGGATCAAACATTATATCTCGGTAGTCCCATAAATGTTGAAACCAATATTATTGAAACCGTAACCCCGGAGGAATACATAAAGGACACTTTCGGCACCGTTTGGACTCGAAAAGGAATAGGTATGTGGTACGGTAAGTAAACCGACTCCAAAACAATTTCTAAGGCAATATTTCTCCGTTTTGGAATATTTAGAAAAATAGAAAAATAAGTGGAAGTCCGAGAAGGACACGAGGGCCCCACGAGGGTGGTGGGCGCGCCCCCTACCTCGTGAGCACCTCGTGTGCCCTCCGGACTCCGTTTTCTTGCACGATACGTATTTTGGTCGGTAAAAATTCATTATATATTCCCCCGAAGGTTTTGACTCTCGTATCACGCAAATATCTCCTGTTCTTGTTTCGAGCTATTTTTCTGACAGATCTAGATCATCATGACGTCCCCAAGTGCCTCCAAGGACAAGTTCTTCGAGAAGGTGATCAACCCTTACCTCGCGGAGGTGCAGCGACACCCTCAAACCATTGAGATGCGTGATGGGTTGCTGCACATCCGCGATTTTGAGGGACCAAAGGGAACCGGAAGCGTGGAGGCGAGGCTCGAAGCAATGGAGCAACAAGTTTTCAAGTGCCAGGGGATGGTGGAGCGTGGAATTAACGCTAGCCACAAGGTGCTCGCGGAGTTCACCAACAACTACGAGCCGGATGCCAAGAACACCGAGGAGGCCATCTTCAAGCTACATGAGAAGACCGAGCACCTCCAAGCCCAAATCTATGATCTGCAAAATCAAAACTGTGAGTATGAATATAGATTCAAAAGGATGAGTTTGGCTGCAGATTTGAGGATTCCGGAGACTCGATCATCCTTCTATGATGGTGAGCCTATGCCATGGAAGGTGGACGACAAGCCTGCATCATCAACAACACCTCCACCTTCACCGACAAAGAAGGAGAAATAATCACATGGGTATGGGCACTCCCCTTGGCAACTGCCAAGCTTGGGGGAGGTGCCCCGGCATCGTATCACCATCACAACTCCTATCTTTACCATTTTTCTTAGTTCGATCCTATTAGTAGTATCTTGATTTAGTAGAATAAAGTCATGGCATGATCTAGTTTTGAGTTTTGCTTTATGATCCCTCTATGTAATCGAGTCCGTGAGCTATATATATAATAAAGTTTAGTGTTGAGTCAAGGGCTTGATTGTTTTGCCATGATCTTGGGTGAATAAAAGAATAGAAAGAAGAAAAAGAATAAAAAGAAACAAAGAGTTCATGTTGATCTTATTGAGATTAATGACTTCACATAGAAAGAGTATGATGATTAAAAGTTGTTGGGAGTTGGCAAATATAGCTTTGGTCATCGTTGCAATTAATAGGAAGTAATAAGGAGAGAGAGGTTTCACATATAGATATATTATCATTGACATCTTTTATGATTGGGAGCACTCATTAAAATATAACATGCTAAAGAGTTGATGTTGGACAAGGAAGACAACGTGATGAGTTATGTTTTCTTATATCTGAGATAAAGTATGTTGTCATGGGTCCTCTAACATGTTGAGCTTGCCTTTCCCCCTCATGTTAGCCAAATTCTCAGCACCAAGTAGAGATACTACTTGTGCTTCCAAATACCCTTAACCCAGTTTTGCCATGAGAGTCCACCATATCTACCTATGGATTGAGTAAGATCCTTCAAGTAAGTTGTCATCGGTGCAAAGCAATAAAAATTGCTCTAAATATGTATGATTGATTGGTGTGGGAGAAATAAGCTTTATACGATCTTGTGATATGGAAGAAATAAAAGCTACGGACTGCATAATAAAGGTTCATATCACAAGGGGCAATATAAAGTGACGTTCTTTCGCATTGAGATTTTGTGCATCCAACCATAAAAGCGCATGGCAACCTCTGCTTCCCTCTGCGAAGGGCCTATCTTTTATTATTATCCTCTACCTTATGCAAGAGTCACGGTGATCTTCACCTTTCCTTTTTCATTTTATCCTTTGGCAAGCCCAACATGTTGGAAAGAACATGATATATATATCTAATTGGATGTAGGGGAGCATGAATTATTATTGTTGACATTACCCTTGAGGTAAAAGGTTGTGGGGCAAAACTATAAGCCCCTATCTTTCTCTGTGTACGATTAAAACTCCGTAACCACAAGTATTGCATGAGTGCTAGCAATTATGAAGGACTAAATAATAGTTGAGTATGTGGACTTGCTTTTAAGCTCTGACATAGACTCTTTCCGATGTTATGATAAATTGCAATTGCTTCAATGACTGAGGTTATAATTTGTTGGTGCCCAATAAGGTTTCTGATTCATGCTTTTGCATTGTGAAAAGATCATCACTTGAATATAAGTAATCATATGACAAAATCTATATATGTTGCTGTTATGAGAATAATTATGATGCCTTTTTATAGACGCCTCTACCTCTAAACATGAGCCTCTACCTCTAAACATGAGGACATATTTATTGTTATCGGCTTTTCGCTTGAGGACAAGCGAGGTCTAAGCTTGGGGGAGTTGATATGTCCATTTTGCATCATGCTTTTATATCGATATTTATCGCATTATGGGCTGTTATTTCACATTATGTTACAATACTTATGGCTATTCTCTCTTATTTTACAAGGTTTACACGAAGAGGGAGAATGCCGGCAGCTGGAATTCTGGGCTGGAAAAGGAGCAAATATTGGAGACCTATTCTGTGCAACTCCAAAAGTCCTGAAACTCCACGGAATATTTTAAAATAAATAAAGAAAAATCGTCGCCAAAGATGAAGGCCAAGGGGCCACACCACTCTCACGAGGGTGGGGCGCGCCCTCCTCATGGGCCCCCGGTGGCTCTCCGATGCCCATCTTCTCCTATATGAAGTCTTTCGATGAGAAAAAAAGAAGCAACCTTTCGGGACGAGACTCACCACGAGGCGGAACCTTGGCGGAACCAATCTAGGGCTCAAGCAGAGCTGTTCTGCTGGGACACTTCCCGGAGGGGGAAATCATCGCCATCATCATCACCAACGCTCCTCTCATCGGGAGTGGGCAATATCCATCAACATCTTCACCAGCACCATCTCATCTCCAAACCCTAGTTCAACTCTTGTACCCAATTCTTGTCTCCAAGTCCGGGATTGATGCTAGTAGGTTGCTAGTAGTGTTGATTACTCCTTGTAGTTGATGCTAGTTGGTTTATTTGGTGGAAGATCATATGTTCAGATCCTTTATGCATATTATTACCCCTCTGATTATGAACATGAATATGCTTTGTGAGTAGTTACGTTTGTTCCTGAGGACAAGGGAGAAGTCTTGCTATTAGTAGTCATGTGAATTTGGTATTCGTTCGATATTTTGATGAGATGTATGTTGTCTAGCCTCTAGTGGTGTTATGTGAACGTCGACTACATAACACTTCACCATTATTTGGACCTAGAGGAAGGCATTGGGAAGTAATAAGTAGATCATGGGTTGCTAGAGTGATGAAGCTTAAACCCTAGTTTATGCGTGCTTTCGTAAGGGCTGATTTGGATCCATATGTTTCATGCTATGGTTAGGTTTACCTTAATACTTTTGTTGTAGTTGCGGATGCTTGCAATAGAGGTTAATCATAAGGGGGATGCTTGTTCAAGTAAGAACAGCGCACTCAAGCACCGGTCCACCCACATATCAAATTATCAAAGTACCGAGCGCGAATCATATGAACGTGATGAAAACTGGCTTGACGATATTCCCATGTGTCCTCGGGAGCGCTTTTCCTATTATAAGAGTTTGTCCAGGCTTGTCCTTTGCTACAAAAAAGATTGAGCCACCTTGCTGCACTTTATTTACTCTTGTTACTTGTTGCCCGTTACAATTTATCTTATCACAAAACTATCTGTTACCACTTATTTTAGTACTTGCAGAGAATACCTTGCTGAAAACCGCTTATCATTTCCTTCTGCTCCTTGTTGGGTTCGACACTCTTACTTATCGAAAGGACTACGATAGATCCCCTATACTTGTGGGTCATCACATGCGTGTTTCCATATAATATAATGAAAGAGGTCTACAACTTAACACGCAAATGCATGGTCTCATGTGTCTAGCACGCGTGAGCAGCTAGTCGGAGGTTTCAGGTTTGAGTCCTGGGTGCACACGCATGTTTTAGTTTTCTGCGTTTATTTTATTCACTCACTGAGTGATGGGACCCGCATGAATAGAGAGTGGCATGACCACGTATACTATTTGACTGGATAGGTTCACCAGTCAATTCGGCAGAATACAGAGCTATACGGTCAATCAGTGACCGTATAATCACCCCGACGCGTATACAATGACCGTAACAAGCGTATTCTAAAGTTCAGTGACCGTAGTGTGCTTTTGCCTCAAATACAGTGACCATCAGTGTATTTACCTCTCGATGGAATTCTGTGGGGATTGGTCGGTGTTGGAATCAAGGGGAGACCAGGTGGCGGCGGGATGGATCCCGAGAGAGAGAAGGTAGGTAGGTGGCGGCGGGCATCTTCCCTAGCAACCAGGGTTGCTCAGTGTTTATAGAAAATCAGATAAGTTTAGGGCGGTTAGGTCTCTCCGATCGTAATCGGATGGTCCGAGATAAAAATGTTAGGGAAGTCCAAACAAAAAGCCGAAGATATTTTACGGATGTTCGGGGATGATCCGGACCCATCGGTAATGACAACCCGGTTCGAGTTTGGGGAAGTTTCGGATGCGCACGCGAGGGGTATGTGCACTGTGCAGAGAGATTATGCGGCCAGACAAGAGGGACTCAGAAAACCTAGTTGGTCTTGGAACGGTCAACGAAGGCAAGGGGGGGGGGGGGGACACGGCAACTACGAACGGATGCAAGCTTTATAAAAACACGCAGATGCAATGCGCATGATGCGATGATGAAATGCAACAAACAATAAAACACACGACAACAATGAAATAACTGGAAGGCATCTGGAGCGTCGGTCTTGGGTCATCACAACTATATTGGAGATGTTGTTGCTGAAGGTGATTTGAAGGTATGAAAGATAAGTACTCATGATAATCCTGCTGATATGATGACAAAGCCAGTTCCTACCAATAAGTTTGAGCTTTGCTCAGGCTTAGTTGGTATCTCTCACTAGTCCTATGGACTTTGACGCACAAGGTGTTTATGCTAATTTGGATGGAGTTATTCACTTTCTTGGACTACTCGAGGGAATTTGGCTCAAGGTGGAGATTATTAAATTGTGATCCAAATTCTAGTACCGTGTTGGACTAGACGTAGTACACACGGTGTGGGTGTTTGCGTTGGTACCGACGCGTACGAGTATAACTCATTTACTTAAATTGTCCTTCAAGGACTCTCATGTATTGCCCTCATATATACGCCATGTAGTCGCACCTAAAGACGGCATGTCATCTCGTGCTTGTAATACTCCTCCATCATAGTGATTGCGCCTTCGTGCGTCCGTGGTTTTCTCTCGCAAGGGTTTTCACGTAAAAATCCGTGTCTCTCGTGTCTCGTTTATTCCTCGTTTTATCTAACAAGTACATCGTATCGACGAAGGAAGAAGAAGACAAACATAAACAATGGATATGAACCAAAAAGAACAGAAAGGTGGTGGAAGAAGAGAAGAATGTACAGAGAAGTAATGTATAAGAACACAATGAGTGGGGCCTAGCTTATGACCAACTCAAATATTATACATTTGTGACTTACTGAATGCTAAGTGGGATGACCTTATTTTCAAGTGATGCAATATTTTGTGCCAATTACGAAAGATAAAATGCCTAACATGTTGCTAAATAGATTTCCTTTTGAGTTTAAACCCACATTATCGTTAATGGCGGTGGTGGCACCCCTACGATGGAGCGCGAGATAATATGAAGGACAGGTCTCTCAGTTCTATTCATGGAGCTAGCAGCGCTTTAGTTCTAGATAAGACTCCTAGTCTAGTAGATTGTTGTCCAAACACGTTATGTTTTTGTGTTGGCGTTCACTTTGATGTTTGTTGTGATTTGTGGTTCTTTCAGCTTCGTGCGTGTTTGGTGTTCTTCAGGAGTGCAATGATAAAGCAATAATTTGACAAACATGTATTGCAAGGGATATGTCTGTAATTGTGTGTCTAACGGTCTTAGGTTCTCGCCTCTTCAGTGGACAGCTCATGCGGCTACTCAAGTAGCTTTTTGTGCCGGCTTTCTCCCGCAGATTCAACGTATCTTGGTGTAATTTTCAGTTTTATCCAATTTTTTTTTATTGTTGTTCAAGTTTTCTTAAGTTGTTTTGATCTATTATATCCTCCTTCCGATTCATATTACTTGTCTTAGGTTTGTAACGCTAAGGATCGCAGGGAGTACCGTTATTTTGGGGGGTCTTTAACCATTGTTTATTATAAATCTATAAAGTCAAATACTTGTTACAAAAATAGTAAATCAACTCAAATTCTCTTTAATAAAGAAGTTAGTTAATAAAAGTCCATCTCGAAAAACAATACATAATTGTGGACCGCAGAGAGCCCTGAGCCCACAAGCCACCAAAATCGGGGCGGCCCGCCAGCCACAGGATCTTTCCTCGCTCCCTTCCTCCCTCTCGGCCGCGTCGTCGTCGCTGCTTTCCCCCACCCTCTCCCTCCCCAGCCCCACCCAATTTCCAATCATGGCGCTCGCATCCGGCACGGCGACCCGCCCGCTCCTCGGCCGGCTCCCCGGCACCGCGCGCCCCCACCTCTCCGTCTCCCCCTCGCCCTCCGCCCCCGCCCCCGCCTGCTCGGTCCGCTTCGCCGCCCGCAGCGGCGGCTCCCGCGCCGTCTCCCTCCGCGCCTCCGCCCCGCCAGGTCCGTGGTCAACACAGATGTTAGATGTTCTCCCCCACGCATATTTTAAAATTGAAATAAGTAGGATCGTTTTGGCGTGGACGGATTTGGATTGAATCTCTTTGGCGGAATTTTGTTATTGTGATTTGCGAGAGCCGGTAAAATGAAGCCGGATTGATGATGCATAGCTGCCTGCCGTGTGAGATATGCAGCTGTGGCCATAGGGTCTGACCTTGATGTAGCGGTGGCGCGCCTCGTTATCTTTATTCAGGCGGCTGAAAAAGTGAAAATCGTCGGTTGGAGATTGCTGAGTGCGCAGTTGATGGCGTTGCCTGGCCTGTATTGCCTAAGTTAGTTGCCTGCTCAGTAGCTTGCGTGGCAAATTTGTTCATGTATGTTGGTGGTTGTCCCCACTAGGCTTATAATCAGAGCGACCCCATCCTAATCCTAGATCTTCCATCCACGACCCCTACTAGACAATTTAGACTCTACTAGGTGTAAACTGTAAAGCAGACACATGCTCCTGGACAATCCTACTTCTGGTTGCAGTAACAGCCTATCAGGTGGGAAAGCAGTTACGTGTGTGCCATGGTTCTGTTTTCTTGTCTGTGGTATTCTGGAGTTTGCTTGTACCAGATAAAAACTTACATAGATAATCTGTATCTATTGTTAGTAGATCAGTTAGGTACTTGGGCCTTGGTTGCATCATTCCTATCCATCCAAGGGGATTAAGCAAATATGTTATCGTCATAAGTTCTTTCCGTGTAAACTTGTATATTTTTAGGAATGTGTCACAACTCACAACTGATGAACAAGATTATCTCAGCATCGATTAAAGTTGACTTCAATAACCCGGTCCTTCCAGTCATTCTACATCACTCATAGGTTCGTCTGTCTTGCATGAGCAAGGGAATAGTCGAGGGAACACTGACGATTTAATGGCTACAAGATAGTCAGATATATCCTATGATTTTCGGGATGTTAAATGCTTTATGCAAATGCTGCAGAATTTCAGACAAGTTTTGTTCAGCATCAACTTAGTAAAATCATTTACCATACTTTGCAGCAGCGGCGACTGCAACTCCTGGTAGCATTGCACCAGCCATCTCATTGACAGAGAAGGCCTTGAAGCATCTGAACAGAATGAGGTCCGAAAAGAATGAAGATCTCTGTTTGAGGATTGGAGTTAAACAAGGTGGATGTTCTGGCATGTCTTACACCATGGAGTTTGAGAGCCGAGGAAGCGCCAACCCTGACGATTCAGTCATCGAGTATGAGGGTTTCACAATAGGTAACTGCTTTGCCTTGACTGTATATTCGTTTGAGAGGACATTGATTTGCATTTCTGCTCGAGATTAGAGTAACAGTTTTGCGTTCAAATAAATCCTTGGAAGGCTTGAAATAGTTCACAGGCTGTTGATCACAAGTACATGTGACAACCCATTCTGTTTATTCAGCCCAAACCACCTGGTCTACTGGAACTCTAACAAGACAGTATATTTTGTGCGCTTGCAGTCTGCGACCCAAAGAGCCTTCTCTTCATGTTTGGAATGGAGCTGGACTACAGTGACGCTCTCATTGGGGGTGGCTTCAACTTCCAGAACCCGAACGCGACGAAGACATGCGGGTGCGGTAAGTCGTTTGCGACCAGCAAGGAAATGCAGAGCACCGCAACTGCCTGCAACAACTGAACTAGAAATATAGCGCCAGGGTGTGATATTACCATGCATCTTTGGTTGCCCCTGCATCCGGGAATGATCGGATGGACAATACCACAGGTTCGCAGATATACTCAGAATGAATGGCTACAATTTGTAATACAGTTCAGTTCAGTGTGTATCAAAGATTCCAGTGGGTCTTGTACTAAGTTGTAACTGCTCAGTAGAATTTTAAAGATAATCCGTGAAGATAGCTATACCTCTTTCTCTGCTGATTATAAGCTAGACAAGTGCATACTACGCTGCTCAGTTTGGGAAGTGATTATTTTGTAATCTGATGTCAAAAATCTGCCGCAAAAGTAGTAAAAAAAGGCGATCAAACAAACACCAAAAATACACAAAAAGCCGGTTTAACAAATGGGATTATGCTAATGCATTTGATATTCTCCCGTTGCCTGAAAATGAGAGGCCTGTAAGTTGATTTTGGTAGGTGGAG
Source organism: Aegilops longissima (assembly GCA_021605205.1). Lineage (NCBI taxonomy): Eukaryota > Viridiplantae > Streptophyta > Magnoliopsida > Poales > Poaceae > Aegilops > Aegilops longissima. Next base: position 73,649,779 of record CM038682.1, on the reverse strand, counting down.
CCGGAGGCGGGGGTGATATGGCTGACTGCGTCATCGTCGGTAAGTGTGACTCGAGAAACTAGGCGGAGATGGGGATGGCACGACTGATCATGAGGTCACTGGCAAAACTGAGGTGGAGGTTGACCGGTGTGGGTGCTTGTGGTGGAGGGGGTTGGGGTCACCGGCACCGGCATTAATGGGGGGGTTAGAGGTTTAGGCGGTGGTGGGGAGAGCTCAGGTCGACGGAGGTCAGAGGGCAATAGCGGGCATGCAAGAATCGGCAGAAACACAAATTGACTGACAAATGGTCGCCCCCTTGTGATAATCCTAATGCCAAACACAGTTTAAAGTCTAACAGTCTTGCTAAATATCAGTCGACTAAGAGTTTGTTATGTCTTAAGTCAATGCTATATTTATAAGTTTTTATTTTTATTTTTTTCATGTTATGTCACTTGGTTGAGACTTGATTAAGTAGGCCACACCCTCAAAATCTAAACCATACACCCACACTTTTACGCGACTAAATCATTCCAAGCAATCTGGAGCGTTGAGATTTCCATCGGACGGTGATTCTGGAGTTCCGAAGCGAACCTACCGTTATCCAAGCAGCACGGTGGAGTAGCCCGCCACAGCTCGACCACGTACGTACCACCACTTTTCCCCTCCGCCGCGCGAAAGCAATGGCGACCTCGCCGGCGCTGCTCTCGCCCCAGTACGCGCGCCCTTCCCCTCCTCGCCCCCGCCGTCTCCTCCCTCCACCTCCCTCCGTCGCCTCCCCCGCGACCGCTGCGAGGCAGCGGCTGCGCCTCCGCCGCGCGCCGGCGCCCGCGCAGGCCAAGTTCGGCAAGTTCGACGCCGCGGACGCTCCCACGGAGGCCGAGCCGGCGACATCGGAGTTCGATGGCGCGGTGGAGAAGGCGGTCCTGGAGGACGACAGGTCAGGCACGCTGCCGAGCCAAGGAAACATCGCCCGCCTTGCGCTGGATGTTTGTGCGCCCCTGACGTCGTTTCTCGCTGTCTCTGTGGTTTCAGTTGCTTGCCGTCCGATCTGGAGGGCGCGATATGGCAGTCCGGAAAGGCCAGCGCCGATTTCGTCAACTCCGGCGGCATGCGGGGAATTGTACGTTTCCAATTGCCCACATATACACACCGATCTGATAATTTGATTCAACCATACCCTGCTGTGATACCAGTACATTTCCAGTTAGAATGCCACCGAACCATTTCAGTGTTTGAGTTCCATCCACCATGAAATTTTCCATCTCTATCGCATTCTCTATTTCTCATCCTTGATGATCTGTTCTTGGTCATCATTACTGTAGGCAGAGCTGCTGATCCCTCAGCTGGAGTTCCTCAACCAGGAAGGAGCGCAGGCAGAGGTCTGGGCGCTGTCGAGAATACTCCTCGACACGCTCGCGGAAGAGACTGGCCAGGTTTGGACACAAGGTCATTTCGCGATAAGAAACTACTTTTGCTCTGTCTGATCCATCTGCAGTTGCACGGTCCCAGCTCACTGGTTCCTCCATCCACACAGATTTTACTACCTCTTTCTGGAATGTCCTAGATCGCCTCATAAATTGTGAATCATGTTGTTTAAGTACCTCGGATATCTGTTCTTTACATTCAACTTGCTGCCTGTCTACCACAGGTAGTTAAGGCCGTCTTCCCTGACGCTGGAGTGGCTGCCCTTCTCAAGCATCAGTGGAAGGATGCAAAGTTCAAGTGTGCTAGGTATTGCCTTACTTTCAGTTTCAGTAGCCCACTCACAGTGGTAGATTGATTCCTTATTCAACTGCTGTGGACATGTTATATGTAAACGATTTATTTCTCTGTTCGTGTTACATGCTAGCTGTACTTATATTGAAGCGCGGTAGTTTTGTTGTTAAGTAAATTCTCTCTCCAAATGATTAGTGGTGTCGATACCATATTTTACTAGACAGGGTCACATGACAGTGCAAGATGTGGACCGCTTTATGGTTTTTAGAAGTAAATCTTATTAGTTGCTTCTATCTTTAAGATGATCCATTAGATTTCTTCTGAAGCTAAAATCTGTCTATTCCTTTATCTTGAATTGCAGCCTTAGTGACCGAAAGCCAGTCGATAACGATGATGGAGTTGTTGTTATGATAATCCCTGATCACCAGATGCTTGAATCAGTTGAACGCATTGCATCTCAACTCGCTGATGATCCCGTATGTAACTTATGACTGATCAACTTTTCAATTTTAGCAGATACATGTGCATTAGTTTGTAGTAAGGAAAATGAATTCCATCTTTTGTGTCCCAAACAAAGTTGGTAGGATAGGATCAGCATATGTATTTACAGGTCATTTTGGCACGCATGTCTATTTGTAGGATCTATATTCATTTGTACATCAGCTTAGCATAGCCATCGCATGACATTTTTCGTTTGCCCAAGCACATCCATCTATGTTCACATCTTGTATAATTTGTTCAACAGTCTGTACATCACTATTATCATTTGTATATATGTTCCACTCAATATAGTATCTTGAAATAACTTCCAGTTTTAATCCACTGAAGATAAGACCTCTTGTCATGTGGAACCCACGTCTTGTTAGTGGAGATGTTGGAGTGGGATATAATGTTCGGAATCTACGCAGAAATTTCTTAAGGTAAGTGAACGGAAACATCTGTACATTGTTGCCTCTCTATGTGTACTATTGGTATTTTCCAAGATATAAACAGTTGTTGATTGTGGATATCAGAGTATGGATGTGGCTTGAAAAGTATCAGAATATGGACTGAGAAACATCTTCTCTACCACTATATGTAACTGTTTCTAGTTGCCTCAACATAAATAAGTACCAAGTTATAGAAACAGATTCCGTCAAAGAGTTATGAATAGTGAATTAGTGATGCGTCTTCATGAAACGATACTGAAATGCTCTGAAGTATGGTCCACTATATACTATACCTATAAATGATGGTCATCTGTACAAATTTCATTTTGTTAAACTATTTATGGTAATCTATTAGGCTGTTTCATGGTAAGTATTAGTGAATATCTCCTTCCCTCTTTTGTCCACTGTCTTTCCCTGTGTCTTTTTCTAACATCCATCACCCATTTTGCAGTACTTTTACCACTGTTTACTCGATGAGGCCGTTGCCTACCGGTGCAATCTTCAGATGCTATCCTGAGTGCGTCGATATTTATTGCCTTTTTTTACAATCCAAATAAATGTTCAGTAAAATAATAGGCTGAAGATATCTGTTATTCATGTTTCAGAAAGTGGAAAGTGTTTTATGATGATCCCAAAAGACCCAATCGGTATTTGCTCGCCAGAGAATCTTCAAGTCGTCCTGATGCAACAGATATTGAGGTTCGACACTGCATAGCTGATTTAATCTTCGTGATTAGATTTTTGTCCATCACTATGCTGCGTTTGTGTTCCTTTTAGTACTTGGTAAGTTGAATCACTACTGTCGAAAAAACGATTCTGATATTGGACCGTGTATAGTAGCTGCAAGCACCCAAGAGCCAACTGATTTCCCAAATTCTAGGAATCATTGTGACATTGCGTGACTGACCACACACACATTAAGCTGTCAAACAACTGACACTCTATACAAGACAGAGAACAAGACGATCAGTCATTACTTTTAATAGTACAAGTTAGAGAACGAAAACCCATTTGCATGTGTCCACATCAAGTGCTAGTGCTGTCCATAATTTACATCATCTTGCATAGACTAGTGACACCATTCTAATCTGCAGATAATATTTGGTGGTGGCGGCGCCAGTGAGCAACCTGAAGAGGAGCCTTCTATGATGACCAATGTCATGGCCGCGTTTAGCTCCGTGAGCCGGTTCATGAGAGTCATCTCCAAGTGAACATCCCAGGCAGTTCTTTCCACATTTGAAGCCATCATAAGCACCTCCAAGGAGGATTTGGGTGAGGCGCACGGGCAACTTCATGCATGGGCAGGGGCTACACGCTGCTGCTGTTCAGAAACCAGAGAAGTTCAGAGCAATGGTTTGCATGCATGCACTTGGTCGTTAGCAAAGGTTGCAACCGTGTCTGCATACTGTACACACATCATATGACCATGCAATTAATTCGTAGTTTTGTAACTGGATCAAAGCTATTGTACATAGATATTCTTTTCTGGAAGTAATGGAGATCTGAATCAAGTTATTTTTGCCTGTTATTTCTTTGGGAAGCTGACTGATTGTTGCGCCCTCATGTATCATGTTCAGTTCACAACACTTCTTCTGCTAACCCATATATAAAACACAGCCATGTGTGCTATTAGCTTGTCCCAAACACAAAATGGGCGTATTTAGGGTGTGATACGAATCAGTCGACACATTTTCAGCAATTATGCTACAGTCAGTATATATGTATGTACACCAAATGATCAAATTAATCCTCAAACACAACTCACAACCTTCAGCTAACTAATTAACGTGCTCCCTGCTTTTCACAGTTGAGATGGAAGCAGTAGCACTAGTGGAGCCCGATGACAGTGCCAGCGACGGCTGCAAGAACGACATCTTGCCGTTCGGAGAACCGCTCGGTGCCGCCCCCGTCGACGACGACCGTGCCAGCCGCGCCGCCGAGCACGCGGCGGCGGCCGCACCAGACGGGCCCAGCCCGAGGTGCTCCCCCCACTCGAGCCCCTTGCCGCCTCCTGCAGCTGGCTTGCCGACGTACGACGTGATGGCGGCCGCGAGCGCCGTGTGGAAGCCCGGGTCCGACGTGATCGCCTTGGCGATCGTGTCGGTGAGCACGATCGGCGCCGCCGTGCCCGTGGTGCCGCCGCTCAACTGAGCCGCCCTCTGCTGCACCTGCGCCGGCTGGTAGAGTGACGCCACCGAGGCTTGCTGCCTTCCGTTGATGCCGCTCAGCGCGGCCTCGAACGAGCTCTTGCCGGCGCCGTTGTATGGCGCGCCGGACGAGGATCCGTAGCTCAGGTACGATCCAACGCCGGCCGGCCACGCGGTGGCGCCGGAGCCGGAGAAGGAGAAGCTCGTGGAAGGGTACCTGTGGCCGTGAGAGCTGCTGGTGAAGCTGGAGGAGAACCTGTTGGTGTTGCTGAGGGAGAAGGCCTGCTGCGAGGCGGCCTGCGAGGTGAGGTCGAGGGTGATGGTGGGGTACGATGGCGTGGCGCTGATGGACGCGCCGGCGCCGGACGGGAGGAAGAACGGCCGGCCACCCAGCTGGGTGGAGGAGGCATCGCTGGCCGCCGCCGGGAGGCCGAACCCGAGGCCGTGGAGGTTGGAGGTAGCAGAGGGGAAGTCGAGCGAGGTGGAGGAGCCTGACATGAGCATGGACGCGGCGGCAGAGGTGGTGGAGGCCATGGCGGTGGCGGAGGCGGAGAGCGGGTGGTTGTGCGCGCCCTCGTAGGTGGTGATCAGGATCGACATGTCCTCGGCACATCTCTGCACCTGGAAAACATAATGTACGTTCATGGTCAGTCGGTCACCATGGCGAGGAAGGGTGCTTTGTGGAGTCTGTCTGTGTGCATGCCATTGAAGAAAGCCGAGCGCGAGTTTTAAAGCATCTTTGATTAGTTAGTGAAGAATGCTTGGACATACAACCGCCGGTAGGCAAGGGCCTCATTTTGCAGTACTTTGATCTAATCAAGTTCTCAAATACAACCTATATTTTGCTGATTAAATTAATTGCTCAAGTATGTGTGAAAATTACAAATAGACGTAGTGCTAATTAAGTCGCATTGCGATGTTTGGAAGCAACACATGTATACTTCGTCGTGTTTGGTCTGCGAAACACACTTCACCGCAGATTCTTTGGTACCATGTGTTGGAGTTGTTTTGCGATGTATGTAAGTGAATAACTGAACATGCATACCTGTTTTCTGACGGGGCACCCTGTTGCGACCGTGCAGCGGTAGTAGGCGCGTGGACACGGATTCCCCTTGGATATCTTCTGCCCATACTTCCTCCACTGGCACCCATCGTTCATCTGAACACCAACAAACCACGAATCACACATATATGGTTATCCCACTCACCTCACCATGCATTAGCAAGAGATCAATGCCATTTAATTTTCTACTCCCTCCGTTTTTAAATATAAGCCCTTTTAAAGATTTCAATACGAACTACATACAGATGTTTATATAGACATATTTTAAAGTGTAGAGATTCATTCATTTTACTCCGTATTAGTTCATATTGAAATCTCTAAGGCTTATATTAAGGAACGGAGGGAGTAGTCACTTGTGTATGTTGTTTACGTATGTACGTACCGTTGGTGTGTCACACCGTGCCCTCACCGACACCCTGGCCTTCTTGGTCAGTGGTTGCTGGGCCATCTCCTCCTCTGGCTCTATACCACCGCTGGTGCTCCTCGGGTTCTTCGCTACTTTGCTCACCCCCGATGTTGTTGTCGTCTCTGTGGCGGCGCCCTCCTCGGAGCTGCCTCCAGGGCTCAACGTCAGCACATCCGGCTGCACCTTCATCTCACTTTGACCAGTTGCACCAACAGCTTTGCAGCCTGATGAAAGTCCAAGAGAGACGCCCTTGCCATCTGGATTATTGGTGCCAGTCCTGATCTCTTCTTCCATGTTCTGCCTGCTCGTGCTCGCGCTCGTTCCGAGGCGTACAGAGACGAATCTGGGTTCCTTGACGCCGCCGGCGGGCGATGTATGGTCCGGTGAGCCCACGGCGAGGTTCTTGCCTCGCCCTTGCTGGTGGAGAACATCGAACTGCTTCTGAAGGGATCGATGGTCCTCCACCATCCGTGACAACATCGCCTTCAGCCTCTCGTTCTCTTTTCTCACTTCGCCCATTTCTGCCCTTGTGGACGCGATCTTGTCTTCTTGAGCCTGAATCAATGAAAGCATCATAACGGCAAGACCTGTTATTAGTTACATACTCATTGGCGAAGCAAATCACATATGATAATGGCTAGTTGGCTACATGGCTTAGTGTGTATGTATTACTTGGCAGTTGGCACTAACTACTTTTGCAACTAGGAAGATCAACAATACTATAGGAAAATATAAATAGCTGATAGGTGTAGGTTCTTTTTTCGTGAATTAGTTGAGGAATTTCAGGGTGATTAAGAATTTTTACTGCCGCTTCTGAAATAAAAAAGAATAGAAGGGGGGATAAATAGTACCAGACCCTGCCTTATGTAACCAACTACGAAAAGTTGTGCTGTTTATGTTTGCTGGATGCGTTTGATAACTATGTACCTCTTTTTTTGCGCTTGACTGGTTTTGCAAGAACTTGAAAAAATTGCCATCGGAGGCCCGATGATCGTCTCTCATCTGCAACGCCAACATGAAGGTCTATATTAGTATAAGATGAGCAAACAATTTCGAAAAGATGAGCAAACAATTCATAAACACTGTTAATTTATTGGATGACAAGCTGTGGAAAAATCCATTTCTTCGCTTATATCCACATGTCTAATTTGACTGTTCTACGAGCACCAGGATCTGTGGTCCCTAAAGATGATCACCTGATTGATTTTGACATCGATCAGAAAGAGAAATCCCTCTGACTTCCATTCATGGATCAAGAACCACATCCCAGAGAAGAGAGAAACTCGGCCAAGTCCTAACCACTAGTCTTACCATACTTATCCAACCAAATGAACACTCAAACACAAAAGAACTCTTTGAAGCATATAGAAGCACAAACACAAAATCTAGAGAGGTAATTAAACAATCGAGAAAAGAACATCCCAGAGAAGCGAAACTCAGGCAAGTCCTAACCGTTAGTCCAAAGCATACTTATCCAAATAAATGAACACACATTCAAGGAAAGAAAAATCAAACTCTTTGAAGTAGATAAAAGCAGAAACACAAAATCAAGAGAAGTGATTAAACAGCCCCAAACCTGATCTTTCAGCCGATCTTCATGGCCGCCAAGCTGCCTCTGGTCTCCCTTGATCATTTCGATCTCCTTTCACAGAAGACAAGAGCTATCTCTCCTCCTCCTCTTTGTAGTTTCTCTAGGCTTCCAACCCTTTCTTCTCTAGCCCTGCACCAGCCCTGCCATGGCCTTGTATATATAGAGAGATAGAGGCTGCTAGCTAGACGCCTAGACCATGGCCTGCACCTTCTCTATCTCTTCCCCTCTCCAGTTTGGAGGAGCCAGATTTTTGGCTTAAACAAACGCCGTACGCCGGTGCTTACCTACGCTGATCGATTAGGCGGTCAGCGTCATCAGAAATGTCAAACCATAGCCGCACTCTTTGGTGAAGACTCGCAGAGAGCCAGAAAAATACATATATCGGCGGAGTAGAGGAGACTGAGATTTACGTGTGTGGAATATATAGGCTTCAACGTGCGCAACATGCTGCTGTAGTCTGGAGGCCAGTTGTGACGCGCGTCCGTCCAGACTGTGTGTTACATACGTCGTCGAGCGCGTCCCCCTCCGGCGTTGATCGATGTAGCTTCCTGCGAGTCCTCGTCGTCGGCGTTGCCTCGGCCCACTATTATAGAGCGGGAGACTCTGCCGTCAAGCAAGGAATCGCTTTCAGACTAAATTTCAGTCCTGTAGGGCCGTTTGTCAGAGGAAGTTCAGTCATAATCACTCATGCATATGTCTTTGATCCATGTAATGAGATTTGGTGAGAGGGAGCCACGTGTCTCCCAGTCTAAGCCAGAATTTCCTGCCAGAAGGAAGTCCATTTAATTTGGCTGCGTACTTGTCAGTACTGTAGTTATGTAAGTACAGTATATGTCACAGGAAAATGTATTGGAGTCAGAATGGTAAGAAAAAGAATTTTTGCAAATTCTTTTTTCGAACGGAAATCACAAAATAAAGTTCAATAGAACCAATGATTTCTCGCTGGCTAGCGAGATCTATCATCAAGAACTGGGCTGCGCCTGCAAGGGTTGGACTACTATATCTCCCTAGATCCAAGGTTTCCCTATACCACAGCCCACAGGGCATGCACGTTCGGCAGTGGACTACTCGCATGGAATTCTTTGGGAAATCAACATATCAACACAGTAATCAGATGCAAGAGCATTGACCTTAATCATGGCTAATCTCATCATGGGGATTAAGAAAAGGCACAGTGCTGTGATCCAAGTTTAATTAGATGCACCATTTGCCTAGAACACCGCGTGAGTACTATAGTTCAGCTTGGGGCGGTCTTTGAGGCTCGGGCTACCTGATCCCGTTGGTGCTCTCTCTCTCTCTCTCTTACCGGTACAGTTATCATGGGTTTAGTGCCACCATTCTTTTTAGATCCCGATGCGTTGAAACCTTCATTTTTCAGTTGCTTACTTGCCCCCGTATGCAACAGTTCATAGCTCTCACCGTCCATTTGCAACAGAGCCGACGTTAGAATTTTCACTAATGGCATCTTGCATTTACCCGGCTAGAGAAAGTGCATTGCTTTTATTAATCTAAGCTTAATCAACTTCCATATTTTTTCATTTGTTGGGAGCTGAAGTGCCGTTCAAGCTTGGTGTTTGAAATTGTGCGCACGTACGGACCAGAGACTTTACACACTACTAGTTAGGTGGCTCGGAGATTGAAATTTGCAGCAATTCAGGAAGTAGGTGGTTCCTTGATTTTAAAAAATTCATGGCTTCTGCCAAACAGTATGTGCGTGTGATGGGTCTTTTCAATTTTGCTTCGTCTTCTATTTTTCCTAAATAATATTTGGGCGACTTCTATTTTCCTAGGTAACAAGTGGCATTACAAATTCAATACAGTCGTTAGTTCGATCGTTTTGTTTACAACCATTATTATTTCATACTTATAGCCGGTTGATTATGTCTTGGTCTCTCATTTTTCTTATCGTCACATGTGCATATATACTTGTTTGACCTGGAAGAAGGAAAAATAACTTGCAAGTTGTTACAATGAGACATACAAAATTGACCTGTAGACCTAAAGTACCAATTGTACGGTTACCATGTTCAATTGAATGCAGATTCATCCTTTAAGTTGACCATATCACTTTGTTTCAGTTTTCTATGTATGTGACTTCACCAAGTATCTAACCACCTAGATATCTATTATCTATATTATATACCTGCAGTCTGCAGAGCCTAGACCTTATTTATGCAAATGAAACAAGGGATTATGTTGCTTCTGCAAGTGAATCCTACTAGTTTGTAGTTGTTCTAAAGGAAGCTTTTTTTTTAGATAAAAGGCCGAGGCCCGACTTTATAAATAAAGCCACCAGGCAGAGTTAAACAGACAAGACGGACAACAAAGACAACATTAGAGTATCACCCAGCACGAACGAGCAGAAAAAGTAGCATACATGGCTCCCAGGCCAGTACACGACACGCAGGCCGGAAAGACTAAAGACGCCAAACATAGTGCCAGCAACACCTAATTGTCGGCACGGGTTGTAGATAGGGAGATAGCAGAAGCCCGGATCTTGGAAATCATCATATCAAGCACATCCCTATCCGCCTCCTTAATCAATAATCTCCACTGCTGCAAGAACACGCAAGTTTTAAAAAAGCAGTAAGCAGGCTTAGCAGGAAAAACATGCTCAATAGTAAATTTGTTTCTAGTCGTCCATAAAGACCAGCACATCGCAGCAAAGCACACCCAGAAAGTTCTCCTCTGGGCCCCAACCAAATTAGCAGCCAAGAGACGAAGATCTGAGAAGGAAGACGGTCTCCAGGCAACAAGCAACCAGGATCTGATACATCACCAGAATAATTTAGCCAAAACACAGGAGAAGAAAACATGCATAGTGTCTTCTCTTAGCCCACAGAGGGCGCAACGATCAGACCCAGGCCCGTTGTGCTTGCGGATCTGATCACCAGCCGGAAGCCGCCCGCGAGAAGCTTGCTAGAGAAAGATCTTGATCTTAGGGGGGACCCCGAGATAAGTTTGCCATATAGCGATTTCACCGAAAAGCGACCAGAAGAAGAATGAGGCCACACCATCGTGTCCTCCTCCTCCTCCTCCTCGGCACAGGGAAGAAGGCAACAAGGCGCTGCCAGTCAACGAGAGAGAGAGAGAGAGAGAGAGAGAGAGAGAGAGAGAGAGAGAGAGAGAGAGAGAGAGAGAGAGAGAGAGAGAGAGAGAGAGAGAGAGAGAGAGAGAGAGAGAGAGAGAGAGAGAGAGAGAGAGAGAGAGAGAGAGAGAGAGAGAGAGAGAGAGAGAGAGAGAGAGAGAGAGAGAGAGAGAGAGAGAGAGAGAGAGAGAGAGAGAGAGAGAGAGAGAGAGAGAGAGAGAGAGAGAGAGAGAGAGAGAGAGAGAGAGAGAGAGAGAGAGAGAGAGAGAGAGAGAGAGAGAGAGAGAGAGAGAGAGAGAGAGAGAGAGAGAGAGAGAGAGAGAGAGAGAGAGAGAGAGAGAGAGAGAGAGAGAGAGAGAGAGAGAGTTGAAGGTCCTAATTATTGGAAGAGAGCTTGAAGATTGAGATCTCAGGGTCAGGACAGTAAGAAAAAAAGAGTAGGAAAAGCAGTAGCCAACGCGGTCGAGCCACACCACCAATCAAGCCAGAATCTAGTGGATCTGCCATTGTGAACGACCATTGTGAACGACAAACTTGACAAGGCTTTGGAAAGTAGGCCTAAGCTTGACAAGATCCTTCCAGAAATGGGACGCTCCGGAGGCACGAGCAAACATAGGGCTAGAGTTGGGGAAATACTTAGCTTTGAGAATGTTAAGCCAGAGAGGTTTTTCTGAGATGGTGGTCATGATCTTCCACCACCATTTGATGATCAAGCATTTTTTCATGACAAGAGTATTAATGATACCCAGCCCCCCAAGGCCTTTGGGTCTGCAGATCTGATCCCACTTGATCATGTGGTATTTGCGTTTGTTATCAGCCGCGTTCCAGTAAAAAGCACCTCTATGTTTGTCAAACCCAGCGTGAGTACCGATCGAAAGAAGATAGAATCCCATAAGGAACATAGGAAGGGAGGAAAGGCAGGCATTAATCAGTGCAACTTTACCAGCCTGGGTGTTGTATCGACCCCTCCAAGGCATAACACGATTACCCACTTTGGCCACCGTGGGGGCAAAGTCTTTAGCAAGAAATTTGTCGAAAGAAATGGGGAGGCCAAGATATTTGAGAGGAAAGGAACCAAGGGAACAATTCAAGAGGCGAGCAACACGCAACGCCTCGTCATCTGAGACACCAGTAACAATGACCTCGCTTTTAGAGAAGTTGATCTTAAGACCGGAGAGGGCTTCGACAGAGTGCAGAAGGAATTTGAGGTGGGCAAGGCAGTGATCATTGAGCTCCACCATAATAATCGTATCGTCAACATATTGAAGATGGGTAATCCCCTGGGGAATAAGATGGGAGCTAACCGGAGTAATGTGGCCGGCCGCCGCTGCCCTAGACAAGATGTTAGCGAGGGCACCCGCAACAAATTTAAAGAGAATCGGAGAGGCCGGGTCCCCTTGCCTCAGGCCTCTAGAATTTTTAAAAAAGTTGCTCACTTTCCCATTAACCGAGATGGCAGTGTGGACACCCATGACCAACTGCATGATACGATGAACCACACCACCATCAAAACCTTTAGCTAACAAGATTTGTCTTAAGAAACCCCAACTAACCGAATCGTAAGCTTTTTCGAAGTCTAGCTTAAGAATGACATCCTTACTACCAGATTTGTGAATATCATGGACGATCTCGTGAAGGCAAAGGACCCCATCAAGAATAAAACGCCCCTTAACAAAAGCAGATTGTGTAGGCGAGAGGGTACGATGAGCCACAGGGGTAAGACGGGTGGCCAAGCATTTGGCAGGGAATTTGGCAAAATTGTTGATAAGCGTAATAGGCCTAAACTGAGAAATGAGCTCCGGACCCTTAATCTTGGGGATGAGGGAGATAACCGCATAATTGAGCCTAGAAATGTCCACCGTCCCCAAACAAAACCATTGGATAACCGCACAGATTAGATGTTTAAGTAGGGCAGAAAGATTTAAGGAAAGGTATCGAAAAGCCATCCGGGCCAGAAGCAGAATTAGGGTTAGCTTTGATGATGGAGGTAAAGATCTCCTCTTCAGAGAAAGGAACCATAAGGTCGAGGTTTTCCTCCAGGGATACCCTATCCCCTTGATCCCAAAAGGCAGGAGCTAACCCGAAGCCCTGATTAGGTTTGGCTGAGAGGAGGGAGGAGAAAAATTGTACTATATGATTCAAGATGATACCTTGGTCCGAAACCCTGACCCCATCAATCAGTAAACTATCAATCAGGCATCTACACCGTCTACCATTAGCAATGGCAAAAAAATAAGCGGTATGGGAGTTTCCCTTTGACGCCAATAAACCTCGGCGAGGCGGTGCAACTGCACCAGAGATTGCTCAAGGGAAAAGCGTAAGGACCATTCGGAATCAGACAGACCAGAAGAATCAGCCCGAGCGTCTAAAGCCTCAATCTAAGACATGAGAAGCGCTTTGTCTCTGCGTTCTTGCACCACGTGGTTACGAGACCAGCCCCGCAGAAACTTGCGCAAGGAATACGAGCAGAAGTGCCAGTCATCCATGGGACCGAAAGAGCGACAATCAGTCGAGAGGAGAGCGACGATTCTGGAACCAAGGAGATCACGGAAGCCGTCGACAAGGAGCCAGGATGCATCAAACTGGAACCGAGGAGGAGAGGACACGCCGCGCAACCCCACATCAAGAATGAGTGGAGCATGATCCGAGCCAACTATAGCCTTTGATTCGAGGGACGCAAGGGGAAAGAGGGAATCCCAACTCGGGCAAATCAGAACACGGTCCAGGACAGAACAAATAGGAGAAACCTGATGATTAGTCCACCCGAGTGGCCCGAAGAGGGGAGACACTTCCAGTCAAAACGATCAACGCCCATGACTGCAGAGAGTTCCTGAGGAGAAAAGGAGGGTTTAAAGGTTTCAACTAAACCGATCAGGTCAATGTTCTCCCCCCTAACAATGTCTTTGATTTGATCCCGGCGCCCCCGAGCCCCGAAACCTCTAACATTCCAGAATAGCACTTTCATTTGAAGGATAGGTTCTTAATACGCACGCACGCTTGACCTGCAGGGTGCCAAACAGGTTTTAGCACGTTTAGGGCACCCTTCTTCTTAACGACTTGAGGGTGCATGCTAACTTGATTAGCTACTTGTGTATATTAACTTAAGAAATCATGATTCACGAGACATGTACATGGTAAAAAAAAAATCAGGAGTAAGGTATTAGATACACAAAGTTAGGACGGCTGATAGCTTTTTCAGATGCAGCAACTGCAGCTTTGCAAGCTGCCTCATTTTCTTGAAATGCACATGGTCACAAATAGAAGTTAGCAACAATATGTGTACACAATAGAGTCAAATGGTTTTGATGATAATCATACTGCAAAATAGTCGGTTACTCTCTGGCATGGTGACATGAGTAGCAGTCATGATATTATCAGACAGTGCACATATCATTCGGTTACTCCATGGTGATCTTTCAGGAGCTAGCTAACCTATATCTAGCTTAGTTGATCTTGATAAAATATATTGTTTAGGTCACCAAGAGTTTGGCAAGTAGAACCCATAGGGTAGTTGGGTCCTCCGTGGAGAACAGATCACTCACACGAGCACATTGACATGACAGAAATAACGTGTCCTCGATTAATTAATTAAATCAGTAAGCACCAGCAATGATGAGATGGAAGCTTCAAGTTGATGCCCAAGATATGTCATGCTTATGTGACATAAACCAATATTTTTTATGCTAGCATCGAAGATTAGCTGTGCCCTTGTTGGCTTCACAACATGCATGCAAGTGTCCTAGCTAGTAGGATAAACTGAGATCAGAAAGCAACCCTTCTTTAGAGAATTAATGCAGAGATGAGGGGTCAAATATATGAACAATTAACTTCAAAATTTCTTTGCTGATAATTAACCTCCTTGCGAAAATATGTGTATCAAGGACACTTGCATATATATATATGCAGATTTTTATCATATAACTTACGATATTGATTATTGATTCTTCTGTCGACATTGATGCATCGTGTAGCGGCCCTTGGGGCCGAGATTTTCAACAATAACGTCAACAAGTGGAGCCTGGTAACAGTGCAATCCACATGGAGACAAGGGAAAGGCTACTCATTGCCACTGGTGGGATAGAATTAAGTAGGCAGCTAATGGGAAATTTGGGGTAATAATCATCCAGTTTCAAAGCTGTTGCTTGGTTGAAGGCAAGTCTCTTACCCATGCCATGACCCCACGACACATGCCTGGTTTTTGTATTCTTTGGTCAACTTCCATGTGCCAACTATTGATTGAGTTATTTTTTTCCATTAAAGTGTGCGCAAGTGGCATCCGATGGTCAAGATCATCGCTGCTAGTTCTGAACTTAATTAGGATTCTGAGTACGTATCGGTATTATGTAGGTTCATTGTAGGTGGTCGAGTTGATGAGAAGACGTGTTCATCTCTCATGAACTTCTCGACCGCAAGTGATGTCCATGTAGCTTCACGGCAACAAGCTCTTCGCCTTTTTCCATGGAAATTGTATCTTCTTCTGGTAATTAGGCCATGCAGACCCTGTTCCAACTTAATGTTCTTTCGCTGTTAGAGTTCTGTGCAACTGAGTCGGCTGCGATGGCGATGGTTAGGTTTGTTTGGGCTTGCAATCGTTTCTCCGTAGATCCATGTGAGAGTTGGTATGTATGACTTGGTAGTCCACAGAGTTTAATGTAGAATTTTGATGCTCTAGCTGGTAGCAGTCGGAGACTATATATACAAACGTCCTATTTGACTATATATCTACATCATGTGTCTTGAATAGACTAGATCTAGTGGCGTCCATGATAGAATCGCACATCATTGACCAAATGGGGGCCAGTTGTATACATAGAGTCAGAAGAGTCTAGTTTTTCAATCCTTCTATTTTTTTCTGGGAATATATCAAGGGGAGTCTTGCTTTCGATCATTGATCATTTCGTGACCTTAGAGAAATTTAGTATCTGACACTTTTTTCTTTTGCGGGTGAGTATCTGACACTTATAGTGGTTCTGAACTTTTAATATGTGGGAATTGCATGTCAGAGAATAGTGGCTAAGGTGACTACAGTACAGTATGAAAACAAAGCTACAACTCATGCTGATATTCAATTTTTTTTTACCAGAATGGGGGCCAGTCGTATACATAATTCATTTTTTTAATATCCACCAAATTACTTTTAACTAAATAGAATTATGTAACAAGAAGCTACTCATGATGGACAAGATCAAAGCATAATTTTGACGACAATACTTACCTTAACCTAGTAAGAAAAGAAAGGAATCGATATACATAGATAGCTGCTGATTACTTTGTGCATGACAAGGATGCCTGTGCATTTAGTACATTTTTAAATACATATACAGCAATTTGGCACAAACTGAACCATACCCTGAATATGACTCACCGGAAGTCATGTCTACTCGATTTCAAGAATAAATGGTTTTTTTGAATTGTTTGGATTGCTTACCCACATGCGTCACGTGGTAAGAATAAAAGTTTAACTGTACATCCAATAGGTTTTCTCACACAATGTATTTAAACCTCCCTGAAGTATACAAGGCTACAGTTTCCTAAAAATTCAAGAGTGGTAAAATGACTGTTAAAAAAAGGTGAGCAAATGAAACAGCAGCCCTCATATAATTCTAAACCAGAATGACGATTTGGATTCATTAATAAAATCATCCCGGTAGTTTGCACTGACACGCAACAGCTATTATACTGACGAAGGTCAATGTTTCCTTTAAGCATTGAATTTTTTGAGATGTCACCAACACAAACTTCTTTAGTCATTTCTTGGTTGCATCGCATGAGACCTACATGTTAGATTTGATTCCGTACAGTTAAAGTAAATTATCTAAGTTGAAAACTCACCGGTTCTACACATAATATATATCAAAAATGACAAGTGGATGTTCAACATTAAAGGAGTCAACTTATAACCACGGCATTGAAGCATAAACCAGCTAAGATATCTTTAAACCCTTTCCATGGAAGCCTCTCGATTGGGTGTTATTCAATGGAAAATGACAAACCTGAAGATCATCTCCATCTCCATGTGCTTATCTCAAGCCTCCAGACAAGGGATAAACTGAAGATGGTTTGCTTCCTCTGATGGGAACAATGCAAATCCAAATTCCCAAACAGGTCTAGTTCGAAAGCACATCATGAATGAACACAAATTTACATACTCAATGTTCAGTATTATTAGTGGAAGGAAACCTTTTTTTTTTCACCAAGCTTATTGTTTGTGTACCCCGGACTAGAAAATGCATGTACTATAACTATATTCTTGTTCGTTTGAAGAACATCAATATCGGTTTAGTCTTTGATGTTGTAGTAGATAGATAGCGTGGCATATCGCAATAGATTGAACCCATCAAAACAGTGCAGAAGCTGTGCATATGGTAAATGACAAGACTACCAGCCGGATAAAACGTCTCAATTGATTGATTAGCAGGGATGCCATTATTTGAATTAGCATCAGAAGCTGAAAGCATTAGAGGTACATCATTAAACAGAGTTTCGTTAATCGACGTGTATCCTTGGTCGGACCACTTCTTTGAATTTGGTCAACTGAACCTGCAGATTGCAGCATACTGAGCTGTCCTGTCCTGTCGTCGCAGGAAAATGCCAGCTAATACAAAATGTCAATGATTCCCCAATTTATCTCTGCTAATTAGGGGTTAGTTATTGTCAACCACCAAGTTTCAGCCTCTAATAAGAAAATCAAGCAATGTACGGCACGGCAGACAATGAAATAAGATTGCAAGTTGTCCTGTGGATGTAGAATTTCCGTACTTATCAGGTTCTGAGGATAGGACCGTGTGAGTGTCACTTTCTAATGTCTAACAATTCAATACTAAACTCTGCATTACGAAATTGTAAGATATCAAATGGCAAGAAAAGTCACATTGTATCATATATTACTCCACTAGCATTTATGAGTTGAAAGAAACATGGCAATGCATCAATCAGAAACCTACCAAGTTTTTAATGCGCTAGCAACAAAGATTGTTTCTGAATCTGAAATCAGACGTACTGTCCCGGTATAATTGTTTGTCACTGTCCAGCTATTCAGCCTGTACAACCCTACAGTTCAAAGGTTCTCCTGAATATCTTCTAAGGAACGTCTAGGGGTATTGCCACAGCTATTTCCTCCATGCACTACTGGAATTTTCATGTACACCGGGTGTAATGCTTTTCGCCGAGTGCTAAAACACTCTCGGCAAACCCAGCTTCACGGCAAACTGTCATCTTTGCCGTCACTGCCTCACGGCAAACCCTGCAGACGCCGAGAGCCGCTCACGGCAAAGAGGTGCCACACGGCATGCCCGTCCGCAACAGACGGCTCCGTCAGTTACTGCGTACTTTACCAAGAGCCGCAGCCCGACACTCGGCAAAGCATATGCAACATCCTATATTTTTTTTGTGTGTGTGTGTGTTTTTTCTAACTGACATGTGGTCCCACTGGTCACATTTATCAGTAGAAGTTTTAAATAACTTCCTAAATATTCTTGAAAAAAATGACGATATGTTTGCCGAGAGCTGCTCTTGGCAATCCTCCTGAGCAGTAGGACAGCGTGGCCCACATGGGAGCTGACAGTTTACATAGCTTTGCCGAGAGCTGGTCTCGGCAATGTCGCCTTCTTTTCCGAGAGCCGCTCTCGGAAAAGTTGTGGCACAACAGTAGGTCTCCCAGACGACCATGTTTTCGAGAGTAGCTCTCGGTAATATGTAGTTTTCCGAGTGCTGCTCTCGAAAATCTTTCCCATCCATTCAACTGTTTAACCTATTTCTTTTCTGATCCCCGTAGATAAAAACAAGTACTTGGCAGAAGGATCATATATAGGCATAATTTGATCATATATAGGCATAATTTGATCTAGTCCACACATATATAGGCATAATTAGGGATAGTCCACATATTGTCACACACAAGTCGAATGTATTATCCTAGTAGACGTCACACACAAGTCGCAAATTCAGCAAATTCATACATATTGTCACTACTTGCAAAACACGTGCACGTCACAATAGAAGTACACTTGCTCATATATAGATCATCTTGAGGAGGAGAGGCCATCGGGTTAACATTCCGGAGGAGGAGGAGGGGCATCACAAGCA
The DNA here is from genome assembly GCA_021605205.1 of Aegilops longissima. NCBI lineage: Eukaryota > Viridiplantae > Streptophyta > Magnoliopsida > Poales > Poaceae > Aegilops > Aegilops longissima. The sequence continues at coordinate 73,630,775 of CM038682.1, read as the reverse complement.
CTGCTTCGAGATTGCATAAGAACCTATAAGAGTAGAGTCACGTGAGGGTGGTTCATCCCTATGTAATGAATCTTCTACTCTAGTTTAGATAATGTTCTACCTATAGTTGATCCTCAAGCAGCTTCAACCTCTTGTTCGTGTCTTCCCGTTCCTTTTCTCTGGACTCCTGCTCAGCCTGACGCCTTTGCTCCTCTTAAACAGCCCGCTGCACCATTAAATCCTGTAACATGGCATTAGGCTCATATAGGTTGGAACGGTGCTATTTCGAGGCAAGGACATAAATGAAAGGTTAGGATGTTAACCTTGAGACGCGCTATCTCACGTGATGCGGCGGTTGGGCGACTCCGTATGGACGGAGTTGAGCTGGTGCTCGACGCACGTATCTCGTGCAGCTTGCGATGCAAGGAGGCACTACTAGGAAAAGGGCTATAGATGGGATGGACACTAATGGCGCACATGTCATGTGGTGCGCCATTAGTATATACTAATGACGCATCATGTTTTGATACGCCATTAGTGTGGAAGACACTAATGGCGCACCAGGAACATGGTGCACCACTAGTAACAAATTTTTAATTTTTTAATTTTTCCAAACATACTAATGGCGCATCATATCTCGGTGCGCCATTACTAGTGCTAACTAGTAATGGCGCACTGGCCACACAGTGCGCCACTACTGTTGTTTATTTTTTATTCTTTTTTTGCAAAACTACTAATGGCGCACAGTGCGCCATAGTAATGGCGCACTGTGCCACTGTGCGCCATTAGAATATATACTTTTTTTTTATTTTTTTTGCAAAACTTCTAATGGCGCATCAGAAGCTGGTGCGCCATTAGTAACCAGGGTCGACCTCCTGATGAAGTCATATACCTAGGGTAGGGTCATGGACCTGTCCAAGATACCCTCCCCAAAGGCATGCTTAGAATAAACTGCCTACCAGTCGACCTGTTAGGTTTCCACTCGACATATTCAAAGACACTCGACCATGAAGACCCACTCGACCACCAGGAGTTCAAGAGCCACTCGGTGTCCAAACAGTCTGTAGTTAAATAGTCTTTATGGTCATGATGACACTTTATGTAAGGCGTTACCAGTAACACCTAGCCTTAACGTACCTTAAACCCTCCGTTACGTGGGCTGGCTGGGGTCCTGGCGCACTCTATATAAGCCACCCCTCCACAGATAGAAGGGTTCGCACCCCTGTAATTCATACGCATATAATCCAGTCGACCGCCTCCGGGCTCCAAGACATAGGGCTGTTACTTCCTCCGAGAAGGGCCTGAACTCGTAAACTCGTGCGCACCAACTACTCCATAACTAGTACCTTGCCTCTCCATACCTACCCCCCATTCTACTGTCAGACTTAGAACCACGACAGTTGGCGCCCACCGTGGGGCAGGTGTTCTAGCGATTTGTTGGAGAAGTTGGGATTCTTTCGATCTCCTACATCATGGTTTCAGGTGGAGTTTTGGTCGAGGGCCGCGAGATCCGTCTCGGTGCGCTCACGTTTATCGCCGACGACTCCGCTTGGCTTCAGGAGGCTCTCTCGACGTCGACGCGATCCCCGTCCACGGGGCAACGCACTTTCGCGCGTGCGTCCCGCGGCGTCCTCCTGCGGCAACCGTCGACCCAGTATGGGTCGGTTCTTGTGCCGTCCTCACTCCCAGTCTCCCGCCGGCGCAAGCGCTCCGGTCGGTCGAGGCTTCAGCGGTGGGTGAGACATGCGGTGGCTCGCCAGTCGCCACTTCACAAGTTGCGGCTATCGAGCCCGACGAATCTCTCTACGGCCTGTTCGATCATCGGATCGCTCCGCAGAGACGCATCGAAAGCGATAGCGATGATCCGGCAGCGAGAGGTTACGATGGTCGACGGACCACGCAGTCCTCCTGGATACCCCCACACTGACGGAGGCGACGGTGGAGGTGATCCGGCGCAAGATCACGAAGAGTACCAACACGAGCCCCTCACTTCGCTGCAGAGGGAGGAACTTCGCCGCCGGAACATGGATGCGCTTCACACTCCAATCGTTGGAGAAACCCCCGAGGCTCATGCCTTGGAGGATGCGCGTTTGGCCAACTTGGCTGAGCGCACTCGACTGGAGAACCTCCAGCGAGTTCTCGACGAGCGCACACGACCACGGGTTCCAGAATCCAGTCGACGTCAGCTCTTTCCACAACCAACTCAGGTATATCGAACTTCGATTCAAAATTTAGCAGCTGCAGCCCGTATAGCAGAGTCAATTCAGCCATCCCAGTCGGAGGCGGGTAGGGGTTTGCAACAAATCAGAGATTTACTCCGGGCAGCAGGAGATCAAAACTCAGTCGTATCACAGTCACGGAACAGGATTCACAGCAGATCCGTCGCTGCGAATTCAGTCCAGTCGGCCCATAGTCCAAGATCGCCCCGAGGCGTGAGGAACGTGGAGGCCGGCGTGATGATCAGTACAGGAATGGCGAGCCGTATGAGCACCGATTCGATCGCAATGATCGACGTCGAGTGCCCACCCCTCCTCCAAGGGGTGGATCATACGCTCCTCGGCAGCAAGACGACAGACGCCAGCACAGTGCTGCGCGAAGGGTTCCAGTCGACCCTAGAGAGCCAGGCTTTGATGCAAGATCCATCATCGTTCAAGGCTTGGTCGACAGGAACAGAGCTCACCGGGAAGGTCATGACAGAGATGTTCCCTCCAGCAGCAGAGTTCATGTCTCAGGGCCAGAGTGCTTTAGCAGGGCCATCAGAGCCGCAGTGATTCCTCCCAACTTCAGGTTGGCGACTGGAGTCAGTAAGTTCACCGGTGAGTCCAAGCCTGACACTTGGCTTGAGGACTACCGGGTGGCTGTTCAGATTGGCAGCGGCAACGATGAGGTAGCTATGAAGCATTTGCCCTTATGTTGGAGGGTTCAGCGAGCATGGTTGAATCGAGTTAGCACCAGCAGATTTACACTTGGGAAGATCTGTCCCGAGTGTTTGTCAGGACATTTGAAGGGACTTGCAAGCGACCAACAGGATTGACAGAGCTGCAGTCGTGTGTGCAGAAGTCGAATGAAACTTTGAGAGATTACATTCAGAGATGGATAACCTTGCACCACACAGTTGAGAATGTGTCTGATCACCAGGCAGTCTGTGCTTTCAAGGAAGGTGTCAAGAACAGAGAGTTGAGTTTGAAATTCGGTCGGACAGGAGATATGACCCCGAGTCGGATGATGGAGATTGCCACCAAGTATGCTAATGGTAAAGAAGAGGATCGGCCCTGGAGTGGTAAATACAAGTCAGCCGCTAATGAAGCCGGCGGAGGAAACTCCAGTCGGAAGCAGAAGCGCAAAGCCGAGCCAGCCGCTCCCGGAGAAGCCTTGGCTGTGACCCTAGGAAAGTTCAAGGGGAAACCCAAGGGTCCGTGGAACCCCAAGAAGGTGAAAGACCAAGATGGGAATGATGTGTTGGACTTGCCATGTCACATTCACACGAAGAAGGATGAAGAGGGTAAATGCATTTACCCAAAGCATACCACTCGACAATGTCGGCTCTTGATTCAGCAGTTCCAAGGGAAGCAACCCAAGGATAAGGAAAAGGGGTCGGATAAAGTTGAGGACAAAGAAGATAGTGATGGTGGATACCCCCAGGTCAATTCCACCCTGATGGTTTTTGCTGACGTTGAAAGCAAAAGTCGATTGAAAGTTATCAACCGAGAAGTGAACATGGTCGCTCCGGCGACGCCCAATTATCTGAAATGGTCCCAGACCGCCATCACATTCGACCAGTCCGATCATCCAACACACATTGCCACTCCTGGGAGGCAAGCGTTGGTGGTCGACCCAGTCGTCGAAGGCACTCGACTGACCAAAGTTTTGATGGATGGCGGCAGTGGCCTGAACATCTTGTATGCGAGAGACGTTGAAAGGATGGGCATTCCGATGTCCGGACTCAGCACCGATAACATGAGTTTCCACGAGTCATTCCTGGAAAGAAGGCTGAGTCACTCGGCCAAATTGCTCTTGATGTGGTTTTTGGTGATTCGAAGCATTTCCGCAAAGAAAAGTTGACCTTTGAGGTCGTGGATTTCTAGAGCACTTATCACGCTATTCTGGGAAGGCCGGCGTATGCCCGTTTCATGGCCCGACCATGTTATGTGTACCTCAAGCTAAAGATGCCCGGCCCCAAGGGTGTGATCACTGTCACTGGCAATCGCGAGAAAGCGGAAGAGTGTTTCCAGAAAGGCTGTAAGATTGCTGATGCTCAGATGGCAGTGGTAGAATTGCAAGAATATCAGAAGACTGCAGATCCGAGTGATTTGTTGCGAGCCAAGAAGCCCGCTACGGAGTCGGCATTTCAGTCGTCCGGTGAGACAAAGCAGGTTCATATTCACCCGACCGACCCCAACGCCGCTCCGACCAACATCTCAACAACACTCGACTCCAAATAGGAAGAAGCACTCATCCAGTTCCTCAGTGAGAACTGGGACATCTTTGCATGGAAGCCTGCTGACATGCTGGGTGTTCCCAGGGAGCTGGCTGAGCACCGTCTGCGAGTCGACTCAAAAGTCAAACCTGTCAAAGAACATCTTCGACGGTCCGCCGTCCAGAAGAGAAAGGCCATAGGCGAGGAGGTGGCTCGGCTCTTAGCAGCAGAGTTTATCCGAGAAATTTACCACTCCGAGTGGCTCGCCAATGTGGTAATGGTCCCTAAGAAGGACAATTCACTGCGCATGTGCATCGACTTCAAATCAAACATATCAATCGGGCCTGCCCGAAAGATCATTTTCCTCTCCCCTGCATCGACCAAATAGTCGACTCGACTGCGGGGTGTGAGCGGTTGTCTTTTTTAGACGCATATTCCGGGTACCATCAGATCCGTCTGTATGGACCCGACGAAATCAAAACAGCTTTCATCACTCCATTCGGGTGCTTCTGTTATGTCACCATGCCATTCGGCCTCAAGAATGCCGGAGCCACGTTCATGAGAATGATTCAGAAGTGATTACTCACTCAAATCAGTCGGAATGTGGAAGCATACATGGATGACATTGTGGTCAAGTCACGGAAAGGTTCCGACCTGTTGACTGACCTTGCTGAAACATTTGCCAATCTCAGGAGGTACGATATCAAGTTTAATCCATCAAAGTGCACATTCGGAGTTCCTGGTGGAAAGTTACTCGGTTTTCTTGTTTCTGAACGAGGAATCGATGCTAACCCAGAAAAAGTTGGCACTATTCTCCGAATGAAACATACAATGCGTGTGCACGATGTCGAAGCTTCTTGGATGCTTCGCCGCTTTAAGTCGATTCATCTCTCGCCTCGGTGAAAAGGCATTGCCTCTTTACCGATGATGAAGAAATCGACAAGTTCGAGTGGACTCCACGAAGCGATGCAGCATTTGCGAGCTCAAAGCTCGCTCTCCAACCAGCCGGTGCTTGCTGCCCCAATCAGCAAAGAGCCGTTGTTGCTTTACATTGCAGCCACAGGACAAGTCGTCGATCAAGATTTACGGTCGAGCGGAAGAGGAAGGAAAAGCCTTCAAAGTTCAGCGCCCGATATATTATCTTTCGAAGTGTTAACCCGTCGAAGCAAAGATACCCTCATTATCAGAAGCTTGTGTATGGGATTTATATGACCGCAAAGAAGGTTGCTCACTATTTCTCTGATCATTCCATTACAGTCGTCAGCGACGCCCCGTTATCAGAGATTCTGCACAAGAGAGATGCAACTGGTCGAGTGGCGAAATGGGTGATTGAACTTCTTCCCCTTGATATCAAGTTTGAGGCAAAGAAAGCCATCAAGTCCCAAGCAATAGCAGATTTCATCGCCGAGTGGATTGAACAACAGTTACCGACTCAAGTTCACTTGGAGCACTGGACTATGTTCTTTGATGGTTCCAAGATGCTGAATGGTTCCGGTGCTGGGGTTGTATTGGTTTCCCCTCGAGGAGATAAGCTCAGATATGTGCTCCAGATTCACTTTGATTCTTCCAACAATGAAGCAAAATACGAAGCACTGTTGTATGGGTTGCGTATGGCCATTTCACTCGGCGTCCGTCGCCTCATGGTCTATGGTGACTTAGATCTGGTGGTTAATCAGGTGATGAAGGAGTGGGACGTCAGAAGTCCAGCCATGACTGGCTACTGTAATGCAGTGAGGAAGCTAGAAAAGAAGTTTGAGGGTTAGAGCTCCATCACATACCCGACTAAAAATCAAGCTGCGATGATTTGGCGAAAATAGGGTCCAAGAGGAAGCCATTCCCAGTGATGTGTTTTTGGAGCACATCCGCACGCCGTCGATTCAAGAGGATCCTTTCACCGAAGAAGCTCCACAGCCCAAAAGTGCCACCGATCCGATGAAGTGGAGGTCCCAGCGGTGGTCGACCTAGTCATGGAAGTCGTCGTCATCACTCCCGATGAAACAGTACAGACATCGCATACATCCTCGGGAAAGAGCTCCGGAGAATGAAGAAGAGGCTAGACTGATCGTCCCTCGATCCAAGGCCTTCTTGTGATCAAGGGACAGTTATTCAGAGAAAGCGTGGTCGAGTCAGCCGGAAGTGCATAACGCCGTAAGAAGGTCAGATAATCCTTGATGATATCCACTCGGGGACCTGTGGTCACCATGCGTCCTCTCGGACCATCGTGGCTAAAGCATACCGAGCGGGATTTTACTGGCCAAAGGCAAATGAAATGGCAAAGGAAATAGTCGACAAATGTGAAGGATGTCAGTTCTACTCCAATATGTCACAGAAGCCCGCCTCAGCATTGAAGACCATTCCACTCGTCTGGCCTTTCGCTGTTTGAGGGTTTGATATGATTGGACCGCTGAGAACTGGCAGGAGTGGTTTCACTCATTTTCTTGTGGCAGTCGACAAGTTCACAAAGTGGATCGAAGCTAAACCTATCAAGAACCTAGATGTGTGCACTGCTGTCAGTTTCGTTAGAGAATTGATATTCAGATATGGAGTTCCGCACAGCATCATCATGGACAATGGGTCAAATTTTGATTCCGACAAGTTCAAAGCCTTTTGCGCCTCTCAGGGCACGCGAGTCGACTATGCTTCAGTCGCTCACCCCCAGTCGAATGGACAAGCTGAACGAGCAAATGGTCTAATTCTCAAAGGACTGAAACCTCGACTGATGCGTGATCTCAAGCATGCAGCAGGAGCGTGGGTTGACGAACTTCCGTCGGTTCTTTGGGGATTGTGGACCACTCCTAACCGTTCGACTGGGAGAACTCCATTCTTTATGGTCTATGGAGCTGAAGCAGTTCTGCCGAGTGACCTGCTGCACAATGCCCCCCGAGTCGAACTCTACTCTGAAGCTGAAGCAGAGCAAGCCCGTCAAGATGCAGTCGACCTCCTTTAAGAGGAGAGAGAGATGGCCCTGATCTGCTCGACCATCTATCAGCAGGACTTGCGTCGATTCCACGCCAGGAATGTGAAGAGCCGAGCCTTTCAGGAAGGAGATCTGGTCCTCTGAGTGGATCAACAGAAACCACACAAGCTCGCTCCCACTTGGGAAGGTCCCTTCATCATCACCAAAGTTCTTCACAATGGGGCTTACCATCTTTACAACGTCGAACGCCAGATCGATGAGCCTCGAGCATGGAATGCGGAGCAGCTGCTCCGCCCCTTTTACACTTAAGAGCTCACTCGGGTGAGATGTAATAAAAGTACCTCTGTAGTTTGTCTATCTAAATCAAGAAGATTATAATTTTCCCAGTGATTGTTATTACTTTTTGTTAAAATCCCCCCCCCCCCAGTGGGTGACTTAGCTGCGAATCCGTTTCGCCTAAGTTTGTAACAAAAAATCCTTACCGAGTGGCGAGCCATCCTCACACTCGGGGGTTTAGCTGCGAATCCGTTTCGCCTGAGTATTCAAAATCCTACCGAGTGGTGAGCCAGCCTCCCACTCGGGGGCTTAGCTGCAGTCCAAGTACTCGCCTAAGTGTTTAAAATCCTACCGAGTGGTGAGCCAGCCTCCCACTCGGGGGCTTAGCTGCAGTCCAAGTACTCGCCTAAGTGTTTAAAATCCTACCGAGTGTTGAGCCAGACTCCCACTCGGAGGCTTAGCTGCAGTCCAAGTACTCGCCTAAGTATTTAATAGAATGTGCACTTTGCAAGGACGACGAGGTACAGGTCGACTGTTGCCTTCCCCTTCAAAGCTATGACACAAAAATCCTCCTTGGATGTCAGGTCCCCGATTCCAAGTCACATCGACCTAGCCGGTAACACCTCATATCACTTTGCGGCCTCACGCACGGTATTCCCACGGGTGTCGCCTTGCCATGGCCCGGGACCGTTTGCGCCTTTTGGCTCACGTATATGATAGTGTCGCTAGCATCCACATGACAAAGAACCCGGGCCGACATGGCTAGTCGTGAACCCAAAGCGGCGCTAACCCATGGGGACAGGCATACATGAATCACATCGAGCATGTCGGTCATCAACGTATGAATTCGGGCTGTAGCACTGGGCTAACAGGACTCCGGTATCCCGGGCTGTAGCAGGCTAGGCAGGACTCCGAATATCACCACGTGACATTTCCCCGAAGGGACAGACATAGGAACAAGAGGTGAAACACATGCCGGCCAGTCAAGTGTCCAAGCAGTAGTGCTGGGCTAGCAGGACTCCGGTGAACCGGGCTGTAGCGGACTACTATCGCTCAGAAGCACGAGACTACATTTCCCCATATGAGAGGCTGCCAAGGATAAACAACTAGTTTGTCGGATCCCACTCATACCAAGCATTTCAATCATACACGCAATATGCCCGATATGAGTACATACAACATGGCATCACAACAAAACTCTACAACTCAAGTACTTTATTTAAGAGGCTCCGAGGAGCCATACATAACATATCCATACAGGTAGGGGTCACATGACCCAACACTCAAGTCATACAAACATACAAGCACATGCGGAAGCAAACTAGTCTGAGTACAGACTCTAAAAGAAAGAAAGCTTGTTGAAGCCCTTCTATCTACAATGGCCCTTCACAAGCCTTGGATCACCACACAGGTGGCTAGTTCACTCGTCGATGTCAAGGTCTACATAAAACCCATCGGAGGGGGCAGTGTTGTCGTCTGAAAACATTAATTAAGCAAACATGAGTACGGAGGTACTCAGCAAGTCTTACAACAGAATCCTATCATACATGCACATTCTCAAGAAGGTGGTGGAGTTATTTGCAGCAAGCCAGCTTTGACTCTTGGCTAAGCTATCCTACGTGACACCACTTGAAAAGCATTTGTCGCACACGATTCCACTAACCACCATCACAATACTCCACCGTGGATCCTCTCTCGTCATCCACGAGAGGGCCATCCACGGCACTCACACTTATCTTGAGGCTTTTAGAAGTATCCATTTACTTGTCTATGAACTGTATAGGTGACCAAGTAGTCCTTTACCGCGGACGCGGCTATTCGAATAGTTTATACCCTGCAGGGGTGTACTTCTTCACACACACTCTCACCACTTACCGCCGTTTACACGACATGTACTCGGCAACCTTCAAGCGGAAGCCCAACGTGGGTGTCGGCCACGACCTGACTAAACACACGAGTCCCGAGTCTAGGTTTATCGCCTATTCGGGTTCCATCCGCAGGGAGTCCGGCCGAGGTTTCCCATACAGCCCCGAACAATGTGTGCAGGGTTCCCGAGACACCAAACAGGCGAATCGGTACACCGGGCCACGTGTCTACCGCAACACAACCCACCCCTAAGGTCAGCGTTGCGTGCGGCCCCCAGCATGCTACAAACCCCAGAAACTACTTGCAACTCCCGGACTGAGGACAAGAGTGGTTAATAAGTCGAGAGGGTCAATTAAGGATCCCAATGCATGGTAGTAGCTAAGTCTTAAATCACACACACAGATCTCAGTTCTTAGGGATGGCTTCAATGAAACAACCCACCATGTACTCCTACATGGCCTCTCATCGATACCTTTACCAAAACGTGTTCAACACTTTCACTCTCGAACCCGACACAACCTTTCACTCCAGTTCATCATCCCGATGAGCCAGACCTGACACAACTCTAAGCATAGCAAGCATAGCATGGTAGGAATCACAAACATGGCTCAATCAACTCCTACACATACTAGTGGGGTTCATCTAATTCTTGTGGCAATGACAGTCATGCAAAGGAAGTGGGTTCAACTACCGCAACACACAACAGTTTGAATCGCGTTGTCTTAATGCAGTAAACAAGAGCAGAAGCGAGAACATGGGTTTGTATCGGAATGATCAATGGGTTGCTTGCCTGATGGAGTGGTGGTAGGATACTGCCCTTCAGACGGATATTCGGGATTATCCTCGGAGGCAGAACCTATCACGAAAGACACACCGAAAATAAACACACATGGCAATATGCAACAATATGATGCATGCTATGACATGGCAATATGAATGTGTGTTGGCCTAATGCAAGCTGAAACAAAAAGGGATGAACTCATTTGAATCAAAGATTCAAATGCTAGCTCATTTAACATAGCCATAAAGGTGTATTATCTTAATCTGCTTAAACACCAAGGTTAACTTGTTTTATCATGCATGAAACCTGTACCAACGGATAGAATGGATTTTTCTGATCATTTTTCATATATAGATCTTTGCATTTGGAGTTACAGATTAATTTCTATGAATTTTTGAAGTTTGAACTATATTCTGGAATTTCCTATAACAGAATAATTCCAGTAATTAATTTCTCGCGTCGAGAATCGTCGAGGTGATGTCATAGTCAACGGAGACGTCCAGGTCAAACCTGACTGGTGGGTCCCGTGTGTAAGTGTAATTAGTTTAACTAAATATTAATTAAAACTAATCCTAATTAGTTAACAGGGCTGGGCCCCACCTGTCATAGACTCAACAGAGTCAACTAGGGCCCACCCGTGGTCAAAGTCAGCGCTAGCTACACCGGCGTTTATCCGCCGGCGAGCCAGACGCGGCGGCGGAAGTGGTTTTGGCCGTTACGGCAACCAAATGGGCGGCGGAGGGTGTCTACGGGTAGCTGGGGACAAGCCGCAGCTCTTGGTGGAGTTAGTTGAGCTCGGGGCGGCCGGAATCGGCGCCGGCGACGACCTTGGCGGCCGCCGGAGTTCGGGCGAAGACGAACTTGGGGCTGCGGTGTGCGGTGAGGTGCGTGGAGTAGTGGGTTAGATCCTACGCGGTGCGGTGAGCATGATGGACACCGAGAGGTGGCCGGTGGATGGCCGGGAGCACGTCGGCGACGAGCTCCGCGGCGGCGAGTGCGGTTGAGCTATGTGCGGTTGCTACATAGCTCGGGAGCGAGAGAGGAAAGGACGGGGAGATAGCTAGGCTCACGGGGCACTCGGGGAAGCACACGGCGCGGTCGGGGACGGGCTGATGCGACGGAGGCGTTGAAGGGGATCTCCGGCGACGGCGGGGTCGGGCGAGGTCGGTGCAATGGCCTCGGACTACGCGAGCACTCGGGGCTCGACTAGCTCGACGAAGAGGAGGGCGGCGGAGCTCCTAGACACGACAGGGAGGAGCACGGACGACGGGGAGCGTGACTACGGCGACGGCGTGGCTGCGGTGGCGTCAGCCATGGCGGGGGCCTTGAGGGGAGGAGCTGGGAGGAAGAGAGATGTCGAGGTTCGGGGAGAGAGAGGCGCTTGCGTCGGTCGCTCGGTGAGGGGAGCGGCGAGGCGGCGACCAGGTGCGTGGCGTGCATGCGGTGCTCGCCCGAGCACCTGCCTGCTGCTGCTGGCCAAGCCAAGCAGCTCATTGGCCAGCAGTGGGCTGGGCAGCAGGTGGGCTGTTGGGGGCGCTAGGTAAGCTTTCTATTTCTGTTTTCTTTTCTAATTTTCTGTAACTTTGTGGACTTTTTAAAAATACTTAAGCAGCTCCAAAATTCACCAAACTGGACCTGGTCCTTAGTTGGAATATTTCCAACATGAAACATTTTAGTTTGGGAATATTTGGGCATTTGCAATATTTTATATAATTTTAAATGCCCAAACTCAAATACTTATGATTTAATTCAAAGACCTTAGGATGACCTAGAAAATTGTGCACCACTTTTGGCGAGGCTCAAACCAAAGCAAAGGTGATGAGCATTTTAGAAGGGCATTTCAGGTTCATTGAAAATAATTTTAGTAAACCCTAGTTGGATTCAAAAGGGGTTCTGGGGGTTCTTTCCTTCCCATTTCAAATTTCAGATGAAAGTTAAACATGATGCACACACTAATGCATGGACTAGCTAGGATGTGGCAACTCACCCCCACTCAAAAGAATCTCGTCCGAGATTTAGGATCCGTTCTATGAAAAGGTGGGATACTCAAGTCGAAGACGACCCTCCCTTTCCCAAGTTGCTTCTTGCTCGGAATGGTTTGACCATTGAACCTTTAGAAACTTGATATTCGACGTCGAGTGGTGCGCTCGGCTTAATCAAGAATCTGAACGGGATATTCTCGATAGGTGAGGTTATCTTGGAGATCAAGCGTTTAGTGGTCCACTCCACGGATAGGATCCGAGAAGCAACGCTGAGTTGGGAAGCGTGGAAGACATCATGGACTCGGAAAGATGCAGAGGTAGTTCCAATTGGTAGGCAACTTCTCCTCGTTTGGCAAGAATGCGAAAGGGTCCAATGTAACGAGGATCCAACTTGCCTTTGATACCGAATCGATGGGTTCCCTTCAAGGGAGTAACCCGAAGGTAAGCCTTCTCGCCAATTTCATAAGCCATAGGCTTATGCTTGCGGTCATATTGGCTCTTTTGGCGAGATTGGGCTGTTTTCAGTTTCTCACGAATAACGCGAACCTGCTCTTCTGCTTCCTGAATCATATCCGGGCCAAAGAGTTGTCTCTCCCCGGTTTCTGACCAGTTAAGAGGCGTTCGACATTTCCGTCCATAAAGAACTTCGAAAGGAGCTTTGCCCAAGCTAGCTTGATAACTATTGTTATAAGCGAACTCGGCGAATGGAAGGCATTTCTCCCAATTCATGCGAAAGAGATGACAAAGCTCAAGCATATCCTCTAGGATTTGATTGACTCGTTCTACTTGACCACTTGATTGAGGATGGAATGCGGTGCTAAAGGAGAGACGAGTTCCCATAGCATTTTGGAAACTTTCCCAAAATCGAGAGGTGAAGAGACTTCCACGATCTGAGTTAATCTCAATGGAACACCATGAAGAGACACTATTCGAGAGATGTACAAATCAGCTAGCTGGCTAGCGGTTATACTCTCATGAGCGGGTAGGAAGTGAGCTACTTTGGAAAGGCGATCGGCGACAACGAAGATAGCATTATTCCCTCTCTTGGTCCCGGAAACCCGTAATGAAATCCATACCGATTTTATCCCATTTCCATTCGGGAATAGCCAAAGGTTGAAGGGTACCAGCAGGCCGTTGATGCTCTGCTTTAACTCGACGACAGACGTCGCAATTAGCAATGTATTGAGCGATTTCTCTCTTCATCCTAGTCCACCAAAACCTGTGGCGTAGGTCTTGATACATTTTAGTACTACCGGGATGAATGGTGAGAGGAGAGTCATGAGCTTCCTTAAGGATCAGTTGCCGTAGCTGTTGTTTCTTGGGAACCACCAAGCGGTTCTCAAAGAAGACAACACCTCGCTCATCTATGGAGAAACACTTAGCAGCTCCGCTAGCAATGTTCTCCTTGATCCGAGATATTCCCCTATCATACTGCTGAGCAGCTATGATTCGATCCGTAGGGTTAGGTTTCGCCACCAGGGTGGAAAGGAATCCTCGAGGAACAATGTGAAGATTAAGCTTACGAAATTCCTCGTGGAGAAATGGTTGACTTTGTTGTAACATCAGATTGTTACAATAAGATTTGTGACTTAGTGCGTCAGCCATGACATTGGCTTTGCACGGGTGTAAGATATTCCTAAGTCGTAATCTGTAATCAACTCAACCCAACGCCTTTGCCTGAGATTCAAATCCGGTTGGGTGAAGATGTATTTCAGACTTTGGCGATCGATGTAAATTTCGCATAGCGATTACCAAGAAGGTAATGTCGCCAGGTTTTGAGTGCATGAACCATGCTGCAAGCTCTAGATCGTGTGTGGGATAGTTATCCTCATGTGGGCGAATCTATCGAGAAGCGTGGAAATCACATGACGATCTTGCATGAGTATGCAACCTAGTCCTTGTCGCGAGGCGTCACAATAGATAATAAAGTCCTTAGAAAAATCTGGTGGAACAAGTGCGGGAGCAGATGTCGCGTCTTTTCAGTTCTGAAAGCTGAACTCGCCTTTGTGGCGTCCATTCAACTTCTTATCTTTCTTGAGGAGTTCAGTTAGAGGTTTAGCAACTTTAGAGAAATTCTCGTGAAGGCGGCAATAGCTCGCTAAACCGAGGAAACTCCGAACTTGCTTGACCGATTCAGGTGGAGTCCAATCAAGGGCGGCTTGAACTCGCTTCGGGATTGACAGCAATGCCCTTGCCGAGATTACATGGCCTAGGTAGGTCACTTCTGGTAACCAGAATTCACACTTAGAGAATTTGGCATAAAGGCGATGCTCTCGAAGTTTCATCAATACTAGCCTTAGATGTTCGGCATGTTCTTCCTCATTCTTGGAGTAGATCAGTATATCATCGAGGTATACCACGACGAATTTATCCAAATACTCCATGAAGATTGAGTTCATTAACCGAGAGAAGGTGGCTGGAGCATTGGTTAATCCGAAGGACATGATGGTGTACTCGTATTGGCCATAACGAGTAACAAAGGCCATTTTAGGAATGTCCCCGTTCTTGATTTTGATTTGATGGTAGCCCAACCTCAAATCCATCTTGGAAAAGACTGAGGATCCAGCGAGCTGATCATACAGATCGTTGATCCTGGGGAGCGGATACTTGTTCTTGATAGTGACCAAGTTGACAGGTCGGTAATCCACAACCATCCGATCTGTTCCATCCTTCTTCTTGACGAAGAGGACGGGGCAAGCCCATGGAGATGAACTAGGATGGATGAAACCCTTTTGCAAGGACTCATCGAGTTGTTTCTTAAGTTCGGCTAGTTCTAGGGTGCCATCTTATAAGGTCTTCTAGAAATTGGAGCGGTTCCGGAACAAGATCTATCACAAACTCGACATCCCTGTCGGTGGAACACCGGCAGTTCTTCTGAAAGACATCCGGAAAATCACGGACTACGGAATATCTTGAGGTCGGAAGGGGTTGGCATTTAAGGAGTATAGTGGCGCTTGACACTCGGGTTAAAACATTAACTGTCTTGCCCGAAGGATGGGTGAGTTGAATAGTTCTAGTAGAGCAATCAATCTTAGCATAATGGGATGACATCCAGTCCATACCCAAGATGATGTTTATGTCCGAAGACTTGAGAGCTATTAGAGAAGCAAGAAAGACTAATCTGTCGACAAGAATTTCATTCCCATGACTTATTCTAGAGGTTTGCCATCTAGAACCAGGGGTCTGAATTTCCATGGAGGTGTGCATGTCACAGAATGTGGTGTTGTGCAATCGAGCATAGCTCTCAGAAATAAATGAATGAGATGCTCCAGTATCAAAAAGAACAGTTGCTGGATGACAATTAACAAGGAGCGTACCGAGAACGACGTTGGGATCCTCATAGGTTTCCTCAGCTGAAACATAGTTGACATGGCCACGAGCAGTGGCAGCTGGTTTGGCGTAAAGCACCTTTCCTGCTGGCTTACCACGGCCAACAGATTTTCCGATCTGACTGGGGTTGTTCTGGGGACACTCACGGATGTAGTGGCCCGTCTCTCCACATCACTTGAAGCAAGTTATCATATTGGGGCGTGGAGCAGCATTAGCAGCAGGGCCACCATAAGTCTTGGGCGGTGCATACTGCTGGTTGGGGCGAGGCGCCTCAAAGGATGGCCTCGGGGTGAACTTGGGTGGCAGAGCAGTGTTTGGAATCCAAACCCGGCGCTTCTGAGATCCAGAGCCGGATGAAGATCCAGAGTCACGGGAGTGCTTGCGTGAAGCCTCAAAGTCAGACTGTCCAGTTTCAACACTGATAGCCTTGTTGACTAACTTCTGGAAAGAAGTGCACTCGTGCAGACAAAGATCACGGCGAAGCTCGGGGCTAAGTCCCTTGCGGAACCTTGCCTGCTTCTTGGCGTCGGTAGAAACCTCTTCAGGAGCATAACGTGCTAAATTCCCAAACTCACGGCTGTAAGTATCCACAGTCAGCCTACCCTGGGTGAAGTTGCAGAACTCCTCCCTCTTACGATCCATGAGACCTTCCGGGATGTGATGCTCACGGAAAGCGGCACTGAATTCAGCCCAAGTAGTAATTTGTCCAACCGGACGCATAGCCTCATAATTCTCCCACCAAAGGCTAGCAGGGCCTTCGAGATGATAGGCGGCAAAGGTAACCTTATCAGCTTCAGCCACATTGGCAGAACGTAGCTTGTGGGTGATGCTGCGAAGCCAGTCATCCGCATCAAGAGGCTCAACGGAATACTTGAACTTCGGTGGATATAGCTTGACAAAGTCATTGAGTGACACCAGATCATTTCTTGGCTGGCGTGCGGTGTTTTGCTCAATCCGCTCCAGCAAGCGATTGGTCTCACGCTTGTTGCGTTCTGCCTCCAGCATAACCTCGGCCAAAGATGGCGGTTGAGGCAGATTTACATTCCTAGCTGTGCTGGCTTCTCCTTGCTCCGGAGCAGCAGGATTGTTGCGGGTGTTGACCATCCTAGGAAACAAAACAACGGTTTAACCCAGGCTGGCAGAATTTAGCAAGGAAGTGCAGAATGTAATGGATAACACGGAATGCAGAGATGTTCATCCGTATGACATGGTAATATAAAAACTGCCATATATATACCAACGGTCATACACACCATTCATAGTTTAGTACAAGCCCGACGGAGTACAACTATAGTGAAAGGCGTTACATCTCATCGGAAGCATTCCAAACTCCTATACATTATTTTTCTACACTTCCGGAATGATACACACTAAGTCATATTCCACAAGTCACGCAGGACGGTGGAAATACAACTATTACAATACTAGGGATACTACTACTAACTCAGACAGCTCCGTAGTAGTCCTCATAGAAGTCACCACCCAAGCCTGGAAGTGGAACATGATCATCCGGAAACAGACGATCCTGTGGAGCTTGCGGACCATAGGGACTCGGATGTGGCCGTGGTCCAACAAACGGCGGCAGACGAGGTCCACGAGGAGGGGTGATGCCTCCTACCTCACGCCACTCCATAAAGTCTGGCAGACCAGCCCGCACAGGGTACAAGTCCCTCATGTCCATGTATCCGGCTTGCACGGCAGGTGCAAACCGAGTCCGAGTAGCCCAGTGATCAGCACGGGCATTAAAGAGCTCCATACGCAAGGCCCGGTTTTCACGGTCCTTGTCTTCCAGCATCTCAGTAGTGGTGCGAAGAAGTGAGTCCTCATGGGATGCATCGCTGTACATACCCTGAAGGTAACCATGCGCCCCAGGGAGGGATGCTGGCATGTAGCGGAAATCGGTGTTGCACAGCAAGGCAGTTCTGGCTCGAATAATAGTCATCATTGAGTAGGCTGCATCCTGCACGGACATCCCAATAGTGATCCCAAGTCCATAAGAACAGTGGAGTGGTTCAGTAGCTCCGGGATAAGATGGATATATCCTGACCGTGCACAGATATTGGCTTTGATTAAAATCTCTAAACTGCTCCTCGGCGGTATATTCAGGATACCATCGGTAACGGTCTCGACCATCACCGAACCAACATTGCCGTGTGACCACACACATCAATGCAACGGGTCAGACGAACCACTTGGTTCTGGGGACGGGTGGCCATCTGAAAGCACAGCCACAATGCAAAGACATTAGAATTTCTAGGGAAAATCGGGCAGCATAACATCTGTAAATGCTCAAAAACAGATTTGAGACATTCATAATCAGATTGCCAAACCACTCAACAACATCATATCAAGCTTCTGGTTCAACTGGTAGCATACTAGAAAGTAGTAGAAACTGAACTGAGGATGTAACCAACAATCCTATAAGTTACTACAGATTAGTAACACGTGAACCTGATAGAGAGAAGAGAGCCTAGTCCTATACCCACGTAGAATGAGAAGAGGATGACTCAGATTAGAGGGCATAAGGTAAAGGAGTAAAAAGAGCCTTACGTTCCCTCCCACAATCAATTCCCCTACATATAACTAAAGCATTTCTAGACTCAACATCGACCAGTTTGGCTTAGCGAACCTACAGGCAGCCCTGCTCTGATGCCAACACTGTCAGGTCCCCGATTCCAAGTCACATCGACCTAGCCGGTAACACCTCATATCACTTTGCGGCCTCACGCACGGTATTCCCACGGGTGTCGCCTTACCATGGCTCGGGACCGTTTGCGCCTTTTGGCTCACGTATATGATAGTGTCGCTAGCATCCACATGACAAAGAACCGGGCCGACATGGCTAGTCGTGAACCCAAAGCGGCGCTAACCCATGGGGACAGGCATACATGAATCACATCGAGCATGTCGGTCATCAACGTATGAATTGGGCTGTAGCATTGGGCTAACAGGACTCCGGTATCCCGGCTGTAGCAGGCTAGGCAGGACTCGAATATCACCGCGTGACATTTCCCGAAGGACAGACATAGGAACGAAGTGAAACACATGCCGGCCAGTCAAGTGTCCAAGCAGTAGTGCTGGGCTAGCAGGACTCCGGTGAACCGGGCTGTAGCGGACTACTATCGCTCAGAAGCACGAGACTACATTTCCCCATATGAGAGGCTGCCAAGGATAAACAACTAGTTTGTCGGATCCCACTCATACTAAGCATTTCAATCATACACGCAATATGCCCGATATGAGTACATACAACATGGCATCACAACAAAACTCTACAACTCAAGTACTTTATTTAAGAGGCTCCGAGGAGCCATACATAACATATCCATACAGGTAGGGGTCACATGACCCAACACTCAAGTCATACAAACATACAAGCACATGCGGAAGCAAACTAGTCTGAGTACAGACTCTAAAAAGAAAGAAAGCTTGTTGAAGCCCTTCTATCTACAATGGCCCTTCACAAGCCTTGGATCACCACCTGGGTGGCTAGTTCACTCGTCGATGTCAAGGTCTACATAAAACCCATCGGAGGGGGCAGTGTTGTCGTCTAAAAACATTAATTAAGCAAACATGAGTACGGAGGTGCTCAGCAAGTCTTACAACAGAATCCTATCATACATGCACATTCTCAAGAAGGTGGTGGAGTTATTTGCAGCAAGCCAGCTTTGACTCTTGGCTAAGCTATCCTACGTGACACCACTTGAAAAGCATTTGTCGCACATGAGTCCACTAACCACCATCACAATACTCCACCGTGGATCCTCTCTCGTCATCCACGAGAGGGCCATCCACGACACTCACACTTATCTTGAGGCTTTTAGTAGTATCCATTTACTTGTCTATGAACTGTATAGGTGACCAAGTAGTCCTTTACCGCGGACGCGGCTATTCGAATAGTTTATACCCTGCAGGGGTGTACTTCTTCACACACGCTCTCACCACTTACCGCCGTTTACACGACATGTACTCGGCAACCTTCAAGCGGAAGCCCAACGTGGGTGTCGGCCACGACCTGACTAAACACATGAGTCCCGAGTCTAGGTTTATCGCCTAGCTATTCGGGTTCCATCCGCAGGGAGTCCGACCAAGGTTTCCCATACAGCCCCGAACGATGTGTGCAGGGTTCCCGAGACACCAAACGGGCGAATCGGTACACCGGGCCACGTGCCTACCGCAACACAACCCACCCCTAAGGTCAGCGTTGCGTGCGGCCCCATCATGCTACAAACCCCAGAAACTACTTGCAACTCCCGGACTGAGGACAAGAGTGGTTAATAAGTCGAGAGGGTCAATTAAGGATCCCAATGCGTGGTAGTAGCTAAGTCTTAAATCACACACACAGATCTCAGTTCTTAGGGATGGCTTCAATGAAACAACCCACCATGTACTCCTACATGGCCTCTCATCGATACCTTTACCAAAACGTGTTCAACACTTTCACTCTCGAACCCGACACAACCTTTCACTCCAGTTCATCATCCCGATGAGCCGACACGACACAACTCTAAGCATAGCAAGCATAGCATGGTAGGAATCACAAACATGGCTCAATCAACTCCTACACATACTAGTGGGTTTCATCTAGTTCTTGTGGCAATGACAGTCATGCAAAGGAAGTGGGTTCAACTACCGCAGCACACAACAGTTTGAATCGCGTTGTCTTAATGCAGTAAACAAGAGCGAAGCGAGAACATGGGTTTGTATCGGAATGATCAATGGGTTGCTTGCTGATGGAGTGGTGGTAGGATACGCCTTGAGCACGGATATTCGGATTATCCTCGAGGCGTAACCTATCACGAAAGACACACCAAAATAAACACACATGGCAATATGCAACAATATGATGCATGCTATGACATGGCAATATGAATGTGTGTTGGCCTAATGCAAGCTGAAACAAAAAGGGATGAACTCATTTGAATCAAAGATTCAAATGCTAGCTCATTTAACATAGCCATAAAGGTGTATTATCTTAATCTGCTTAAACATGAAGGTTAACTTGTTTTATCATGCATGAAACCTGTACCAACGGATAGAATGGATTTTTCTGATCATTTTTCATATATAGATCTTTGCATTTGGAGTTCTGATTAATTTCTATGAATTTTGAAGTTTGAACTATATTCGAATTTCCTATAATGAATAATTCCATAATTAATTTCTGCGTCGAGAATCGTCGAGGTGATGTCATAGTCAACGGAGACGTCCAGGTCAAACCTGACTGGTGGGTCCCGTGTGTAAGTGTAATTAGTTTAACTAAATATTAATTAAAACTAATCCTAATTAGTTAACAGGGCTGGGCCCCACCTGTCATAGACTCAACAGAGTCAACCAGGGCCCACCCGTGGTCAAAGTCAGCGCTAGCTACACCGGCGTTTAGCCGCCGGCAAGCCGGACGCGGCGGCGGAAGTGGTTTTGGCCGTTTCGGCAACCAAATGGGCGGCGGAGGGTGTCTACGGGTAGCTGGGGACAAGCCGCAGCTCTTGGTGGAGTTAGTTGAGCTCGGGGCGGCCGGAATCGGCGCCGGCGACGACCTTGGCGGCCGCCGGAGTTCGGGAGAAGACGAACTCGGGGCTGCGGTGTGCGGTGAGGTGCGTGGAGTAGTGAGTTAGATCCTACGCGGTGCGGTGAGCATGATGGACACCGAGAGGTGGCCGGTGGATGGCCGGGAGCACGTCGGCGACGAGCTCCACGGCGGCGAGTGCGGTTGCTACATAGCTCGGGAGCGAGAGAGGAAAGGAGGGGGAGATAGCTAGGCTCACGGGGCACTCGGGGAAGCACACGGCGCGGTCGGGGACGGGCTGATGCGACGGCGGCGTTGAAGGGGATCTCCGGCGACGGCGGGGTCGGGCAAGGTCGGTGCAGTGGCCTCGGACTACGTGAGCACTCGGGGCTCGGCTAGCTCGACGAAGAGGAGGGCGGCGGAGCTCCTAGACACGACGGGGAGGAGCACGGACGATGGGGAGTGCGACTACGGCGACGGCGTGGCTGCGGTGGCGTCGGCCATGGCGGGGGAGCGCGAAGGGGAGGAGCTGGGGAGGAAGAGAGATGTCTGAGGGTTCGGGGAGAGAGAGAGAGGGCGCTTCGCGTCGGTCGCTCGGTGAGGGGAGCGGCGAGGCGGCGACCAGGTGCGTGGCGTGCATGCGGTGCTCGCCGCCGAGCACTGCTGCTGCCTGCCAAGCCAAGCAGCTGTTGGCGGCAGCTAGGCTGGGCAGCGGGTGGGCAGTTGGGAGGCGCCAGGTAAGCTTTCTATTTCTGTTTTTCTTTTTCTAATTTTCTGTAACTTTGTGGACTTTTTAAAAATATTAAACAGCTCCAAAATTCACCAAACTGGACTTGGTCCTTAGTTGGAATATTTCCAACATGAAACATTTTAGTTTGGGAATATTTGGGCATTTGCAATATTTTATATAATTTTAAATGCCCAAACTCAAATACTTATGATTTAATTCAAAGACCTTAAGATGACCTAGAAAATTGTGCACCACTTTTGGCAGAGGCTCTGAACCAAAGCAAAGGTGATGAGCATTTTAGAAGGGCATTTCAGGTTCATTGAAAATAATTTTAGTAAACCCTAGTTGGATTCAAAAGGGGTTCTGGGGGTTCTGTCCTTCCCATTTCAAATTTCAGATGAAAGTTAAACATGATGCACACACTAATGCATGGACTAGCTCGGATGTGACATTGGAGGCTTAGCTGCAGTCCAGTACTCGCCTAAGTTTGAAAAATCCTACCGAGTGGAGAGCAAACCTCCCACTCGGGGGCTTAGCTGCAGTCCAAGACTAGCCTAAGTTTGAAAAATCCTACCGAGTGGAGAGCAAACCTCCCACTGGGGGCTTAGCTACAGATCCAAGACTCGCCTAAGTTTGAAAAATCCTACCGAGTGGAGAGCAAACCTCCCACTCGGGGCTTAGCTGCAGTCCAAGACTACCTAAGTTTGAAAAATCGTGCAGTGGAGAGCAAACCTCCCACTCGGCGGCTTAGCCATGATCCAAGACTCGCCTAAGTTTGAAAAATCCTACCGAGTGGAGAGCAAACCTCCCACTCGGGGCTTAGCTGCAGTCCAAGACTAGCCTAAGTTTGAAAAATCCTACAGAGTGGAGAGCAAACCTCCCACTCGGGGCTTAGCTGCAGTCCAAGACTAGCCTAAGTTTGAAAAATCCTACCGAGTGGAGAGCAAACCTCCCACTCGGGGCTTAGCTGCAGTCCAAGACTAGCCTAAGTTTGAAAAATCCTACGAGTGGAGAGCAAACCTCCCACTGGGGCTTAGCGGCAGTCCAAGACTCGCCTAAGTTTGAAAAATCCTACCGAGTGGAGAGCAAACCTCCCACTCGGGGCTTAGCCAGTCCAAGATACGCCTAAGTTTGAAAAATCCTACCGAGTGGAGAGCAAACCTCCCACTCGGGGGCTTAGCTGTAGTCCAGTACTCGCCTATGTTTTGAAAATCCTTCCGAGTGGAGAGCAAACCTCCCACTCAGGAGCTTAGCTGCAGTCCGAGACTCGCCTAAGTTTGAAAACATACCGATCTGCAAGGACGACGAGGTGCAGGTCGACTTCTACCTTCTCCTTCGGAGCTACGCCACAAGTACAACGTGCGCTCCATCCCGATCCGCAAGGACGACGCGGTACACGTCGACTGCTTCCTTCTCCTGCACCTGCAAGAGCCACAAAGTGTAGGTCGATTGGCTCCACCTCAGAGCCGCATCTCAAACATTGAAGCATAATCCGAGTGAAGAGCAAAGTTCACTCGAAGGCAAACAAAAGCATATTTTGACGATAAATAAAGTTCGGATAGCATCCTAAGGATGCAGAAGTACCCAGGCCTCAAGCCTGCTAAAGTTTGTCGGTTACAGAAATCACTCGGCATTCCGAGGCAAATTTAAGGTAGAGCATAAAAGTTTTTTACTCCTCAGGTGGAGGACTGGAAGGAGCCACAAACTGGTCAAAGTCGATCCCATCGGCGATCCGGGTGGCGGCGGCGATGAAAGTTTCCATGAAAGATTGGAAATCATACTTCTTGGTGTTGGCAACTCTGAGGGCCACAAGCTTATCCTCCCGCGCTTCCTTGCAGTGGACACGAACCAGAGACAGAGCGACATCAGCACCGCACCTGGCAGAAGACTTTTTCCATTCTTGCACTCGACTTGGAACCTCATTCAGTCGAGTCATTAAGGAATCAAGGTCATTCAAGCGTCCGGTCCGCCAGAGTGTTGAGTCAATCCGTGACACCGCAGCTTTCAACGGCGAGATAGTCCACCACACCAGCAATGCGAGACTCGATCGAACACGTTCATAGCGGCTTCATCCTTCACGGAGAGTTGATGGGGTCCAGGCTTGTCTCCACTCGACTGGTCTCCTCTTCGAAGTTCTGACAGAATTCTGCAAATACGACTCAAGTTCAAGCTAATGGTTCTATGGTGAGTTGATGATGATAAGTTAGTTGGATAAGAGGAATTACCTTCAAGCATGAGGAATAGCTTCTTGGCGAGCCCTCCCAGATAAACCTCCAGATCGTTCCTCCTTCCCGCCAGTTCGCCAACCTTGTCAGTCAGGGCTACTTTGTCATTCTTCAGTCGGCTAGCCTCCTTGTTGGCCGCGTCGAGAGCAGCCTTCAGTTTGGTATTCTCATCTTCGAGTTTTCAGACTGAGGCCAGTTTCTCTTCTGTGAGCTTTATTTTCTCCAAAGCCGCCTTCTGTGCCTCTGCAAGGTCGTGGTCTTTCTTCTTCAGAGCCTCCTCCAGTTTGTCTGCAAAATAACAATAAGTCCAGAGTTGAGAATGGGTAGAAAGACAAAGACAGTCGTCAAGTTCTCACCAGCCATACCTTTTGCTTCGTCTCTCTCCTTCTGCAAGTTCTCCTGAGCAAGCTTCAAGTTAAGGTTGAGCTGGATCTGCTTGTTCTCCAATTCGGTATAGCGGGCCACGAGCTAGCAAGATTTCTGCGAAGAGTCAATCGACAAAACATCAAAGACAGGTCACTTCCGAGTGACTAAAAGAAAAATCGTAGCATTTCTAAGACTACAGTCGAATCAAAACATTCGACAATAGTCTTGGGGACTACATCCAGTGGGTGCACTCAGCGTGCCCCCATTGGTTTTACCAATTCGGTTCGACCAGTTGACCGAAAGAGGCAAAAAGGTTATGATCCTAAAAACATAGCTAACTGTCAGCAGTCAGCTGTGTAAAAAAAAATGAAGTTCTTAGACTATAGTCGACTGCCCGCAGTCCACCATAGTCTCGGGGACTACACCCAGTGGGTGCACTCAGCGTGCCCCCACCGGTTCCAAAGATCCATTCGACATGGCCGGACCAGACCGAGTGAAGAAGTTCAAAGTATAAAGACTATATTCGACTGCCCGCAGTCCACCATAGTCTCGGGGACTACACCCAGTGGGTGCACTCGGCGTGCCCCCACTAGTTCAAAAATTCAATCGACACACACACCCAGTGGGTGTACAGATGCAGATATGGAAATCTTCAGAAAGAAGAAATTTCAGGTAGCATATCCTAACAGAACAAGCAACTTACTTGGACATTGCTCTGAAGAGCCGAGCTTGCATCATAAGCCGCCTGGCTAGCCTCCCGGACCACCTTCACTTGCTCCATCATGATCCCTGCCTGGCGTATGGCCTCCTTGGCAGCACTCACTTGGTCTTCCGGGACGTGGTGTGTGGCAAAAAGGGATGGCGGGTCAGCAGTCGACGACGAAGGCCAGACACTCGTCAGCGGCACATCAAAGGACACAGAAGTCCGAGTGGTGTTGCCTCCCTCGTGAACTACCGTCTCAGGCAGTGATACAACTGGAGTAGCCTTGCCAGCAGGCACCTTTTTGTCCTTCCTCTTCCTCAGCGGTGTTTCATCGTCGTCATCAGGGAGATCAATGACATGAGGTGGAACTACAAGTAAGATTCAAAAGTAAAAACAGAAATCCAGTCGACCATAAAGCAAACTGCAGAGATCATACCAAGATTGGAGGTGGCGGCATCTTCCATTTCCCGATCCTCGTTCTTAGCTGAGGTCTCGGAGGTGGCAGCACTGCAGATTTCAGAAATCAATTGATCAGTCAAAGCGAGTCGACCAAAAAGTGCACTCATGGTAGACAGGAAAACACAAGATCTGCTGATTACCCGGAAATGGTGGGAATGACCATCCTCATCTTGGGCAAGGCCTTCGCCGGCTTCGATGACGTTGCTCGGGGTTGCTTTGGCGTATTCTCAGTTGGCACTGGAGAAGTCGTCCGAGTGCGCTTCGTCGACCGTCCGATAGGCGCGACTGCCTTACCTCGCTCGACCACCGGATCATGCGTCAGCTTGGATCGCCTTTCCGAGTGGGGTGGATCCACATCTCCCTCCTCTTCCTCCTCCTCCTCCTCCTCTTCATCAGAGCTGTCGTTTTCCTCAGACTCCCATTCCTCCTGCCTTTCGCCTCCGCTTCCTTCTTCTTCTTTGACTGGTTCTTGCGCCCCGTTGGGCATCGAGTAGATCTCAGTGGTGACCTAGGAGACAACAAAACAAGACGAAAGTCAGTCGATCGATTCGCAGCGGAACAGAGCAAATGCAACAGGATCACAATCGGAGATAAGTGGTCATACCTGGTCTGGTTCGTAAGATTGGTCGAGTGGTGGGATCCTCCTAGCCCCGCGAGGGTTATCTTTGTTCCTAGTGATGGCAGTCATCCACCTCTCCAATGTGGCGTCGTCGACCTCCTCTGGGTGGACCCGGGTGGTGTCCTCGGTACCAGAGTACATCCACATCGGATGACCTCGGTATTGGAGCGGCTGAATGCGCCGTCGAAGGAAAACCTCTAGAAGATCCATGCCGGTCACTCTGTCGCGAATGAGCTGGACTACATGCTCCATCAACAACTTAACCTGGGCCTTCTCCTCCCGGAGCACCTTCAGAGAGGACGGCTTGTTCACTCGATCCATGGAGAAAGGAGGGAGTCCAGTCGACTGCCCTGGCGTCGACTGGTCTTGGCAGTAGAACCAGGTCGACTGCCACCCTTTGACTGAATCGGGAAGAATCATGGCTGGAAAGGCACTCTTACCCCTCATCTGGACCCCAAGACCCCCGCACATCTGGATTACTGGGGTTCTTTCATCATTCGGACTAGCCTTTTTCACCGTCTGGGAGCGACAAGTGAATATGTGTTTGAAGAGGCCCCAGTGTGGTCGACAACCCAAGAAGTTTTCACACAAAGACACGAAAGCGGCAAGATAGGCAATGGAGTTGGGTGTAAAGTGATGGAGTTGTGCTCCAAAGAAGTTCAGAAAACCCCGAAAGAAAAGATTCGGCGGAAGAGAAAATCCGTGATCCACATGGGTGGCTAAAAGGACGCACTCACCCTCTTGAGGCTGCAGCTGCCACTCTGTCCCCGGAAGCCTTGCTGACCCGTGGGGGATCAATCCCTCGTTGGCCAGGTCGTTGAGGTCTTTCTGGGTGATGGTCGAGCGGATCCAATCTCCCTGGACCCAACCTTGTGGCAGGCTGGACCACGACGAGGATCCGCCCCGACTGGGCGCTCTCCCCTTCGCCTTCACCGTCGCCTTCTTCGCCCGCTCCAGGGCCGCCGTCTTCTCCTTCACCATTGTTGCCGGCAGGGCAGGAGCGGGGAAGCAACGCTGAGCAGGTTTCGGGCGCGGCGGATGAATCTGAGGACGGAGGAGGGGAAAATGAGGGCGCACTGTTCAAAATACCCCGCCGGCGCCTTATATGAAGCCGCTTCCAGTGTCTCGACGGTAGGCCCGGCAATCTGTCAAATCCATAGCGATCGCAGCGTGATACGCGGCGAAAAAGGTGGCGCGGAGATCGAGGCGTCCTTGCCTTATCCCATCCGAGTGCCACGGCCTTCTCCGCTTCGCGCGCTTCCCGAGATTCGGATCCCACTAAATCTGCTAACAGCAGAGCAACTTGTCAGACAGCAGATTTCCTCCGATCCGTCGCTCGGAAATCTCCAAGTTCATAAAGTTCACTCGACAGATGAAGAGAATGGATCAAGGCGACTGAAAGAAAATTTGACACCGTCACTAAAAAGGTCATTGATCCAGAATAAAGCACACTCATGGCCTTAAAGCAGGTCGAAGATTGTCAACTCCTTCCTCACTCAAACCTCGATCCATTCGGGGGTAATGATGAAGTCATATACCTAGGGTAGGGTCATGGACCTGTCCAAGATACCCTCCCCAAAGGCATCCTTAGAATAAACTGCCTACCAGTCGACCTGGTAGGTTTCCACTCGACGGATTCAAAGACACTCGACCATGAAGACCCACTCGACCACCAGGAGTTCAAGAGCCACTCGGTGTCCAAACGGTCTGTAGTTAAATAGTCTTTATGGTCATGATGACACTTTATGTAAGGCGTTACCAGTAATGCCTAGCCTTAACGTACCTTAAACCCTCCGTTACGTGGGTTGGCTGGGGTCCTGGCGCACTCTATATAAGCCACCCCCCTCCATAGGTAGAAGGGTTCGCACCCCTGTAATTCATACGCATATAATCCAGTCGACCGCCTCTGGGCTCCGAGACGTAGGGCTGTTACTTCCTCCGAGAAGGGCCTGAACTCATAAACTCGTGCGTACCAACTACTCCATAGCTAGTACCTTGCCTCTCCATACCTACCCCCCATTCTATTGTCGACTTAGAACCACGACACCCCGCTCCACCGGCCGCCATGGCCACACCCCCACACCTCCCCACTCCACCGCCGACGACCCACCGCACCTCCCCGCTCCACCGGCCGCCGCCCGCCCCCCGCCCGCACCTCCCCCCACTCCACCGCCGACGACCACCAGACCCTCTCCCCAAGACCTCCGGGCCTGCTCCACCGCCACAAATGAATGCAACTAAAATTGCAAAAAAAAACAAATTTGATTATATTTTCAAATAAAAATTTGATGATATTTTCAAATAATAAATTTGATGATATTTTTCATATTCATAAATATTTTCAAATAACAAATTTGATGATATTTTTAAAAATTATTACTATTTTATAAAAAATATTACTGTTATGATTTAAACAAGTTTGAACATATTTAAACACAAATAAATATCAAACAACATTTTAAATGCATAAGCCGACCCCCCGCACCTCCCCACTCCACCGCCGACGACCACCACCGCATCATCTCCCCGCACCTCCCGGCCCGCTCCACCGTCACAAATGAATGCAACTAAAATTGCAAAAAAAACAAATTTGATTATATTTTCAAATAACAAATTTGATGATATTTTCAAATAATAAATTTGATGATATTTTTTCATATTCATAAATATTTTCAAATAACAAATTTGATGATATTTTTTAAAAATTATTACTGTTTTTATAAAAAATATTACTGTTATGATTTAAACAAGTTTGAACATATTTAAACACAAATAAATATCAAACATCATTTTAAATGCATAAGCCGACCCCCCGCACCCTCCCCCACTCCACAGCCGCCGCCGACCCACCGCATCCTCCCCCGCTCCACCGGCCGCCGCCGCCGACCCCCGGCCCGCACCCTCCCCCACTCCACCGCTGCCGACGACCACCCGCACCCTCCCCGGCCCGCTCCACCGTCACAAATGAATGCAACTAAAATTGCAAAAAAACAAATTTGATTATATTTTCAAATAACAAAATTGATGATATTTTCAAATAATAAATTTGATGGTATTTTTTCATATTCATAAATATTTTCAAATAACAAATTTGATGATATTTTTAAAAATTATTACATAACTAAAATTGCAAAAAACAAATTTGATTATATTTTCAAATAACAAAATTGATGATATTTTCAAATAATAAATTTGATGGTATTTTTCATATTCATAAATATTTTCAAATAACAAATTTGATGATATTTTAAAAAATTATTACTATTTTTATAAAAAATATCACTGTTATGATTTAGACAAGTTTGAACATATTTAAACACAAATAAATATCAAACAACATTTTAAATGCATAAATACAAAAATGGGGAGCACAGGAATAGAACCCAGGACCTCTGGTGTGTGTGTTATGCGTCTTGACCAGTCAAAGCTAGTGGGCGTGTTCGATGGATTGGGGGTTAGGTGGAATATAACCTGACCAGTCGGGCTAGTAAATAAAAGAAAATTCTAATGGCGCACCGGGGCGAGGTGTGCCATTAGAATCGTCGTACTTATGGCGCACTAGGGGGAGGTGCGCCATTAGAACCCTTCCCCCACTTCACCTGTTCCCCTCGCACTGTGGCCTCCCTCCCTCCCTCGCCAGATCCACTCGACCCCAACCATACGCCGCCGCCCCCTTGCTCCACCCCTCCGTCCTTGGCACTTGCCGACGCTGCCTTGCGCTTGCCGCCGTGGGTCTTGCGCTGCCCAGCGCCGCCGCCCGACCCCATGAGACTCCACCCCGCCGCCCCGCGCCCCGACAGGATCGGCCGGCCAGCGCGCCGCCTCCTCTCCTCTCCTCCTCCCTCCGACGAGCGAGGGCCTCCTCCGGCCCCTGCAGCAGCCGGCGAGTGCGGCCCCGAATCGCCCACCCCACCTGCCCCTGCCGTCGTCCGCCACCAACCCCTGCTCTCCTTCGACCGCGGCGAGGAGGACCCGGACGAGCTCGGATCCCGACCCCGACCCCTTTGCCGACCCCGACCCCGACCCCTCCGGCGACCAGGTACCTCTCCTCCTTCCTCCTTCCTCCCTCTCTCCACCATTCCCCATTCCCTCCCTCCCCTCGACCGTGGCAGTGTAGGTCATCCCTAGGGTTTATTTTGCTTGCATTGCTCAAGATTTTATACTGAAACTAAGTAAAAATATTTGTAGATGTATTCTGAAAATAGTGTATATTATGAAAATATTTGTAGATGTATTCTGAAAATAGAGTATAACTGCCAATCCCTAGGGTTTATCTTGGGTTCATTAAGTTCGTAGTTCTGTCATAAGAATTTGTTGAGGATCACCATGAGAAATAATTCAAACTGAATGTATTGGCAGTGTGTTAACTGAATTTTTGCACTGCATTTTGTCACTAGGGTTTATCTTGGGTAGGACCAGGAGATGTCTAGGTACAATATTTTGGCCATATGGTTAGCAATGTGAAGGGAATATGAGAGATTAATTCAAATTGAATGTATGTTTGTAACTGATTTTTTTTGACAGTGCGTTAACTGAATTTTTTTGATAGTGTGTTAACTGATTTTTTTACAAAGGTGTTAACTGGCCACTTATCTTCATTTCAAAGCCCAAGTTGCAGCCCTTTAGATTGACAGCTGGACGAAGGTATCTTCTACTACATTTGGAGTATGGTTCGGCTCACATCTGTATTTGTAATTCTACTATAAATTTGCACTATAAATCTATTGAAATTATACTGTTAATACACTGCAATTACATGTCTACTGTATTTACCTCCTCTTCTATACCTTGTACTAGAAGTCAGTAAAAGAATATCAGTTCTACTTTGCCCCCTAGTAGATCTGGTAGAGTAAGAAACTCCCCTTATAATGATGCTTTTCTCTAGAAAAAAAGATCCTGGATTTTTTTATGGTATTCTTTGTGGTATTAAGATGGAAACCTGGGATACTATTTAGGAGCTACTGTTAGGATGTAACATCCCAAAATTCTAAATTTTGGAATGTTATAATAAATAAATAGTTTTGATTGATTGATTGTTTGTTGTGTGAAATTGAGTGAAATTTGAAACTTTCTGAAAGTTGAATGAGAGGGAATGAAATGACTTTCCCAAACTTCCACCTTGCATTTATGATCTCCATGAATTCAAATTCTTTTCATCACAAAACCCTGGAGAGAAGATGACATGACTTCTTCCATTTATTTAAATGACAAGGGTGTTGAAAATATTTGAATTTCATTTGGAAAATATTTCCATTCGAAACTTTATGCAACTCAATGATTTTCACGAGAGAAGATAAAATGACTTCTTCAAATTAAATGAAATATGAGTTGGGAGTTTTAAAAGAATTAAATTCAAAGTTCTTTTGAATTTATTTCCAATTTGGAGTTATTTGAGTTTTATTCAAATTATTTTTCTCCAAAAACAAAATATATAGAAAATAGGGTAACATGATTCCCTACATCGAAAATTGGAGAGAAATTAATTTGAAGTCATTTTGGTATTTAAAAATGATTTTTATTGGATTTTATTGGACCGTAGCACTATGTGAATTATTAAAATTTGTGTGTATTTTATTTGAAGCTAAAATAGTGTTCATGTTGTAGAAATATTTTTCTGAAAATTTTGATATATTATATGCCTATATAAAATTTTTATTTATTTCTGTTTTGTTGTCTCTATCAAAAAAAAAAATTTGCTGCGCCCCGCCGGGCCAAGGGCCAAGGCCCAAGGCCAAGCCAGCGGCCGGCCGGCCAAGGCCATCCACCGCACGCACCTAGGGAGCCAGGGAGCCAAGGTTTCCTATTCTTTTACAAATCCTAGTAGGATTTGATCCCGTTCGTTATTCCGCTTATTCCGATTTGTTTCTAGATTTTTCCTTTTGTTTCCTAATCCTAGTCTATTTCTTGTCCCTACCCAAGCAAAGCCCTCCCTCTCCACTATAAATACCCAAGCACCCCCTCCAACACATCAAACCAACACCTCTCCTCTCCTCTCCTCTCCGCTCCTCTCCGCAGCAGCAGCAAGCAGCAACACCACCGCCGCCAAGTGCCGCCGCCACCTCTCGACCTCTCCTGAGGTTTATATGATCTCCTCTCCACCGTCCCGTAATCTCCTTTCCTCTAGGAGCAACCGCAACATCGGATCCGATCTTCTTCCCCAACTCCGACGACTACTCCGTGAGATCCACGAAATCCTGTAATTCATTTTTTTAAAATAGCAATCTTAGAAAATTCATATCTTTTAGAGTTTTTAGTATTTTGAGTGATTCCAATTGATATGTGTCAAAAATTTGCTGAAGTTTCTGTTAGTGTCTCTGGATTTCAAATTTGTGTAGTTTAAATTTGAATTTGATAAATTTTGTTCAGATTAGTATTTTGGCCATAACTTGAGTTTAAAA
The DNA here is from genome assembly GCA_021605205.1 of Aegilops longissima. NCBI lineage: Eukaryota > Viridiplantae > Streptophyta > Magnoliopsida > Poales > Poaceae > Aegilops > Aegilops longissima. Next base: position 73,598,221 of record CM038682.1, on the reverse strand, counting down.
ATAGGTTTTAATTAATTCTTTTGCTCCTGGTCTCTAGGACCTTTGTTTATCTAGTAGTATTTAGTATTTTATTTCTAGGTTAATTTAAATTAGGTTTTTAGCAAAATAGTATTGTTTTATTATTAGTTCTGTTTTAGCTTTTTCTTTATTGTTTTTATTAGTTTTAAATTATTTCTTTTTGTCACTTTTGACAAAATTAGTTGTGTTTCTGTTAGACAACAGGAGAAAATTTATTTTATTTTAAAAATTTATTTTCCTTAGTTTTGTATGAAACCTTCTATAGGTCATAGTTAGAGTTTTATAAAAGCTTTTTATTTGTTTCTTTTTGCAAATAAAATTTTATGGAAAAAATACTTTTTGTTAAATTAGTTATTTTACATTTTATTTTCTGTTAATTTATTAGTTTAGTATTTTAATTGTTGTTAAGTTTTTACTTACGGCAAAACTATATTAGATGTTTGTAGCAAAGTCATAGATCTTCGTTAGTAGTTTTTCTTTGTAGTTTTATTTGAAGTTTCTTTTGATTTTGTTTGAGTTTTATTATCGATTTTCCTTGCTGTTTTGATTGTTATTTGAGTGCTAAAATTGTTTGCTAGGATGTTTGCTTATGTGAATGCTATGTTTGACTATATAGATTTTCAACGGAGTGACGATTAGTTCTACCAAGTCATTTTCTCGACAGCGTTGTTATCTTCATCAAGTATTACCGAGCAAGTTCACTTTGACCATGCTTTCATACCTATGTTTTATTGCATTTAGTGGCATCTTTGCAACAACCCTCCAGAGTGATATTGAATCCTTGTAGTTGAGTAGTATGCATGAGGTAGGAACCCATCACCCTGTTACCAAGCCCGGACGTTATTTATTTTAATGCTACGCTATTGTAGACGGGTTGGTATGAGTGCTCGGAGTGGTGTGAGAATGGAGGATCTACGTCAATGACGACAACTCCATGATGGAATCTGCAAGGACTGCATCTTCAAGGCCTCAAGACTTCAAGACTCGAGACAAGAATTCAATACACACTCTTGGGTGAAGGATGGTTGATGGGCACCTGGAGAAACCAGTGGTTGGCGGGATGCATGGAGAAGCGCCATGACATCTTGCGGAAAGCTTCACCCAGACTCAAAGAGACGGAAGAATACTTCATGCCCGAAGCTTACCTGCAACCGCAAGTCACTATGGGCTCGCTTGGTTGACCTTAGTTGTGACTCTGGCTGGGGCGGTGCTAGCAGATGTAGAACTACGGTAGGATTGGATGAGCACCGGACGGTGGTCGAGGAACTCTTCGAAGACCATGTTTGATCGTCTTGTTCTCAAACACCTGAAGTGCGAGAACGTAAAAGAGGGATCGAATCTTGCGGGTAAAGTGTACAAACCTCTGCAGAGGGTTTAAACCTAATCAATTAGCTGTGTCCCCGGTTACGGACAATTTGAGCATCTGGACTTGGATCTATCTCGGAACTCTCAACACCGGATTGATAACTTAATTGTGGGCAACTTATGATGATTTTGGGCTATGAGACATCGGTTGGCGGAACCATGTCATGATAGAAAACTCCATAGTACAGACTTCATTTATTCCTTTGATGTAGGGAAAATAAAACCAGCTTTTACGCAAAAACCCCAGACACAGAGCCACAAAGCCATATTGCATATAGTATAGTTTTATCATCTGTTCTTTTATTGTGATCTTGCCGGTACATTCAATGTACTGACCTACACGGTTGCAACGTATCATGTTGCAGATACTTTCTTCCGACGAGTAAGAATATGGTACAGGGTTACGGTCTACACTCAACCTGCCGATGGCGTTGATGGGACTCCACACCCGATTACTTGTTTCCGCTGAGACTATTGAGGTATATATATCAGTTTTACGTTATTTATACATGTGATTGCACTTTGATATATACATTGATGTACTGTGTGTGCCAAAGATACTGATCCGTGGATGGCACGGATACACGAGGCTTGACCGTCTGAGGTCGGGTCGCTCTGATATGGTATCAGAGCACATGTTGACTGTAGGACGTGACCCTAGAAATCGGAAAGCCCTTGGACAGGAAATTTCTAAAACTTTATTTTCAAAAGACTCTTACTTCTCATCTTTTCAGATTTTATCAAATAGACACTCTCACCTCAAATAGTTAGAATATACACCTTTCCTTTTGACCACACGGAAGATCAATCAAGTCACTCCAAGAATTAAAGATATCGGACAACCGATGGCCATTTCAGAGTAAAGAGGATTTCACCATGTGTTGGAAGAATTGCAGCTGCAACAATTGAAGACTCTGAAGACTTGAAGAATTTGAAGTTCCTGAAGAATTATTTGACCTTTAGAGACCAAACCCCTGTTATACACCTACGTTAGATGCGATGATTTGTGAGCTGTCATTTGTTTGATGTTTTCCGACAGCCCCAAAATAAAACTCGTTTCTTCAAAACTATTGTTTGTATTGTGTATATCTCCTCCCCACCTCTCTCATATCTCATCCCAAAACTTTTGGACCCAGTAGATGATGAATGAAGTTGGACCGGTATTCTCTGGACCGAAAACCCAGCCGGAGGCAGAGCTATGGATTCAGAACATGGAGAGTCACTTCGGGAGCAATTTGGTTTCAAGGAAGAATGAAGTATCGACGCTCTTGATTTTGAAGGAAGTGCTGCAACATGGTGGCAGATGCATCAAGCTATACAGGGATGGAATGGAGCAAAGACTTGGGAAGAATTCAAGAAGACTCGACAAGATCTCGTCTAATCCGGAAGCACCATGATACACCAAGAAATAAACCTTGTGCTGCAAGATTTGCGGAGAAATAGGACACACCAGGAGGAACACAAGGATGGATGCCCTCATTGTGAGGAGAAACACCCAGGTGAGGAATGCCCAACTAGTCGGTGACTTGTTTCTTGTGTGAAGGAACCACCCACTACCCGACTCAAGGTCACATTTACCCCATGGTGCAACAAACTATTCAGGAGCAGGAAGAAGGAATGAAAGAAGCCCTCCGAGAAGTTATGAAAGAACCTGTGATGAAGGAATGTGTTGAAGACCCCGATGGAGAAGGCCTCAACAGATTTTACTCAAATGCCTGCTATTCATGTGGAGAAGAAGGACATTTTCACAGATTGCACCAAGGAAAGAAAAGAGTGTCTGGATACTTCGGCGGAAGCAATAGAGTTTGATCCACAGGAATAGAAGGTTTGATCGAACGAAGAAACCCAGGAAGAGAAAACAAACACACCCTCAGAACAACCCAATTTCTGCAAAGAGGGACAAGAGTCGTATTACCTGTTTTGAATGTAAGGACGTCGGGCATTATGCCAATCATTGTCTTGAAAGGAAGCAAGGAACTCAAGGAGCAGGCACCATCTCCAAGAAGCCCAAAGACTTATCGAAAGTTATGTGTTTTCATTGCAAGGAAGCAGGACATTATGCTACTAAATGTTCCTACAAGAAGGAAGCTGGAGTTGAGTAGTTGGAATTTTGATATGGATAATAAGAGTGGTAGAAACCAATTTTTTTTCATGAGTACAATAAGTTGAGTTATGTAATGGGTGCTAAGAGTTTGTAATGGATTCATGAAATCAATAAAGTTAAGGTGACATGTTTTCATATGTTTAATTGTATGAGTTGTTACTCTATGAACACGGATTTTGACCATTTTCGAGGATATGAGAAATATGGTCTATGGATGGATTTGTGAATTTCATTTTAAGGGTGATAGTACCCTATGAAGAACACTAGACCAATGGAAATGGAAATGTGTCCCACAGGTTGGAGTTTGGAAAAAATGAGTTGAAGTTTTATCTTTGATATGATGGTATTAAGAAATGAAATGTTATTGGATTTAAAGTGGTGTAATGTTGGAAAATGGAGCAATTGTAACTCCAAGGATGAGTGAAATTGGTACAAGTGTTGAAGTGGGCTCATAACCCACAGGCCCAGGAATTAATAAGGGTCAAGTACCCACTGGAAGAAGAAATTTTGGGAAGACTGCGATTTGATCAGCAGACGTTTCGTAGGAGGTTACGCAAAAACCCGAGAGTTGTGAAGAAACGATAGATGTTTTGTTCAGCTTGCAGAATCAATGGAATTATCCGAACTAAGTTCGTTGAGAAGAGAAATTCTGCAATGCTTGTGAGTATGCCCAAGTGTTAGAATACGTGATTCACTGTTTACGTATGTGGTAATGATTCAAGTACGGGATGGATTGGCCCCCATAGCGGAGACTTCTATCATGAACTATCATATGTTGATGGAAAATCAGAGAGACTTGAAAACTTTAGAAGAGCGTCGATACGACAAGCCAAAAACCTTAGAATGGTAGGACGATTGATCCATGTACCGGCAACCGTTGCCAAACGTAGGTCATACGGTGAGACCCAACCCAACCCATTATTCCTGCAGGAGAAACCTGTAATTGTCGACCACCATGAGATCTCGATAGTTGTTTATTGGCGACAGACCTGTCAGCTAAGGAGACACAGTCTCGGAAGAACCTCACCAGGATGAAAGGACACGTATTTGAGGAAAAGGTTTTGACCCTACCGGAAGAGCCCCAGTGTAGGAGTTACTTCGAAGTTGTGAGAAGACCGATGGTGTTCACCCTAGGGATGGAGTACCTGAGTTCCGTTGGAACCATAACCCTGCTTTTAAGTGTGGTAGCACACTAGACCATTCCGATCGACGGATTTGCTGGAAGACCCCCAAACCCTAACCTTTTCTTGCTGCCTCTTCGAATCTCGAGGATGATATTCATTTTAAGTGTGGTAGGTTTTTAACATCCCAATATTCTAAATTTTGGAATGTTATAATAAATAAATAGTTTTGATTGATTGATTGTTTGTTGTGTGAAATTGAGTGAAATTTGAAACTTTCTGAAAGTTGAATGAGAGGGAATGAAATGGCTTTCCCAAACTTCCACCTTGCATTTATGATCTCCATGAATTCAAATTCTTTTCATCACAAAACCCTGGAGAGAAGATGACATGACTTCTTCCATTTATTTAAATGACAAGGGTGTTGAAAATATTTGAATTTCATTTGGAAAATATTTCCAGTTCGAAACTTTATGCAACTCAATGATTTTCACGAGAGAAGATAAAATGACTTCTTCAAATTAAATGAAATATGAGTTGGGAGTTTTAAAAGAATTAAATTCAAAGTTCTTTTGAATTTATTTCCAACTTGGAGTTATTTGATTTTTATTCAAATTATTTTCTCCAAAAACAAAATATATAGAAAATAGGGTAACATGATTCCCTACATCGAAAAATTGGAGAGAAATTAATTTGAAGTCATTTTGGTATTTTAAAAATGATTTTATTGGATTTTATTGGACCGTAGCACTGTGTGAATTATTAAAATTTGTGTGTATTTTATTTGAAGCTAAAATAGTGTTCATGTTGTAGAAAATATTTTTCTAAAAATTTTGATATATTATATGCCTATATAAAATTTTTATTTATTTCTGTTTTGTTGTCTCTGTCAAAAAAAAAAAAATTTGCTGCGCCCCGCCGGGCCAAGGGCCAAGGCCCAAGGTTGCCAGCGGCCGGCCGCCAAGGCCATCCACCGCACGCACCTAGGGAGCCAGGAGCCAAGGTTTCCTATTCTTTTACAAATCCTAGTAGGATTTGATCCTGTTCGTTATTCCGTATATTCCGATTTGTTTCTAGATTTTTCCCTTTTGTTTCCTAATCCTAGTCTATTTCTTGTCCCCTACCCAAGCAAAGCCCTCCCCTCCCCACTATAAATACCCAAGCACCCCCCCTCCAACACATCAAACCAACACCTCTCCTCTCCTCTCCTCTCCGCTCCTCTCCGCAGCAGCAGCAGTGCAACACCACCGCCGCCGCCAAGTGCCGCCGCCGCGCCCTCGACCTCTCCTGAGGTTTATATGATCTCCTCTCCACCGTCCCGTAATCTCCTTTCCTCTAGGAGCAACCGCAACATCGGATCCGATCTTCTTCCCCAACTCCGACGACTACTCCGGTGAGATCCACGAAATCCCGTAATTCATTTTTTTTAAAATAGCAATCTTAGAAAATTCATATCTTTTAGAGTTTTTAGTATTTTTGAGTGATTCCAATTGATATGTGTCAAAAATTTGCTGAAGTTTCTGTTAGTGTCTCTGGATTTCAAATTTGAGTAGTTTAAATTTGAATTTGATAAATTTTGTTCAGATTAGTATTTTGGCCATAACTTGAGTTTAAAAATAGGTTTTTAATTAATTCTTTTTGCTCCTGGTCTCTAGGACCTTTGTTTATCTAGTAGTATTTAGTATTTTATTTCTAGGTTAATTTAAATTAGGTTTTAGCAAAACAGTATTGTTTTATTATTAGTTCTGTTTTAGCTTTTTCTTTATTGTTTTTATTAGTTTTAAATTATTTCTTTTTGTCACTTTTGACAAAATTAGTTGTGTTTCTGTTAGACAACAGGAGAAAATTTATTTTTATTTTAAAAATTTATTTTCCTTAGTTTTGTATGAAACCTTCTATAGGTCATAGTTAGAGTTTTATAAAAGCTTTTTATTTGTTTCTTTTTGCAAATAAAATTTTATGGAAAAAAATACTTTCTGTTAAATTAGTTATTTTACATTTTATTTTCTGTTAATTTATTAGTTTAGTATTTTAATTGTTGTTAAGTTTTTACTTACGGCAAAACTATATTAGATGTTTGTAGCAAAGTCATAGATCTTCGTTAGTAGTTTTTCTTTGTAGTTTTATTTGAAGTTTCTTTTGATTTTGTTTGAGTTTTATTATCGAGACAAGAATTCAATACACACTACTGGGTGAAGGATGGTTGACGGGCACCCTGGAGAAACCAGTGGTTGGCCGGGATGCATGGAGAAGCGCCATGACATCTTGCGGAAAGCTTCACCCAGACTCAAAGAGACGGAAGAATACTTCATGCCCGGAAGCTTACCTGTGCAACCGCAAGTCACTATGGGCTCTGGCTTGGTTGACCTTAGTTGTGACTCTGGCTGGGACGGTGCTAGCAGATGTAGAACTACGGTAGGATTGGATGAGCACCGGACAGTGGTCAGAGGAACTCTTCGGAAGACCATGTTTCGATCGTCTTGTTCTCAAACACCCTGAAGTGCGAGAACGTAAAAAGAGGGATCGAATCTTGCGGGTAAAGTGTACAAACCTCTGCAGAGGGTTTAAACCTAATCGATTAGCCGTGTCCCCGATACGCACAATTTGAGCATCCGGACTTGGATCTATCTCGAACTCTCAACACCGGATTGATAACTTAATTGTGGGCAACTTATGATGATTTTGGGCTATGAGACATCGGTTGGCGGAACCATGTCATGATAGAAAACTCCATAGTACAGACTTCATTTATTCCTTTGATGTAGGGAAAATAAAACCAGCTTTTACGCAAAAACCCCAGACACAGAGCCACAAAGCCATATTGCATATAGTATAGTTTTATCATCTGTTCTTTTATTGTGATCTTGCCGGTACATTCAATGTACTGACCTACACGGCTGCAACGTATTATGTTGCAGATACTTTCTTCCGACGAGTAAGAATACGGTACAGGGTTACGGTCTACACTCAACCTGCCGAAAGATCAAATAGACACTCTCACCTCAAATAGTTAGAATATACACCTTTCCCTTTTGACCACACGGAAGATCAACTGAAGTCACTCCAAGAATTAAAGATATCGGACAACTGATGGCCATTTCAGAGTAAAGAGGATTTCACCATGTGTTGGAAGAATTGCAGCTACAACAATTGAAGACTCTAAAGACTTGAAGAATTTGAAGTTCCTGAAGAATTATTTGACCTTTAGAGACCAAACCCCTGTTATACACCTACGTTAGATGCGATGATTTGTGAGCTGTCATTTGTTTGATGTTTTCCGACAGCCCCAAAATAAAACTCGTTTCTTCAAAACTATTGTTTGTATTGTGTGTATCTCTCCCTCCCCACCTCTCTCATATCTCATCCCAAAACTTTTGGACCCAGTAGATGATGAGTGAAGTTGGACCGTATTCTCTGGACCAAAACCCAGCCGGAGGCGAGAGCTATGGATTCGAACATGGAGAGTCACTTCGGAGCAAATTTGTTTCAAGGAAGAATGAAGTATCGTTACGCTCTTCAGTACTTTGAAGGAAGTGCTGCAACATGGTGGCAGATGCATCAAGCTATACAGGGATGGAATGGAGCAAAGACTTGGGAAGAATTCAAGAAGACTCTGACAAGATCTCGTCTTATCCGGAAGCACCATGATACACCAAGAAATAAACCTTGTGCCTGCAAGATTTGCGGAGAAATAGGACACACCCAGGAGGAACACAAGGATGGGTGCCCTCATTGTGAGGAGAAACACCCAGCTGAGGAATGCCCAACTAGTCAGGTGACTTGTTTCTTGTGTGAAGGAACCACCCACTACCCGACTCAGTGTCACATTTACCCCATGGTGCAACAAACTATTCAGGAGCAGGAAGAAGGAATGAAAGAAGCCCTCCGAGAAGTTATGAAAGAACCTGTGATGAAGGAATGTGTTGAAGACCCTGATGGAGAAGGCCTCAACAGATTTTACTCAAATGCCTGCTATTCATGTGGAGAAGAAGGACATTTTTCACAGTATTGTACCAAGGAAAGAAAAGAGTGTCTGGGATACTTCCCGGCGGAAGCAATAGAGTTTGATCCACAGGGAATAGAAGGTTTGATCAAACGAAGAAACCCAGAAGAGAAAACAAACACACCCTCGTAACAACCCAATTTCTGCAAAGAGGGACAAGAGTCGACACCTGTTTTGAATGTAAGGACGTCGGGCATTATGCCAATCATTGTCTTGAAAGGAAGCAAGGAACTCAAGGAGCAGGCACCATCTCCAAGAAGCCCAAAGACTTATCGAAATTTATGTGTTTTCATTGCAAGGAAGCAGGACATTATGCTACTAAATGTTCCTACAAGAAGGAAGCTGGAGTTGAGTAGTTGGAATTTTGATATGGATAATAAGAGTGGTAGAAACCAATTTTTTTTCATGAGTACAATAAGTTGAGTTATGTAATGGGTGCTAAGGGTTTGTAATGGATTCATGAAATCAATAAAGTTAAGGTGACATGTTTTCATATGTTTAATTGTATGAGTTGTTACTCTATGAACACGGATTTTGACCATTTTCGAGGATATGAGAAATATGGTCTATGGATGGATTTGTGAATTTCATTTTAAGGGTGATAGTACCCTATGAAGAACACTAGACCAATGGAAATGGAAATGTGTCCCACAGGTTGGAGTTTGGAAAAAAATGAGTTGAAGTTTTATCTTTGATATGATGGTATTAAGAAATGAAATGTTATTGGATTTAAAGTGGTGTAATATTGGAAAATGGAGCAATTGTAACTCCAAGGATGAGTGAAATTGGTACAAGTGTTGAAGTGGGCTCATAACCCACAGGCCCAGGAATTAATAAGGGTCAAGTACCCACTGGAAGAAGAAATTTTGGGAAGACTGCGATTTGATCAGCAGACGCTTTACGTAGGAGGTTACGCAAAACCCGAGAGTTGTGAAGAAACGATAGATGTTTTGTTCAGCTTGCAGAATCAATGGAATTATCCGAACTAAGTTCGTTGAGAAGAGAAATTCTGCAATGCTTGTGAGTATGCCCAAGTGTTATAATACGTGATTCACTGTTTACGTATGTGGTAATGATTCAAGTACGGGATGGATTGGCCCCCATACCGGAGACTTCTATCATGAACTATCATATGTTGATGGAAAATCAGAGAGACTTGAAAACTTTAGAAGAGCGTCGATCGACAAGCCAAAAACCTTAGAATGGGAGGACGATTGATCCATGTACCGCAACCGCTGCCAACGTAGGTCATACGGTGAGACCCAACCCAACCCATTATTCCTGCAGGAGAAACCTGTAATGGTCGACCACCATGAGATCTCGATAGTTGTTTATTGGCGGCGCACACATCACTAAGGAGACACAGTCTCGGAAGAACCTCACCAGATGAAAGGACACGATTTGAGGAAAAGGTTTTGACCCTACCGAAGAGCCCCAGTAGGAGTTACTTGAAGTTGTGAGAAGACCGATGGTGTTCACCCTAGGGATGGAGTACCTGAGTTCGTTGGAACCATAACCCTGCTTTTAAGTGTGGTAGCACACTAGACCATTCCGATCGACGGATTTGCTGGAAGACCCCCAAACCCTAACCTTTTCTTGCTGCCTCTTCGAATCTCGAGGACGATATTCATTTTAAGTGTGGTAGGTTTTTAACATCCCAAAATTCTAAATTTTGGAATGTTATAATAAATAAATAGTTTTGATTGATTGATTGTTTGTTGTGTGAAATTGAGTGAAATTTGAAACTTTCTGAAAGTTGAATGAGAGGGAATGAAATGACTTTCCCAAACTTCCACCTTGCATTTATGATCTCCATGAATTCAAATTCTTTTCATCACAAAACCCTGGAGAGAAGATGACATGACTTCTTCCATTTATTTAAATGACAAGGGGTGTTGAAAATATTTGAATTTCATTTGGAAAATATTTCCAGTTCCGAAACTTTATGCAACTCAATGATTTTCACGAGAGAAGATAAAATGACTTCTTCAAATTAAATGAAATATGAGTTGGGAGTTTTAAAAGAATTAAATTCAAAGTTCTTTTGAATTTATTTCCAATTTGGAGTTATTTGAGTTTTATTCAAATTATTTTCTCCAAAAACAAAATATATAGAAAATAGGGTAACATGATTCCCTACATCAGAAAATTGAGAGAAATTAATTTGAAGTCATTTTGGTATTTAAAAATGATTTTATTGGATTTTATTGGACCGGTAGCACTGTGTGAATTATTAAAATTTGTGTGTATTTTATTTGAAGCTAAAATAGTGTTCATGTTGTAGAAAATCTTTTTCTGAAAATTTTGATATATTATATGCCTATATAAAATTTTTATTTATTTCTGTTTTGTTGTCTCTGTCAAAAAAAAAAAAATTGCCATGCTTCCTTGGGGCTAAGGGCCAAGGCCCAAGGCCAAGCCAGCGGCCGGCCGGCCAAGGCCATCCACCGCACGCACCTATGGAGCCAGGGAGCCAAGGTTTCCTATTCTTTTACAAATCCTAGTAGGATTTGATCCCGTTTCGTTATTCCGTTTATTCCGATTTGTTTCTAGATCTTTTCCCTTTTTTTCCTAATCCTAGTCTATTTCTTGTCCCCTACCCAAGCAAAGCCCTCCCTCCCCACTATAAATACCCAAGCACCCCCTCCAACACATCAAACCAACACCTCTCCTCTCCTCTCCTCTCCGCTCCTCTCCAGCAGCAGCAGAAGCAACACCACCGCCGCCGCCAAGTGCCGCCGCCACGCCTCGACCTCTCCTGAGGTTTATATGATCTCCTCTCCACCGTCCCGTGATCTCCTTTCCTCTAGGAGCAACCGCAACATCGGATCCGATCTTCTTCCCCAACTCCGACGACTACTCCGTGAGATCCATTAAATCCTGTAATTCATTTTTTAAAATAGCAATCTTAGAAAATTCATATCTTTTAGAGTTTTTAGTATTTTGAGTGATTCCAATTGATATGTGTCAAAATTTGCTGAAGTTTCTGTTAGTGTCTCTGGATTTCAAATTTCAGTAGTTTAAATTTGAATTTGATAAATTTTGTTCAGATTAGTATTTTGGCCATAACTTGAGTTTAAAAATAGGTTTTAATTAATTCTTTTTGCTCCTGGTCTCTAGGACCTTTGTTTATCCAGTAGTATTTAGTATTTTATTTCTAGGTTAATTTAAATTAGGTTTTAGCAAAACAGTATTGTTTTATTATTAGTTCTGTTTTAGCTTTTTCTTTATTGTTTTATTAGTTTTAAATTATTTCTTTTTGTCACTTTTGACAAAATTAGTTGTGTTTCTGTTAGACAACAGGAGAAAATTTATTTTATTTTAAAAATTTATTTTCCTTAGTTTTGTATGAAACCTTCTATAGGTCATAGTTAGAGTTTTATAAAAGCTTTTTATTTGTTTCTTTTGCAAATAAAATTTTATGGAAAAAATACTTTCTGTTAAATTAGTTATTTTACATTTTATTTTCTGTTAATTTATTAGTTTAGTATTTTAATTGTTGTTAAGTTTTTACTTACGGCAAAACTATATTAGATGTTTGTAGCAAAGTCATAGATCTTCGTTAGTAGTTTTTCTTTGTAGTTTTATTTGAAGTTTCTTTTGATTTTGTTTGAGTTTTATTATCGATTTTCCTTGCTGTTTTGATTGTTATTTCGAGTGCTAAAATTGTTTGCTAGGATGTTTGCTTATGTGAATGCTATGTTTGACTATATAGATTTTCAACGGAGTGACGATTAGTTCTACCAAGTCATTTTCTCGACAGCGTTGTTATCTTCATCAAGTATTACCAGCAAGTTCACTTTGACCATGCTTTCATACCTATGTTTTATTGCATTTAGTGGCATCTTTGCAACAACCCTCCAGTAGTGATATTGAATCCTTGTAGTTGAGTAGTATGCATGAGGTAGGAACCCATCACCCTGTTACCAAGCCCGGGACGTTATTTATTTTAATGCTACGCTATTGTAGACGGGGTTGGTATGAGTGCTCGGGAGTGGTGTGAGAATGGAGGATCTACGGCAATGACGACAACTCCATGATGGAATCTGCAAGGACTGCATCTTCAAGGCCTCAAGACTTCAAGACTCGAGACAAGAATTCAATACACACTACTGGGTGAAGGATGGTTGACGGGCACCCTGGAGAAACCAGTGGTTGGCCGGGATGCATGGAGAAGCGCCATGACATCTTGCGGAAAGCTTCACCCAGACTCAAAGAGACGGAAGAATACTTCATGCCCGGAAGCTTACCTGTGCAACCGCAAGTCACTATGGGCTCTGGCTTGGTTGACCTTAGTTGTGACTCTGGCTGGGACGGTGCTAGCAGATGTAGAACTATGGTAGGATTGGATGAGCACCGGACAGTGGTCAGAGGAACTCTTCGGAAGACCATGTTTCGGTCGTCTTGTTCTCAAACACCCTGAAGTGCGAGAACGTAAAAAGAGGGATCGAATCTTGCGGGTAAAGTGTATAAACCTCTGCAGAGGGTTTAAACCTAATCAATTAGCCGTGTCCCGATTACGGACAATTTGAGCATCCGGACTTGGATCTATCTCGAACTCTCAACACCGGATTGATAACTTAATTGTGGGCAACTTATGATGATTTTGGGCTATGAGACATCGGTTGGCGGAACCATGTCATGATAAAAACTCCATAGTACAGACTTCATTTATTCCTTTGATGTAGGGAAAATAAAACCAGCTTTTACGCAAAAACCCCGCACACGAGCCACAAAGCCATATTGCATATAGTATAGTTTTATCATCTGTTCTTTTATTGTGATCTTGCGGTACATTCAATGTACTGACCTACACGGCTGCAACGTATCATGTTGCGTATACTTTCTTCCGACGAGTAAGAATACGGTGCAGGGTTACGGTCTACACTCAACCTGCCGATGGCGTTGATGGGACTCCACACCGATTACTTGTTTCATTGAGACTATTGAGGTATATATATCAGTTTTACGTTATTTATACATGTGATTGCACTTTGATATATACATTGATGTACTGTGTGTGCCAGCATACTGATCCAGGGATGGCACGGATACACAGAGGCTTGACCGTCTGAGGTCGGGTCGCTACATAGGAGCTACTGCCAAAAACTTGAGCTACTGTCAAAAAATTTAGTTATGGCATCTAGAATTATGTCAGTTTTGTTTTGTAACTAGAAGACCAAAGTGTTAGGAATTCTGTCCAAACTGTAGTTTTCAGTATTTTGTCCAAACTGAAAACTGTTAAAAAGACCATGTGTTTTTTGGTCAAAATCTGCATTGTACTCCAGTGTGTAATGATGATGCTGGAACATTATAAAGCATGATGTTTCTTGGATTTCTGTAATGATGATGATGATGGAACACATGGTCTTGGATTTCTGTAATGATGATGGAACATTATAAAGCATTGTACTCCAGTGTGTATGAAGGATACAAAAAATTTAGCAACTTCTCTGATTTTATAAAGTTGTTCTTATATGGGTGAAACTTCACTTGTTTTTAGGCTAGTGCAGGGTGTTGCTTTATTGTGATGCCTCTGAATTACTTGTGATCACATTGAGAAAGACTTTGCAAAGATGATGATCATCTTTTACAGAAAACAATTTCTGTAAACACGTCAGTAACTTGGCTAGTTTGCTGGGTTTTGTCTCCGTCCATTGTGTCGTGTTGAATTTGCAGGTACCCCGAGAGGCCCTTGAGTTTGCCGGAATGTCGATTAACTTCCGTTCCGGCAAATTCGGGTACTCCATATGTCCTATTTTCAGCAAAGGTCATGCTGAAATTTTCCGTGAAATTTAGCATGACTTTGCTAAAAATCGGACATATGGGGTACTTGCTACTAATGCATGGCCGGGGTAGCTTAGTACTTAGTTCAGTAGGATCAACTGCCCCTTTATTCTTGCTGCATTACACCATAGGTGGCAATAGAGACAAGTGATTAGTGCCAAGTGATTAGGCCCAACCTAGGGTGCCTCGGCATCAATAAACCCTAAATGATGAAAACTTAACTTAGCATTTAGCTTTTAGGATGCGTCGGCGTCGACAAACCCTAAATGATAAAAGCTTAGCTTTTAGGATGCCTCGGTGTCGACAAACCCTAAATGATGAGACCATGATCTTGTTCCTTGACAACAACCAACTTTTTGACCAAACTTTTTTCCTATTTAGAGCGAAACATGGCCCACAATGATGAGGCCGACGGTTCGGGTGGCAAGCAATTCTGGGAGCTGTCCCAGGAGATGGAGGAACAACCTCACCGCTATGAGGACGCCGCAGAAGACACCGATCCTGACTACACAACCCCTAGTGGCGTCGGGGATGACACCACTGATGGTGCCGCCGAGGATGCCACCACTGATGGTGCCGCCGAGGATGCCACCACTGATGATGGCGGCGCACGCACAGATGGCAGCCAACCAAAGAAGAAACGGAAGGACCGGCGCCCGAACGCGCTCCGCACCGTCAAGGAGGAATTTACTCAAGTGGACTCCGACGGGAATCCAATGGAGCCCAAACATATAGTCAAGGGGTACTCAGTTCAGCTCGGGTGCATTCTTCGGAGCACCGTCTCTATCAACACCGAGAACCTTATGCATAAGGACCGAGGGAATTTGCGCAACCTCCTCTTCACGAAGCTGAACAAACGATACAAGTTCCCCGCTGATTTTGAAAACACATGCCTCTCAGGGAATAAAGTGAACAGTGCCGCCCTCACGAGGATGAGCACGTCCCTGTCTACTTGGAGAAGTGCGGTGAAGAGAATGATTGAGAAAGGTGATAGTTATGAGAAGATCAAGGCAAAAAATCCTTCGATCAGCGAAGAGGACTACAAGGAGTTCAAGATCAAGTGCGAGAGCAGTGCAACCTCTGAATCAAGTCAGTGGGGGAAAGAAATGCGGGAGTTGAACTTAGGGGAACACAAACTCAGTCCCGGCGGTTACAGAGTGGCGGAGCCTATATGAGACAAGGAGGACGCGGAGCGTGCCGAGCAAGGCCTACTGCCCCGCTTCGAGAAATACAGGAGTGACAAGTAGACCAGGAACTATGTCAGGGACTGGTACAAGGAGGATCCGATAACAAAGGAGCTTACCATGGATCCGAAGACCAGACGCTTGAGCTTGTTCTGGCGAAGGAGATTGAAAGCAGTAGCACGGGGTCGTCTCAGAGCACCCCTGCTTGGAACATCACTCTAAATAGGGCGCTGAACGTAATGAAAAACAAGGATAAGCTCAGTAAGCCGTCGTCAGCTGGTCGTGTGGCCGGCAAAGGCTTGTCCACAAAATGGTCGTCATACTATACCGCTGGTGGGCGAAAGGAGAAAAAGACCAGCTTGGAAAGCCAATCGCGCGAGTTCAAGAACTCAAGGCACAAGGGGCGCGGATTCCGGAGATTGTCCAAGAGCAAGTGCACGAACAACTGGGATCGACGCTCACCGGCATTATGCCTACCTTGATTCATGGGCTGACGGCGTGGATTACGGGTTGCCAAATGGGGCCGCCCCCGATTCCCAGCTTCATGGCCAGCAACTCGCACAACGCGCAGGCGGTGCCATTGGTGTCTCCGGCAGCGGCAGTATTGGTGTCTCCGACGCCGGCACGACCGGCATTGGAGCTTAATGCACCCGGGTGTACGCCGGCCGGCACCTCGCCAGCAAGCGGCCCCTCCGTCAGTTGCACGCCCGCCGTTGGCGATGCCTCCACATTAGCCGAGCTCGACGCCATCATCACGGTAACTAATTAAGCCTCTCGGCCAAGGACTTCATCTCGTTTTGCCTTTGACTGGGCATCCCTGACGCCCTACATGTTTTCGCAGGGCGCTGCCGACGTTCCGTGCACTCTCCTGCACTTCGTGAACGACGAGTTGGTCGATGTCGCCAAGGGAAAAATCATTCAACCGGGCAACCCCGTGTTCCACGGTAAAACGATGCCACCCACCGTTTATATTCAACTGGTTCGGGTGCTGCCAGGCTGCGACGAGTTGTTACCTCTGATTCGACCCGCCGGGGCCGACGAAGATGATCTGATGACCCTCAGCGCCTGCCTAAGCTGGCCGCTGCTTTGGCCAAAGAGCCAGATTCGTTTGGGGACGGGGGACACCACCCCAAAGACAACACCGCCAGTCGTGCCGGCGCCAAGCCATGGCAAGACCGCCGCAACGTTACCGGACATGCCGGACATCCCTATGGCACAGGATCCGAACATGCATATGGCACAGGATCTGGAGGACGACGACAACGATGACGGCCGTACATTTAGCAACATCGATAAGTACTTTGCCGAACATGGGTACGATGACGAATTCTGCGGGCCTCTTTCTCAAGAACCCAACCAAGAAGACCGCAGTCTAGCTGGTACGGCGGAGAAACCCAGTTGCAACAGGCATCGTCTGGCGTTCAGTTCTCAGGAGACGCCTCCAGCTGCCGACTTCACCGAGCCTCAGATAGCCGAGGTGCCAAATATTATCAGCCCCAACACACTCAAGAAGGCGGTCTGTGAGCAGAACTCGGTCCCATTACCACAGAAGATCAAGAAGGGACGGAAAAGAAAGAGTAACAAGGGTGCGAGCCAGCCGGCACCGAGTACGATCCGTGCTCAGGACGGGCCACCTTCACCTAAGGATATCTCGAGGAGGGTGCATGTGGCGGGTAGGGCGATGCTACCGAAAAATATGCTCAATGCTGCAACCGGTGCTATGCGGAGTCTGCATGACAGTGTTCTTTCTTTGGAGTAGCGGCGTCTCAGAGAGAATGATGTGGCATACCCGGTTTTCGTGGCCAAGGTGCTAGAGGGCAAGGGCTTTGTGGATGGCGCCATCGGGGGTACGATCGTCCTGCGGTTTGATGACATCTTTGCTATGTTTAACCTTCATCCGCTGCACTACACCTTCGTTCGGCTGTTTTCGCTGAGTATGGAGATGCAGATCATTAGAGACAAGACCCCGGACATCGTGATAGTCGACCCCTTCTACATGTGTGCCAAGATCTTGGGCAGCGCTGGGACCGCAAGTCGCGAAGTTCTTACCTCGAAGCGCTATTCGGCAAATCGAGATAAGGATAACTTTCTCGTTCCTTACTTTCCCGAGTAAGTCATCCCATCACCGCCCCGTAACATATGATTTCTTAGATTTCGATCGTTCTTTTTTTTCTAACATTCCATGTTCTGTGCAGTGACACACATTGCACACTCATCCTCTTAAGCCCGAAATATTCCATGGCCATGTATTTCGACCCGGACCATGACTCCAAGATAGACTACACAAATATCAAGAAAGTTCTTGATGATGGTCTCCCCGGCTACGCCAAATCTGGAGGCACCTTCGCCAAGCCAGCTCGTAGGCGGTACGGCGCGCACGTGTTTGCCCACAATACAAAGTTTTCCTGCGTCAAGCAGCCGCCTGGCGGTCAGAAGGATGCCTACTACGCCCTCCATCACATGCCGCGATCGTGACGGGACCATCATCACCTTCGCTACCAGATAATCTCAAAGATTGGGCGCGAGCTTGTCGGCAATCCAGACGCGGACATCGGACAAGAATTCTTTCGCATCCAATCGAGTTTGTGGAAATTATCCATCAAGATGTCCTTCGTACTCGAGGCAGTTCTACCTCGACATCAACCGTCCAATAGTGAGATAGACACAACGCTACAAATGCAGGCTGATAACGCCACATTTCATGACCATCACGACAGACGGCGGCTTCATCCACGCCCGGTCCCATGAGTCGAGTTGATGAGTGATGCTATGTGTAGTTCTGAAACATTGATTGGCTCATGTTGTAATTAAACTTTAATGAACTTGTATGTCTCTTTGGGTTGGACAGTCGTTCAACTTAGATGTAATGGATGCTATTAATGTCTTGCTTTTCTCTTTCGATCCTTTTGTTGCATACTTATATATTGCTTATGTATTGTCTGTTGTTTGGCTTGTGCATAGAGATGCCGTCGTATGTCGTGTACAAGGGTAAGGTTCCTGGAGTCTACGACGACTGGGAGGAGTGTCGGAGACAGGTTCACCGTTTCAGCGGTAACAGTTACAAAGGGTACACCACTAGGGCGGAGGCGGAATCTAGATACGCCCTCTATCTAGCGGGAGAGAGAAGGGAGCATTGGAGGAACCGGATGAAGACCAGTTTCATCGCGATGATGCTCATCGTGATGACCAGAGCTCTCTTCTATGTGATGGTAGTTTAGATGATCGATATCGACTTGTAATGTGAAGACAAACTCGCTACTCGCGGTCTCGAGACTTGTAATGTTCTATCTTTGTTCGGTCTTTTGAATTCGGAGACTAATATGATGAATTGTATTCGGAGACTAATCTTCTATTGTATTCGATGAATCTGCTGTTGCTGTGTGATGTTGTCTAAATTCTGTCCAATAATATATTTTGTTACCTGTGAAAATATCAGAAAAGAAAAAAAAATCCCTAATATTCATACTAGTGGCGCACCACACAAGACACTAATGGCGCACTGTGATAATCGCACTAATGGCGCATCACCCACTGGTGCGCCATTAGTATGCCAAAGCACATGGGTACATATGGCCCCCTGGGAGGCATTCTAATGGCGCATCAGGCTATACTAATGGCGCACTACCCGTGCGCCATTAGAACACCAGATACTAATGGCGCACCAGTGGTGCGCCATTAGAATTTAATTCTAACGGCGTGATGCTAGTGGCGCACCAGTGGTGCGCCATTAGTAGGCAAAACTGGTGCGCCACTAGCATGCCTTTTCCTAGTAGTGAGGTGGCGGTTGCCCCATTGCAAAGGAGGTGGCGGCCATGGCCCTTCCCCTCGCCAGCAATGATGAGAAGCTCAGGATCAAGTGGCTTGGACGTAGGTTCGGCTTCCTGCCCGTGCACCTCCTGGAAGACATCTTTGAAGGTCCCCCACGTCTCCTCTGCCGACTCGCTGCAGAACTCGGCGCCATCCTTCCCCTTGTGGCCTTCTTTCAAGGCTTCCAGGATGTGGACCGGGCGACCAACCTTCGCCTCCTGCAAAATTAACCATCAAGTTTAATGAACCAAGATGCACCGTGCGAAAAAGTTAACATCTTAATCCACATACCATGTGTTGCTTGAGAGCGGTTAGGTTCCGGCTCCCCTGGACATGAGTCGGGACTGGCATTTTGGCTTGATCGTTTCCCTTCTCCACATGCTGCGCCTGCCATGCTGGGTCACACCACATGTCAACCAGGGCCTCCCAACAATCGTCCTTCATCTAGGGTTCCTTCACCTTGTCAGACAAAATCGAATAATTGAGGAACAAGAGGGATGAATCAAAGTACTAGCAATCGATGTAGTCACTTACCACTTACATGTATTCTTCTCGCAACAAGTTGATCTGGCATGCAGTCTTCCTTGTCATCTTCTCTCCCTTTTCATCGAGCGGCTGACACTGCATCACGGCTTTGTACCGTAGCGTGTGCTTGGTTTCAGAGAGTATCTTTCGGGCAGATTTCACGATGCCTTTGATCGCCTTCTGCTGCTCACCATCCACGCAAGCAAATGTTTGCTACAAGAAAGCATATGGCATCTTCTCACCATCCACGCAATCAAGGATTTGGATATGAAAAAATGCAGTGGTTGGAGCGAGGATACTTACAAAAAAAAGCATTGATGACCCGAGTGGCCATGGTGACATTGTGCTCATCCTTGTTGTGTAGGTAATGCTCCCAGGTTAAACCTGGCGACGGCGGATCGTCATCACCCGGCTTGGACAATCCAGGGAAGTGCTTCCTCAAGAGGGAGCCGATGACGTGGTTCGGCGGGCGTGCCCCCTTAGGTTGTGTCGGGATAAATTCCCACTGACTGCATGATATAAAAGACAAGCATTTGTGAGTGTCAAAGCTGTGGCATCCAAAATATGATGCAAATGAAATGCTTACTTACCCCTCTACTGTCGGGTAAATGACAGGGCGGTTGCTGGCTGCAGTTGGTTCCGGGACCTTCCCCGGACCACGCCCGGATTTCTTCCTCTTGGAAGTGTTGCTCGAGGTAGACCCCGAGCCGTTTGAGGCCTTCATGTCGCCCGACTCGGTAGCGAGCGGATCTGGTGCATCTAAGTCCACTCTGACATCGCCATCCGATAATGACGATGCCTCGGTTGTGGCCTGATGGGAGGCGGATGACTCGGTCCTACCAGTCGGGACTCTCTGGTACTTACTACCAGTGCTCCCATCAGAATCTGGAAAAACAAAATATATATGGTGAATATTAACCATACCACTTGTCCAAAATACATGAAAAATTGACTGAAAAGAGTACATAGGCAATAGGAGCATATTATCATGCACTGGACAATATGAACTGTTCAAATATATGAA
This sequence comes from Aegilops longissima, assembly GCA_021605205.1. NCBI lineage: Eukaryota > Viridiplantae > Streptophyta > Magnoliopsida > Poales > Poaceae > Aegilops > Aegilops longissima. The sequence continues at coordinate 73,577,283 of CM038682.1, read as the reverse complement.
AAAATAGGTGGAAAACTATACATTACAATAGCTGAAAAATATACATAAGCAACATGAGCATATTATCATGCACTGGACAATATCAACTCCTCAAAAACATGAAAAATAGGCTGAAAACTGTACATTACAGTAGTATACAACAACATATTATGATGAACTTGACCCACAATTTCAGGTTTGGTTGTTTTGTAGCTAGTTTTGCCATGGTATTAAATTCCTCAGCAAGAAGGTGCCTACTTGCAATTACTAGCCTCTAGTGGCAGTGGCGGAGTGTGACAAGCATCCAAGAGGGGGTCATTTTCAAAATGAAAGCAAAAAGACATGTGCAACTCACAACATGTTGTGCAACTCAAAATCCTAGTGGAGCACCTAAAAATACCTAGAACTAGATCAACATGGACCTAGTGGAGCACCTAAAAATAACCTATGAACTGAATTACTAGCCCCTAGTGGAGCACCTATGAATTGAATTCCCAATTCTCATCTTCTTCAACAAAAATTGCATATGTTCAGTGGGATGGGTGTACACACCTGAGGGCATCTCCAGCTGCCGCGCTACCGCAGGAGCTCCGCTGCGGCGGCCGTCGTTGGGTCGCATCGAAGAGCCACCACGCTGGCTGCTGGCCATGAAGCACCGTAGCGGCGACAGTTGGGGGCGGTGGAAGCAGTTGGGGGCGGTGGAGGAGGGGTGGCGGCGGCGGTGGCGATTTCGGCGTCGTCGGCGGCAGTGGCGCAGGGAACAGAGAGGAGGGGAATGAAGATACAGAAGAAAGGGGAAATGTTAAGATCTAGGTAAGATGCTTTACCGAGAGCGCCTCTCGGAAAAGGTGGCCATTACCGACAGCCGAGAATCGACCCTCGGTAACCATTGCTCTAATTTTTCCCCCTTCTCTTTTTTTTTTGTTTTGCCCTATCTTTTTTGTATCTCATATTTCAAATGCTTTTACGACCAAAGTTTGGAAATTCCATGACTTTTGATGAATTTTTTCGATAAAAGACTTTTGATGCACTCATATATATATATATATATATATATATATATATATATATATATATATATATATATATATATATATATATATATATATTTGGGTTAGATTTGTTCAAAACTCAACTTTAAAGTGTGTAGTATACCCCTCTCTGGTGTCGGTCAACTTTCTAGATCGGCACCGAGAGAGAACTTTAAAGAGTGTAAAGTAAAAAACATGAGAAGAGGCAGTTGTTGACCGTGGCCTACCCCCTCTCTTGGTGCCAGCCAACTTCCTAGAACAGCACTGAGAGAGAACTTTAAAGAGTGTAAAGTAAAAAACATGAGAAGAAGCAGTTATTGACCGTGGCCTACCCCCTCTCTCGATGCCAGTCAACTTTCTAGACCGGCACCGAGAGAGAACTTTAAAGAGTGTAAAGTAATAAACATGAGAAGAAGAAGTTGTTGATCGTGGCCTACGCCCTCTCTCGGTGCCGGTCAACTTCCTAGACTGCCGGGGCCACCGGATAGCCCATGCATATACATGCGATGGCCTCCTTTGAGAGCACAAGAAGTTTCGTGGCCAACGGAGCAACAGGACCCACACTTCCTGCACAAACCGGACATATTCCCTCGCGACACCCATAGACTATCTCGAAGAACGGGCCTAGACTTGGTCTGTCATCTCGCATTGCATGCACTAACACGGAGAAGCAGTTATTCACTAAGGACTACACCCTCTCGGTGCCGAACAATGCCCTAGACCGCCGGGGCCACCGGATGGTGCTCGATATAGAGACTGCCCGAGGGGGGGGGGGAGGGCACCCCTACATGCGTGTGGCCCATGCATATGCATGCACGGGTGGTGTGCTATTTGAATAAGAAACACACGTCCTTGATGTGACACGTGCCTCACAAACCACACACACGGGCGGGAACGTCGAGGACCGGCTGCGTCCGTCCCCGAGACAGAATCTTTGGTGGGTGATCCCGTGACAGAACGAGCCTAGACTTGGTCTGTCATCTCGCGATGACATGCACTAATACGGAGAAGCAGTTATTCACCATGGACTACACCCTCTCGGTGCCGAATAACGCCCTAGACCGCCGGGGCCACCGGATGGGTGCTCGATATGGAGACCGCCTGAGGGGGGAGGGCACACCTACATGTGTGTGGCCCATGCATATGCATGCAGGGGTTGTGTGCTATTTGAATAAGCAACGCACGTCCTTGATGTGGCACGTGCCTCACAAACCACACACACGTGCGGGAACGTCGAGGACCGGCTGCGTTCGTCCCCGAGACAGAGTCTTCGGTGGGTGATCCCATGACAGAACGGGCCCATACTTGGTCTTCATCTTGCGATGACATGCACTAACACGAAGAAGATGTTATTCCCCGTGGCCTACCCTCTCTAGGTGCCGAACAATGCCCTAGACCGCCGGGGCCACCGGAGGGGTGCCTGTCCCCTAGAACCGGACGAGGCCCATCTGAAGAAGAAAACACAAGACGGTAATTATGATGTGCTAAGGTTGTCTGCCAAGTATGGAAGAAAACAACATAAAAAGTATAATCCATATTATCGAGAATGCACAAGAAGGAAAGAGATCTAGGTTAGATGTTTTACCGAGAGCGCCTCGCGGAAAAGGTGGCCATTACCGAGAGCCGAGAATCGACCGTCGGTAACCACTGCTCTAAATTTTTCCCCTTCTCTTTTTGTTTATTTTTGCACTATCTTTTTTGTATCTCATATTTCATATGCTTTTACGACCAAAGGTTGGAAATTGCATAACTTTTGATGAATTTTTTCGATAAAAGACTTTTGATGCACTCATATATATATATATATATATATATATATATATATATATATATATATATATATATATATATATATATATATATATATACATATATATATATATATATATACACACATATATATATATGCTTTTTGGGTTAGATTTGTTCAAAACTCAACTCCAAAGAGTGTAAAGTAAAAAGCATGAGAAGTAGCAGTCGTTGACCGTGGCCTACCCCCTCTCTCGGTGCTGGTCAACTTTCCAGACCGACACCAAGAGAGAACTTTAAAAAGTGTAAAGTAAAAAAACATTAGAAGAGGCAGTTGTTGACCGTGGCCTACGCCCTCTCTCGGTGCCGGCCAACTTCCTAGAACGGCACCGAGAGAGAACTTTAAAGAGTGTAAAGTAAAAAACATGAGAAGAAGCAGTTGTTGACCGTGGCCTACCCCCTCTCTCGGTGCCGGTCAACTTTCTAGACCGGCACCGAGAGAGAACTTTAAAGAGTGTAAAGTAATAAACATGAGAAGAAGCAGTTGTTGACCGTGGCCTACCCCCTCTCTCGGTGCCGGTCAACTTACTAGACCGCCGGGGCCACCGGATAGCCCATGCATATACATGCGATGGCCTCCTTTGAGAGCACAAGAAGTTTCGTGGCCAACGGAGCAACAGGACCCGCACTTCCTGCACAAACTGGACACATTCCCTCTCGATACCCATAGACTATATCGGAGAACGGGCACTACAAGAAATATGTCAACTAGTGACCTTCTCTTAGTGACCCTAGCTGAATTGGTCGTAAATCCACGGCCATTTCGCTTAGAAGGGCTCAAACCCTGAATTGCCTTAGACCAAATGGTCATAAAAGCAGACAACAGTGGTCCATGACCTTATTTCTACCTGATTACGACCAATACAAATGGTCATGAGGTTGTGAACGTGGATGCATTAGTACTTATTGCTATGACTAGGCGCCACCTCATTAGTTTTGCCTATATGTCATGTCCGTGTGGCAGTTTTTGCCCTAGGTTGTGAAGCAACCTATATTTCTGTCATTCCAAAAATTCCCAAAAAAATCTCATAAATTGTTTGGATCATATCTTCATCAAATATGTCAAAAACCTTCCTTGCCTAGTTCAAAAATAACTCAACAATATTCATTTTCCTATTCTGTTCAGAGCAGCACTTTGTGAAGGAAGTGTTATTTATATATTCTTGATTTCCCTAAATATTTGCGAAGACGGTCTTCTTAGTAACTGATCATCCTCAGCCAAAACTCATGCCCATTAGCCATGTGCATTTCCCGTACCGCAAATCAAACACTTGGCTGCTTATTCATGTTTGAGCATCGATCGGTCTCCTCGTGAGAATCTTATGTTATAATTTTCTTCCTAGCATCTACCTGGGGAGTGAACTAGACATGCATAGGCCTCCTAGAACGCATGGCAACACCACGGTCACGCGGTGACCACGCGGCGGGCATGCGACCTTATGCGCTCTAGAGTTGGGGCCCTCAGCCACCTCCAAACCTCGATGTCTCGCCATCAAACCATGTATTTCTGATTAAATAGATACTTATTTACCTAGAAATGATTTTTGGAAAAAATAAATAGCAAACAATGAGGCACCTGCAGTTCAAATTTGACCCGCTTCCAACTGAATCAGCGGGAATTTGTCTTTTTCACCAGAGGTGGATCAAAACTTCTGACACCCAACCATTTTGTCAATTGTGCATTATATATGGCCTAGTATTTTATAAAATTGATTAGGTCCAATTTTGCAACAATTATTTGGTAGTTCCTTCATAAAAAAAACCTCCTTTTGGGAACTCGGAAAATGAAAAATGAATTTTCCGTGCAAAGAAAATGAAAACTTCCTTAGTCAACATTGTTTGGAATTCCAAGATGCACCCTCGTGCACAATATGAGATCATTTGAACAAACTATGCCATGAATCTGGCCATAAGATTGATCATTTGGCTTGAAAGCCATGAATCTTCACGCATGATAGCTCATTTTGGGAACACTTTTTTAAAATAATTACCGTATTACAAGTTTATTATTTTTCCTGGAAACTTGGTCACATATAATGACACAATGCGAAGGTTTTTGATATTTTGATTTTTTGAATTTTTATGCCTGTTTCAAAATGCGGTCAAAACGGCGGGCTTGACTGCTCCTAGCTAGTGGTTGAATCTTGGAATTTTTTGGTGCTTCTATGATTAAATAGATACTTATGTACCTAGAAATTATTTTTGGAAAAAATAAAGAGCAAACTATGAGGCAACTACAGTTCAAATTTGACCCGTTTCCTGCTGAATCGACGGCAATTTGTCTTTTTCACGAGAGGTGGATCAAAACTTTTTTCACCCAACCATTTGGTCAATTGTGCATTATATATGGCCTAGTATTTTATAAAAATTATTTGGTCCATTTTTGCAACAATTATTTGGTAGGTCCTTCACAAAAAAACCTCCTTTTGGGCACTCGGAAAACGAAAAATGAATTTTCCGTGCAAAGACAATAAAAACTTCCTTAGGCAACATTGTTTGGAATTCAAAGATGCACCCTTGTGCACAATATGAGATCATTTGAACAAACTATGCCATGAATGTGGCCATAAGGTTGATCATTTGGCTTGAAAGCCATGAATCTTCACGCATGATAGCTCATTTCTGAGAACACTTTTTAAAATAATTACCGTATTACAAGTTTATTATTTTTCATGGAAACTTGGTCACATATAATGACACAATGCGAAGGTTTTCCAATTTTTGATTTTTTTGAATTTTTATGCCTGCTTTCAAAATGCGGTCAAAACGGCGGGCTTGACTGCCCTAGCTAGTGGTTGAATCATGGATTTTTTGGCGTTTCTCTGATTAAATAGATACTTATGTACCTAGAAATGATTATTGGAAAAAATAAAGAACAAACTACGAGGTAGCTACAGTTCAAATTTGACCCGCTCAAATTTAATCGGTGGAAATTTGTCTTTTCACGAGAGGTGGATCAAAACTTTTTTCACCCAACCATTTGGTCAATTGTGCATTAAATATGGCCTAGTATTTTATAAAAATGATTTGGTCCAATTTTGTAACAATTATTTGGTAGGTCCTTCACAAAAAAACCTCATTTGGGGCACTCGGAAAATGGAAAATGATTTTTTTGTGCAAAGAATATAAAAAATCCCTTTGTCGATACTGTTTACTATTCCAAGATGTAAACTTTTGCAGAGTATAAAGAACTCATTTTGGACAAATATAAAGAATATAAAGAATATCATTTGAACAAATATTTGGTAGGTTTTTTTTACAAAAAAGAACTCATTTTGAGCACAAAAAAATGGAAAATGATTTTTTTAATGATATCTACATTATTCAGAGTTTGTTATTTTTACTGAAAAGTAGGTCACACTTGGTGACACAATGCGAAGGTTTTTGATTTCTATTTATTTTTATAAATTTCTTAGGTCGTCAAATAGGATACATAATTCAAAATCTTCTTTTCAGTCGATTATAACCAATTTAAATGGTCTTAAGATCATCAATGGGGATACTGCGTTCTGATTGGCCTAAAATCAGCTCACGCGGATCATGAATTAAGCACCGTCGGATGCACCCAGATCCAACGGCAGCCCACACCCCCCCTCGTCGCTCTCACCCTCTCCCGAATCACCCCGTATCCCTCTCATCCTCGTCCACCCACGAAACCCTAGCCCTTCTCCCAATCGCCACGACGCCCTTTTCCCCATCGCCGCCGCCTCGCCTCTCCTCCCTCAGATCCGCCGCCGTCCGCCTCCATGCGCCTCCAGCCCACACTGCACGCACCCGTCCTCGCCCGCCTCCGCCTGCCTCCACCTCCGTCCCCACCTCGCTTCCACCTCCCGCCGAGATCCGCCATCTCATGGCCAGATCCAGCAGTAATCCTCCTTCCACTTCCCGCCTCGATCGAAAGCAGCGCCACCGCCCCCCCACCCCACCCTCCTCCGGATCGAGCAGCGGCTTGGGAGGCTGGCATCCCCTGCCGAGATCCGTCGCGCCCCCTCAGCGCCAACCGCGACCGCTCCCGTCACTAGGGTTTCGGTCGGTGTGGCTCCGACGACTCAAAGGCCCATCTACTCCATATCCTCCTCACAGCCATTCCTAACTTCCTCAGTTCGTCGTCTCTGCCTCCCATATCTAGGATGCCGTCCTCGCTCGAGCACCGGAACATCATGGACGATGGCCGCTTCCTCCCCTGCCTCGGCGCCATGGAGCAGCTCCGTCCGTCCGTGTTCTTGTGCTCGGGATTCCTACCACCGGCCATGGGCCGTGGCGAACGAGTAGCTCAAACCGCAGGGCTCAAAGGTATGAATCCCTTTCTCCTCCCCTCGTCTTTTCTTCTTCCGCTCTCTGTCTGACCCCCTTCTCATCTCTCTTTTGAACCAGGACGTCACCATGGGAGATGAAGGCGTGATGTGTTGTGCTGCTGCTTGGGAGGGACACCATGGACCTCCCTCCTCTGCTTCTTCTCTTCCCCTACTCAAGGTGATGGATTGGTACATCGACCTACTCCCCTGCTTCCTATGTTAATTTGGTGCGCGATGTGGATGTGATGTATTTTAGGCATGATTAAATACGTGTTTTGGCACAATTCCTTGTACAATTCCTTCTCAAGGTGTGTTGGAAATATGCCCTAGAGGCAATAATAAAAGGATTATTATTATATTTCCTTGTTCATGATAATTGCCTTTTATTCATGCTATAATTGTATTATCCGGAAATCGTAATACACGTGTGAATACATAGACCACAATATGTCCCTAGTGAGCCTCTAGTTGACTAGCTCGTTGATCAATAGATAGTCATGGTTTCCTGACTATGGACATTGGATGTCATTGATAACGGGATCACATCATTAGGAGAATGATGTGATGGACAAGACCCAATCCTAAGCATAGCACAAGATCGTGTAGTTCGTTTTGCTAGAGCTTTTTCCAATGTCAAGTATCTTTTCCTTAGACCATGAGATTGTGTAACTCCCGGATACCGTAGGAGTGCTTTGGGTGTACCAAACGTCACACGTAACTGGGTGACTATAAAGGTACACTACAGGACGTCTAACTTGTTTTTGCAGCCACGTAAAAGATGCAACAACAATTAGAGGACGTCTAACTTGTTTTTGCAGCAATTGTCATGTGATGTGATATGGCCAGAAATTGTGATGAATGATGAATGATATATTGTGATGTATGAGATCATGTTCTTGTAATAGGAATCACGACTTGCATGTCGATGAGTATGACAACCGGCAGGAGCCATAGGAGCAATAGGAGATGATCAAGGAGCCCCGAAGATGAAGATCAAAGGAGCTATATGATATTGGCCATATCATGTCACTACTTAATATAATTGCATGTGATGTTTATTATGTTTTATGCATCTTGTTTACTTAGAACGACGGTAGTAAATAAGATGATCCCTTATGATAATTTCAAGAAAGTGTTCCCCCTAACTGTGCACCGCTGCTAAAGTTCGCTGCTTCAAGCACCACGTGATGATCGGGTGTGATAGATCCTTACGCTCACATACAACGGGTGTAAGACAGTTTTACATGCATAAACACTTAGGGTTAACTTGACGAGCCTAGCATGTACGCAGACATGGCCTCGAACACAAGAGACCGAAAGGTCGAACATGAGTCGATGGAAGATACGATCAACATGGAGATGTTCACCGACGATGACTAGTCCGTCTCACGTGATGATCGGACACGGCCTAGTCGACTCGGATCATGTAACACTTAGATGACTAGAGGGATGTCAAATCTGAGTGGGAGTTCATTAAATAATTTGATTAGATGAACTTAATTATCATGAACATTAGTCTAAAATCTTTGCAAAATGTCTTGTAGATCAAATGGCCAACGCCATGTCACCATGAACATCAACGCGTTCCTAGAGAAAACCAAGCTGAAAGACGATGGCAGCAACTATTCGGACTGGGTCCGAACCCGAGGATCATCCTCATAGCAGCCAAGAAACAATATGTCCTAGAAGCACCGCTAGGTGATGCACCCATCCCAAAGAACCAAGACATTATGAATGCTTGGCAGTCTCGTCTTGATGATTACTCCCTCGCTCAAAGGCGGCATGCTTTACAGCTTAGAACCGGGCTCCAAAAGCGCTTTTGAGCATCACGGAGCATATGAGATGTTCGAGGAGCTGAAAATGGTTTTCCAAGCTCATGCCCGGTCGAGAGATATGAAGTCTCCGACAAGTTCTATAGTTGTAAGATGGAGGAAAACAGTTCACAAGGAGCACATACTCAAAATGTCTGGTTGTACAACCGCCTCGTCCCAGCTGGACATTAACCTCCGGACGAGGCGGTCATTGACAGAATCCTTCATCGCTCCCACCAAGCTACAAGAGCTTTGTGATGAACTACAATATGCAGGGATGGTGAAAACCATTCCGAAGTATTTTCAATGCTGAAGTCAGCAGAGGTTGAAATCAAGAAAGAACATCAAGTGTTGATGGTCAATAAAACCACTAAGTTCAAAAGGGCAAGGGTAAGAAGAACTTCAAGAAGGACGACAAAGATGTTGCCGCGCCCTGCAAGCAAGTTGCCGGAAGAAGTCAAATAATGGACCCAAGCCCGAGACAGAGTGCTTTTATTGCAAAGGAAGGGCCACTTGAAGCGGAACTGCCCCAAATACTTAGCGGACAAGAAGGCCGCAACACTAAAGGTATATTTGATATACATGTAATTGATGTGTACCTTACCAGACTCGTAGTAACTCCCGGGTATTTGATACCGTGCCGTTGCTCATATTTGTAACTCACAGCAGAGCTGCGGAATAAACGGAGACTGGCGAAGGGCGAGGTGACGATCGCGTCGGGAATGGTTCCAAGGTCGATGTGATCGCCGTCGGCACGCTACCTCTACATTTACCTACGGGATTAGTTTTAAACCTCAATAATTGTTATTTAGTGCCAAGTTTGAGCATGAACATTGTATCAGGATCTCGTTTAATGCGAGATGGATACTCATTTAAATCCGAGAATAATGGTTGTTCTATTTATATGAGAGATATGTTTTATGGTCATGCTCCGATGGTCAATGGTTTAATCTTAATGAATCTCGAGCGTAATATTTCACATATTCATAGTGTGAATACCAAAAGATGTAAAGTTGATAACGATAGTCCCACATACTTGTGGCACTGCCGCCTTGGTCACATTGGTGTCAAGCGCATGAAGAAGCTCCATTCTGATGGACTTTTAGAGTCTCTCGACTATGAATCATTTGACACATGTGAACCATGCCTCATGTGCAAAATGACCAAGACTCCATTCTCCGGGACAATGGAGCGAGCAACCAACTTATTGGAAATCATACATACCGATGTGTGTGGTCCAATGAGCGTTGAGGCTCGCGGAGGATATCGTTATGTTCTCACTCTCACTGATGACTTGAGTAGATATGGGTATGTCTACTTGATGAAACACAAGTCTGAGACCTTTGAAAAGTTCAAGGAATTTCAGAATGAGGTAGAGAATGAACATGACCGAAAGATAAAATTCTTACGATCGGATCATGGAGGAGAATATTTAAGTCACGAATTTGGTACACACTTAAGGAAATGTGGAATCATTTCACAACTCATGCCGCCTGGAACACCTCAGCGTAAAGGTGTGTCCGAACGTCGTAATCGCACTCTATTGGATATGGTGCGATCTATGATGTCTCTTACCGATTTACCGCTATCATTTTGGGGATACGCTCTAGAGACAGCTACATTCACTTTAAATAGGGCACCGTCTAAATCCGTTGAGACGACACCGTATGAATTACGGTTTGGGAAGAAACCTAAGCTGTTGTTTCTAAAAGTTTGGGGATGTGATGCTTATGTCAAGAAACTTCAACCTAAAAAGCTCGAACCCAAGTCAGAAAAATGCGTCTTCATAGGATACCCTAAGGAAACCATTGGGTATACCTTCTACCTTAGATCCGAAGGCAAGATCTTTGTTGCCAAGAACGGATCCTTTCTGGAAAAAGAGTTTCTCTCGAAAGGAGTAAGTGGGAGGAAAGTAGAACTCGATGAAGTACTACCTCTTGAACCGGAAAGTAGTGCAGCTCAGGAGAATGTTCCTGTGGTGCCTACACCTACTGGAGAGGAAATTAATGATGATGATCAAGGTACTTCGGATCAAGTTGCTACTAAACTTCGTAGGTCCACACGGACACGTTCCACACCAGAGTGGTATGGCAACCCTGTCCTGGAAATCATGTTGTTAGACAACGGTGAACCTTCGAACTATGAAGAAGCGATGGCGGGCCCAGATTCCAACAAATGGCTTGAAGCCATGCAATCCAAGATAGGATCCATGTATGAAAACAAAGTATGGACTTTGACAGACTTGCCCGATGATCGGCGCGCGATAGAAAACAAATGGATCTTTAAGAAGAAGACGGACGCGGATGGTAATGTCACCATCTATAAAGCTCGACTTGTCGCGAAGGGTTATCGGCAAGTTCAAGGAATTGACTACGATGAGACTTTCTCTCCCGTAGCGAAGCTTAAGCAATTGCCGCATACTATGATTATGAGATATGGCAGATGGACGTCAAAACAGCGTTCCTTAACGGTTATCTTAAGGATGAGCTGTATATGATGCAGCCGGAAGGTTTTGTCGACCCTAAGAATGCTAACAAGGTATGCAAGCTCCAGCGATCCATTTATGGGCTGGTGCAAGCATCTCGGAGTTGGAACATTCGCTTTGATGAGATGATCAAAGCGTTTTGGTTTATGCGACTTATGGAGAAGCCTCATTTACAAGATAGTGAGTGGGAGCTCTGTAGCATTTCTCATATTATATGTAGATGACATACTTTTGATGGGAAATGATATAGAACTCTTGGACATCATTAAGGCCTACTTGAATAAAAGTTTTTCAATGAAGGACCTTGGAGAAGCTGCTTATATATTAGGCATCAAGATCTATAGAGATAGATCGAGACGCCTCATAGGTCTTTCACAAAGCACATACCTTGATAAGATTTTGAAGAAGTTCAAAATGGATCAGTCCAAGAAAGGGTTCTTGCCTGTACTGCAAGGTGTGAGATTGAGCTCGGCTCAATTCCCGACCACGGCAAAAGATAAAGAAGACATGAGCGTTATCCCCTATGCCTCGGCCATAGGATCTATTATGTATGCCATGCTGTGTACCAGACCTAATGTAAACCTTGCCGTAAGTTTGGTAGGAAGGTACCAAAGTAATCCTGGCAAGGAACACTGGACAGCGGTCAAGAATATCCTGAAGTACCTGAAAAGGACAAAGGACATGTTTCGTTTATGGAGGTGACGAAGAGCTCGTCAGAAGGGTTACGCCGACGCTTAGCTTCGACACAGATCTGATGACTCTAAGTCACAAACCGGATACGTGTATATGTTGAATGGTGGAGCAGAAGCTGGTGCAGCTGCAAGCGAGCGCCGTGGCGGGATCTACATGTGAAGCGGAGTACATGGCAGCCTCGGAGGCAGCACATGAAGCAATATGGGTGAAGGATTTCATCAACGACCTAGGAGTCATACCCAATGCGTCGGGGCCGATCAAACTCTTCTGTGACAACACTGGAGCTATTGCACTAGCCAAGGAGCCCAAGTTTCACAAGAAGACCAGGCACATCAAGCGTCGCTTCAACTCCATCCGTGAAAATGTTCAAGATAGAGACATAGAAATTTGCAAAGTGCATACGGATCTGAATGTCGCAGATCCGTTGACTAAACCTCTTCCGCGAGCAAAACATGATCAACACCAGAACTCTATGGGTGTTCGGTTCATCACAATGTAACTAGATTACTGACTCTAGTGCAAGTGGGTGACTGTTGGAGATATGCCCTAGAGGCAATAATAAAAGGATTATTATTATATTTCCTTGTTCGTGATAATTGTCTTTTATTCATGCTATAATTGTATTATCCGGAAATCGTAATACACGTGTGAATACATAGACCACAATATGTCCCTAGTGAGCCTCTAGTTGACTAGCTCGTTGATCAATAGATAGTCATGGTTTCCTGACTATGGACATTGGATGTCGTTGATAACGAGATCACATCATTAGGAGAATGATGTGATGGACAAGACCCAATCCTAAGCATAGCACAAGATCGTGTAGTTCGTTTTGCTAGAGCTTTTTCCAATGTCAAGTATCTTTTCCTTAGACCATGAGATTGTGTAACTCCCAGATACCGTAGGAGTGCTTTGGGTGTACCAAACGTCACACGTAACTGGGTGACTATAAAGGTACACTACAGGTATCTCCGAAAGTGTCTGTTGGGTTGACACGGATCGAGACTGGATTTGTCACTCCGTATTACGGAGAGGTATCACTGGCCCACCGGTAGTGCATCATCATAATGAGCTCAAAGTGACCAAGTGTCCGTCACGGATCATGCATTACGGATGAGTAAAGTGACTTTCCGGTAACGAGATTGAACGAGGTATTGGGATACCGACGATCGAATCTCGGGCAAGTAACATACCGGTTGACAAAGGGAATTGTATACGGGGTTGTTTGAATCCTCGACATCGTGGCTCATCCGATGAGATCGTCGAGGAGCATGTGGGAGCCAACATGGGTATCTAGATCCCGCTGTTGGTTATTGCCCGAGAGCCGTCTCGGTCATGTCTACGTGTCTCCCGAACCCGTAGGGTCTACACACTTAAGGATCGGTGACGCTAGGGTTGTATGAATATGAGTATGCAGTAAACCGAATGTTGTTCGGAGTCCTGGATGAGATCCCGGACGTCACGAGGAGTTCCGGAATGGTCCGGAGGTAAAGAATTATATATAGGAAGTGTTGATTCGGCCATCGGGAAAGTTTCGGGGTCACCCGGTATTGTACCGGGACCACCGGAAGGGTCCTGGGGGTCCACCGGGTGGGGCCACCCATCCCGGAGGGCCCCATGGGCTGAAGTGGGGAGGGGAACCAGCCCATAGTGGGCTGGTGCGCCCCCCTTGGCCCACCCCTGCGCCTAGGGTTGAAACCCTAGGGTGGGGGGGGGCGCCCCACTTGCCTTGGGGGGCACTCCACCCCCCTTGGTCGCCGCCCCCCATGGGAGATTGGATCTCCAAGGGCCGGCGCCCCCCGGGGGCCTATATAAAGGGAGGGGGAGGGGGCAGCCGCACCCTGAAGTTCTGGCGCCTCCCTCCCCCTGCTACACCTCTTCCTCCTTCGTCACGAGCTTGGCGAAGCCCTGCCGGAGTACTGCTGCTCCACCACCACCACGCCGTCGTGCTATTGCTGGAGCCATCTTCTTCAACCTCTCCTTTCCCCTTGCTGGATCAAGAAGGAGGAGACGTTATCCGCTCCGTACTTGTGTTAAACGCGGAGGTGCCGTCCGTTCGGCACTCGGTCATCTGTGATTTGGATCACGGCGAGTACGACTCCATCATCCACGTTCTAGTGAACGCTTCCGCACGCGATCTACAAGTGGTATGTAGATGCAATCTCTCTCCCATGACTCGTTGCTTAGATGAACTCATAGATGGATCTTGGTGAAACCGTAGGAAATTTTTTAATTTTCTGCAACGTTCCCCAACAAGGTGCTGGTGTTTGTGGAGGTGATTTACCTCTTTTTTCACTCTGTGTATCAAGGTGCAGCTGCTGAGCATTGATAGGTGTTGTTCGGTGTACGTGTGTATCCTCTAGTAGTTTATCTCATATATGATGTTGTCTGCCTGCCATGTTGCTGTCGTGTCTGACTATTGGACGATCAAAACAGAGATTTGTAATTTAGAAACTGCATATTTAGAACAGCTATTTAGAACTAAGTGCTCCATAAGTGTTGCTGAAAATGAAAATGCAGTTAATTATAGCACAGTGAGAGTGCTCTCAAATGTCGGAAGGATTGCTGCTGCATTTACGCTCTTGGCAGTGTCCTGCATTGACTGATGGTGTAGCCATATACCCCTGCAAGTACCTGATTGTTCTCATTCATTATTGTGCAGCAGCGCATGCTTGTTCATACCCACTTTTTCATTTAATGCCAACATGTACATATTTACACAGGAGAGATAGCTATATTTTCCGACTAACAAGTGACAATAAAAATGTGGTTGTTTTAACCTAGAGGTTAATAAAACACTTTGATAGTTCTCTCTCATTGTAGGATGAGTTTTCTCATAACTGCTGCTACTGTCTTCTTCTTCTATCCCCAAAACTGCTGCTGCTCCCCATCCTCACGTCCTTGCTGCTCCTCTTTCTTCAATCTTGCTGCTGCTTTCCCCACGCCTCTGCTTCCTTTCTTCTCCTTCACTTTCTGCCTGCTGCTTCTCCTTCTTCTACACCTTCTGCTGAATCTCTCTCTCTCTCTCTCAACCTCCCTTTGCTGCTGCTCTCTCCTCAATCTTGCTGCTGCTATCTCTCTTTCTCCCTCTCTTCTCTGAAATTTCTGTAAAATTTGAGACGTGTAGTACATGTAATATTCAGATTTGATAAGATCTTGCAACCTGATAATTGTTCAGTCTCGTACTTGTATAATATGGTGCATCTTATTATGTGTTCTGACTAGTTGATGTCTAGTTGCTTTGGAAAACATTTGGTATGTTTGATTTGATCTATGAATTAGTGGTCTGCTAGCTCATATGTGAGTTCACCCTGTGTCTTTTAATTCCAGTTCATGTATGTGTTGTCACCGGTGTGTTCCCTTTTCTGCAGAAATAAATTCAGATTCGTAGTCCATGTATTAGCTCAAGTTCTTGTGAGATAAATGTTTGTGATATATATGCCTACTATAATTGTTTGTGTTGTGATATAATTCTGTCCCTGTTATATTAGCTTGTTTCTTCCTCCTGTCATATGCTTGATAGTTATAAATGCAACTGTCCTTGTCATATTATTTCCCTTTGTGTAAGTGTTTTAGATTGTCAAGTATAATGAAAATACCAAAAAGATATTGAGTAAAATCTGAATCTCCCTTTGCTGATTGTTGTTTTCTTTGTCAATGATCTACGGGAATAACCTTGTTTAGTTTAGGTTTTTTTCTTGCTTTCTTAATCTGAATTGTGTTACCTAGCTTTAGCCAAGCACGATCATCGATTTTCCTAGTCCCTGAGGATGGAGCTACTCGTTCGCCTCATTGTAGATAGCTTCATGGATCAGTTTTCTCATAAAACTAATGTGCCTGGACAACAGTTTTCTCCACTAATGTTATATCTCTCTCATTGTAGGATGGCAAGTTGTGGCAGCTGGAGCATGTCGCATAAGAGAGAGCAATGAAATCTATTGTATTGTTCCGTTAAAAAAAGTACATTGTGTTGTTATGATAGTAGCAGATGTGCCATCATTTTCTTATTGTATATTCCTGTGTAAGGAAATGTATTCCTGAGATGATTTTTTGTGTTATGTAAACCTGGGAGATATTTTCTTTTTGTGTTATGTAAACCTGGGAGTTTTCCTAATTTGAATGAAATAATGTTGGATGTATGTGTGTGATTGGGCTAAAGTCTGCTTGGGCCAAACTGGACAAATAATTGGGCTGAAACAGGCCACATACCAACAAGCATCGAACAATTTCAAAAATGAAATGAAAAGTATTATAGAAAAAAGAAATGGACTGCAAAAAGCTCAAGGGCCTCAAAAACTAACAAGGCTGAATTGTTGTGCTTGGCCCATGAAGCCGATAAAAAATTCACAGGAAAAAACATATACAAAAGGCTGAATTAATGGGCTAGGCCCATGTAAAACGCTGAATTGGACCGGGCTGAATCTTGTGCCACATCAGCTTGCCCCGCTGGATGCCTACGTGGCCTGGGGAGGTTGCTAGTGACCAAAAATTTGGTCAAAGAACCAACGACCTTTTACATATCACACAGAAGGTCGCTATAGTCAGTTAATGACCCTCAGCTTTTGACCACAAAAAGGTCGCAAATGAAAAACTATGACCTTTCAGTGACCAATAGTGGAGGTCACAAGATAGCATATTTCTTGTAGTGGGGCCTAGACTTGGTCTGTCATCTCGCGATGACATGCACTAACACGGAGAAGCAGTTATTCACTGTGGACTACACCCTCTCGGTGCCGAACAATGCCCTATACCGCCGGGGCCACTGGATGGGTGCTCGATATAGAGACCGCTCGAGGGGGGGGAGGGTACCCCTACATGCGTGTGGCCCATGCATATGCATGCACGGGTGGTGTGCTATTTGAATAAGCAACGCACGTCCTTGACGTGACACGTGCCTCACAAACCACACACACGGGCGGGAACGTCGAGGACCGGCTGCGTCCGTCCCCGAGACAGAATCTTTGGTGGGTGATCCCGTGACAGAACGAGCCTAGACTTGGTCTGTCATCTCGCGATGACATGAACTAATACGGAGAAGTAGTTATTCACCGTGGACTACACCCTCTCGGTGCCGAATAACGCCCTAGACCGCCGGGGCCACCGGATGGGTGCTCGATATGGAGACCGCCCGAGGGGGGGGGGCACCCCTACATGCATGTGGCCCATGCATATGCATGCAGGGGTGGTGTGCTATTTGAATAAGAAACACACGTCCTTGACATGGCACATGCCTCACAAACCACACACATGGGCGGGAACGTCGAGGACCGGCTGCGTTCGTCCACGAGACAGAGTCTTCGGTGGGTGATCCCGTGACAGAACGGGCCTAGACTTGGTCTGTCATCTCGCAATGACATGCACTAACACGAAGAAGCAGTTATTCCATGTGGCCTACCCCCTCTAGGTGCCGAACAACGCCCTAGACCACCGGGGCCACAGAAGGGGTGCCGGTCTCTAGAACCAGACGAGAGAAAACACAAGACGGTAATTATGATGTGCTAAGGTTGTTTGCCAATCATGGAAGAAAAAAACAAAAAAGTATAATACATATTATCGAGAATGCACAAGAAGGAAACAGATCTAGGTTAGATGCTTTACCGAGAGCGCCTCTCGGAAAAGGTGGCCATTACCGAGATCCGAGAATCGACCCTCGGTAACCACTGCTCTACCGAGAGTCCTCTCGACATAACTGCAACAGCCAAGTGCCTTCAGCTCCCAACGCATGCCTCTTTGCCGAGTACCGCACTCGGTAAAAGTTTGTTCCAACTTCTGTTCATACTGTTTTTTGCTCGAGTTGGTGCAGCAAAAACATTTATACAATACTCAAACTTGCATTTCAAGTCACACAGGTTAACAACA
Source organism: Aegilops longissima (assembly GCA_021605205.1). Classification (NCBI taxonomy): domain Eukaryota; kingdom Viridiplantae; phylum Streptophyta; class Magnoliopsida; order Poales; family Poaceae; genus Aegilops; species Aegilops longissima. The sequence goes on along the minus strand of CM038682.1, from coordinate 73,559,321 downwards.
AACTCACATAAGCATTAGTCCATAAATAGTTCACACAAGCTTCATTTCAAATCACAAAGTAGCTCTTTAATACAAGTGCCTACTTACTAATTAAACAACAAAGTGGTCTACATGCATGCACCATATGATGAAAAGCAACACCACAATTATGACAAACTAAAAGAGAATTATGAAGTTCCTCAATCCACTGAACCAGCTAAGCCTTGTCTGGCTTGCACCATTGCGTTCATCAGTTTTTCTATTTTGCTCAAGCAAATACTGATTGTAATGATACTCTGCCATCTCTCTGTTGTCGAATGATTCGTGGGAGTTACCTTCATAACGAAGTATTTGTTCATTGCATTCCGACCATGAATTGTAGACTCCTGGACACCGTCCTCTGTACACCACATACCACTTCATCTACAAAAGAACAAGAAATAATGCACTTGATACATAATCAACATAAGCATTCATCACTCATACAATCAAAAGCATCGCAAGTGGCCATCGAAGTCCATATCAGCAGGTACTTAAGGATACATCTAAATCAACGTCAAACTATCTTGGTGACTACTCCGAGGTGTAGTTGGTGAAACTAGTGATCGTCGAGTCAGAGCACGGGGGGCATCCCCCACAGTGGAGGACCAAGCGTCGTCGGGAATGATGGTCGGCGGACTCAATGGCTCCTTACGTGGTGGAGCCTTGCCCTCCTTAGCAGGGGGATTCTTCTTGGACAGATCCACAAAAAACTTCATTATGATCAGCTGTGGGTTCTTCTCAAGTAGTTCCTCGAAGCAGTCCTCGGCGTTCTTCTCCGTGTTCGTGGAGTCAACCCTAATGGAAGCTTCGCCGTTGGAGGAAGCCATAGCCAAAAAATCGATCGATGCTAACACCTTTCATCACACAGTGGACAATAACATAAGAATCAAACATTAAAGATATAACATGAAGAGCTCACGTAGATCGACCGCCATCATCAAAAATCAATTTTCTTCCTCCAAGAACAACTCTCAACGACACTCTCTCACCTATATACGGTGGACACTCTCGCTGGTGATGGTATATATGGTGGACACTCTCTCACGGGTATTTCAACTTTCGGTGATGGTTGAGCTGGGTGAGCCCCTTGTGCGTTATCAAGATATAACATGAGGAGGAGCTCACACAAATCACCGTCATCGTCCAAAAGTTGATTTTTCTTCCTCCAAAGAACAACTCTCATCAACACTCTCTCACGTATCTCATCAGTCACATCCACACATAGCATCCATGCATACAACATCATCAACAATTATCTACATTTTTTCTTTTGATATAGAAAAAATGTATCTACATGGCATCCATCCATCTATCAATTAATCCATCCATCCATCTATCAATCCATCCATCTATCTATTCATCCATCTATAAATCCATCCATCTATCTATGCATCCATCTATCAATCCATCTATCTATGCACACATGGAGAGGAGGAGGGGGGGCTCACCGGAGGGAGGAACTCGGTGTGGTGTGGGGGCGGCGGTGGAGGGGGCGCCGGCCGATGGAGGGGGCGCCGGCCGGTGGAGGGGCGCCGGTCGGTGGGGAGCAGAGGAGAGGAGAGAAGTGGAGGGGCGCCGATCGGTGGGGAGCAGAGAGAAGAAACAACAGGGGGAATATGCTTAAGTAGTCGACGCCACCTTTACCGAGTGCTTGTCGGTGCATCACTTTTACTGAGAGTAACTCTCGAAAAATATGTCCCCCTAGATCTAGGTTACACTTTTACAGAGAGTAACTCTTGGAAAGGTGGACATTACTGAGAGCCGATAGACGACCCTCGGTAACCACTGCTCTAATTTATCCCCCTTCTCTTTTTGTTTTTGTTTGGCACTATCTTTTTTGTATCTCATATTTCATATGTTTTTACGACCAAAGTTCGGAAATTCCATGACTTTTGATGAATTTTTTCGATAAAAGACTTTTGATGCACTCATACATATATATATATATATATATATATATATATGCTTTTTGGGTTAGATTTGTTCAAAACTCAACTTTAAAGAGTGTAATGTAAAAAACATGAGAAGAAGCAGTTGTTGACCGTGGCCTACCCCCTCTCTCGGTGCCGGTCAACTTCCTAGACCGTAGGGGCCACCGGATGGGTTCTCGATATAGAGACCGCCCGAGGGGGGGGGGGGGAGGGCACCCCTACATGCGTGTCGCCCATGCATATGCAACGCACGTCCTTGACGTGACACGTGCCTCACAAACCACACACACGGGCGGGAATGTTGAGGACCGGCTGCGTCCGTCCCCGAGACAGAATCTTCGTTGGGTGATCCCGTGGCAGAACGAGCATAGACTTGGTCTGTCATCTCGCGATGACATGCACTAACACAGAGAAGCAGTTATTCACCGTGGACTACACCCTCTCGGTGCCGAATAACGCCCTAGACTGTCGGGGCCACCGTATGGGTGCTCGATATGGAGACCACCCGAGGGGGGGAGGGCACCCCTACATGCGTGTGGCCCATGCATATGCATGCAGGGGCGGTGTGCTATTTGAATAAGCAACACACGTCCTTTACGTAGCACGTGCCTCACAAACCACACACACGGGGAAACGGACGCGTCGGGTCTACTCGGATGGGATCTTGTTGTGGCTTTGGCCCGGATGTTGCTCCAAAGTGTTCCTATGGGCTGACCTAACACAACCGGGTGTAGAGCTCCACTGGTCAAAGCCCGTCCGTGCAAATTCAAAGGGCTAGATCCGATGGTAAAACGCTACAGGGTTGGGCGGGACGGGGGGCCCTGGGGGGGGGGGTGGGTAGCAATGTCACCGGAGCATCGCACCGGGCCCTCATACATGCCGTATGGTGTGGTGGCATGTCCGAAGAGGCGGCACGCGTCTCCGGGGTGTGGCCCCCCTCACGGACGGCGATGACACAGTAGTAGACGTTCTGCGGTAATGATGCGGCATGAATATTATTAAATACTCGAAGCGTGATAAAATCATGAGTTTTTTACACGACGTGGGCACATGTGCTATAGGACTGATGGTAATTTTTCATAATTTGTGATAGAGAAGTATCTGAACACTTCCCTCTCCGCAGATTGCTCTTCGCGTGTCTACGACTGTGGCCAGCGGCCTCTGGGGGCTAGCACATGCCGCCAAATCTTTCGTAGGCGGCCTCTCACAAGTCTGGAAGTATTGTGGCGGTTGCAAACGCCCGGCACGCGTCTCCGGGGTGTGCCCCCCTCATGGACGGTGCCGCCGCCGGCACCTGGAGGGGGGAAACGGACGCGTCGGGTCTACACGGATGGGGTCTTGCTGTGGCTTTGGCCCGGATGTTGCTCCAAAGTGTTCCTATGGGCTGACCTAACACAACCGGGTGGAGAGTTCCACTGGTCAAAGCCCGTCCGTGCAAAGTTAAAGGGCTAGATCCCGCGGTAAAACGCTACAGGGTTAGGCGCGACGGGGGCCCTGAGGGGTGTAGAAATGCCACCGGAGCATCGCATCGGGCCCTCATACATGCCGTACAGTGTGGTGGCATGTCCGAAGAGGCGGCACGCGTCTTCGGGGTGTGCCCCCCTCATGGACGGCGATGACATAGTAGTAGACATTCTGCGGTAACGATGCGGCGTGAATATTATTAATTACTCGGAGCGCGATAAAATCATGAGTTTTTTACACGACGTGGGCACATGTGCTATAGGACCGATGGTAATTTTTCATAATTTTTGGTGATGGAGAAGTATCTGAACACTTCCCTCTCCGTGGATTGCTCTTCGCGTGTCTACGACTGTGGCCGGCGGCCTCCGGGGGCTAGCACATGCCGCGAAATCTAGCGTAGGAGGCCTCTCCCAAGTCTGGAAGTGTTGTGGCGGTTGCAAAAGCCCGACACGCGTCTCCGGGGTGTGCCCCTCTCACGGACGGCGCCGCCGCCGGCACCTGGAGGGGGGAAACGGACGCGTCGGGTCTACACGGATGGGGTCTTGCTGTGGCTTTGGCCCGGATGTTGCTCCAAAGTGTTCCTACGGGCTGACCTAACACAACCGGGTGGAGATTTCCACTGGTCAAAGCCCGTCCGTGCAAAGTCAAAGGGCTAGATCCCGTGGTCAAACGCTACAGGGTTAGGCGGGACGGGGGCCCTGGGGGGGGGGGGTAGCAATGCCCCCCTCATGGACGGCGATGACACAGTAGTAGACGTTCTGCGGTAACGATGCGGCGTGAATATTATTAAATACTCAGAGCACGATAAAATCATGAGTTTTTACACGAAGTGGACACATGTGCTATAGGACTGATGGTAATTTTTCATAATTTTTGGTGATGGAGAAGTATCTGAACACTTCCCTCTCCGCGGATTGCTCTTCGCGTGTCTACGACTGTGGCCGGCGGCCTCCGGGGCTAGCACATGCCGTCAAATCTTGCGTAGGCGGCCTCTCACAAGTCTGGATGTGTTGTGGCGATTGCAAACGCCCGGCACGCGTCTCCGGGGCGTGCCCCCCCCCCCTCACGGACGGCGCCGCCGCCGGCACCTGGAGGGGGGAAACGGACGCGTCGGGTCTACACGGATGGGGTCTTGCTGTGGCTTGGCCCAGATGTTGCTCCAAAGTGTTCCTATGGGCTGACCTAGCACAACCGGGTGGAGAGTTCCACTGGTCAAAGCCCGTTCGTGCAAAGTCAAAGGGCTAGATCCCGTGGTCAAAAGCTACAGGGTTAGGCGGGACGGGGCCCTGGGGGGGGGGGGTTGCAATGCCACCGGAGCATCACACCGGGCCCTCTTACATGACGTACGGTGTGGTGGCATGTCCGAAGAGGCGGCACACGTCTCCGGGGTGTGGCCCCCCTCATGGACGGCGATGACACAGTAGTAGACGTTCTGCGGTAACCATGCGGCGTGAATATTATTAAATACTCGGAGCGCGATAAAATCATGAGTTTTTTACACGACGTGGGCACATGTGCTATAGGACTGATGGTAATTTTTCATCATTTTTGGTGATGGAGAAGTATCTGAACATTTCCCTCTCCGCGGATTGCTCTTCGCGCGGCCTCTGGGGGCTAGCACATGCCGCCAAATCTTGCATAGGCGGCCTCTCACAAGTCTGGAAGTGTTGTGGCGGTTGCAAACTCCTGGCACGTGTCTCCGGGGTGAGCCCCCCCCTCATGGACGGCGCCGCTGCCGGCACCTGGAGGGGGGAAACGGACTTGTCGAGTCTACACGGATGGGATCATGCTGTGGCTTTGGCCTATACTTGGTCTGTCATCTCGCGATGACATGCACTAACACGGAGAAGAAGTTATTCACCATGGACTACACCCTCTCAGTGCCGATCAACACCCTAGACCGTCGGGGCCACCGGAGGGGTGCCGGTCTCTAGAACCGGGCAAGGCCCATCATTTGAAAAAGAAAACACAAGACGGTTATTATGATGTGCTAAGGTTGTTTGCCAAGCATGGAAGAAAACAAAAAAAAGTATAATACATATTATGGAGAATGCATAGTTGTAAGCCATGTAGCCGGGTGATGAGTTTTGTGCTCTGGGAATAGTAACGGGGCTGTGAGTGCAGCCGGGTGAAACTCCAAATTATTGTGCTCCTTCTTCTACCTCCGTCTAGTAGAGAGAGAGCTGCAACAACAGTTTTGACCACCATGGAATCCGTGGCCGGCCGGATTCCGTCCACATGTGGGTTTCCTTTTCATCTGGCTGGGTGCTGCCCTAGTGCTTGTCCCCATGGACATCTTTTTGGAGCGGTGCGCTTGCTGCCGCCGCAGCGTAGCTCGGCTGCAGCCCGCCATCCTATCCCTGCTGTTTTTGTTTAATTGTTCGAGGAGCCAGCCGTGATGTCAAATCAGATCCAGCAAACCGAATCATGTTGGCTCCATTGTTGCCGTCAAATTTTCTGCTGATTATAATTTCATCTGTAGACAAAACAAGTGAGATGGCAAGAAAATTTCGTTGCAAACAAACAACCTTATGCAAAACCGATCTAGTTTGAAAAAAATAGCACTTGATCTTTGATTTTGATCCCATCGATCCGCGACGAACACCCAGCAGGCTCTCAATAAAAGCACCAATGTCGGTTCTATATCCGGCGTATCTCCTAGTAGGGGTCCAAATCTAGGCGTTTTGGAGTGATGGTTACATGGAAACGGGGTTTTACCCAGCTTCGGGCTCTCTTGATGAGATAATACCCTATATGCTGCTTTAGATTGTATTCATATGGGTGTAGTATGGAGTACATGTATCTACCACGAGATATGTGTAATGAATATGAGATATCTATTGACTAGCCTGGCCTCGGTTTATATAAGACACCAGAGGCCTAGGGTTTAGGAAAGTCCTTGTCTTGGGCGCCAAGTCTTGGGGAGTCTTCCTTGTATGCGGCAGGGATTGGCCGAACTGGCCCATGAGTATACGGCCATGGGGGTCCTCGGCCCAATCTAACTGATCGGGAGACGACGTGGTGAGTACCCCTTAGTCCAGGACACCGTCAGCGACAGTTCCAGCAGTGGCGGCTACGACCAGCCGCCGCGTCGCCGCGCCCGCTTCGAAGGTGGTAGCGGGTCGTCTCGTCGCCGCGCATCCGTGAAGCGTGACGAGGGGTCTGACTAAGCTCGGGACGTCGCCAAGGGCCTACAGGGGCGAGCGCCGCTTTTGTTTTGCTCCTCTTTTCCTTCCTGCACCAAAATGAAACCAGTATGGGCCCGGAGGGGCGTGTATCGAACCATGACTTCTCAATCATTATGCTACACTTGTTGTTTCCGTGTCGTGTTGTTATTTTGTGCTGAGATAACTTAGCTTGGTGCATTTGGGGCGGCCTCCTTTTTACGAGGCATTTGTTTCCTCGTGCCTGTCTTGACCTAGTGGTCTGTGATTGCTCAGGAACTGCAAACAATTCGTTAGATAGCTTGCTAGGAGATTTATTGTTCACCCAAGCCTTGACCCGGCGCTTCATATCGCGGTACCCGAGGGGCATGGATTAGGAGAAAGGCGCCAGCTTGCGGGCTCGAACGAGGGTGGCTCGCGAGAAGGCAGAGAGAAAGAAAAACGCTCGCGAGGGCGCCTGCCTTGCCCCCTTCGCGAGGTATGCGAGAGAGAGAACACAAGCGAACCGGAGTCAGCAAAGGCGGCAAAAGGTGAAGGAACCAAATTAGCAAGGAACACCAAAAGAAAACTTCGATTAAGAGAAGGCGAGCCAACTACGGAAAGCAAATGAAAAGCCGCGTCCGGCACCTAATCTAGTCTTTAGTCTTCTCACCAGCGCGGAGCTAAGTGTGATACGTCTCCGTCGTATCTACTTTTCCAAATACTTTTGCCCTTGTTTTGGACTCTAACTTGCATGATTTAAATGGAACTAACCCGGACTGACGCTGTTTTCAGTAGACTTTCCATGGTGTTATTTATGTGCAGAAACAAAAGTTCTCGGAATGACCTGAAACTCCACAGAACTTATTTTTGGAAAATAATAAAAATACTGGAAGAAGAATCCACGTCAGGGGGGCCTCCACCTGTCCACGAGGGTGGGGGCGCGCCCCCTACCTCGTGGGCCCCCTGTCGCTCCACGGCCTGATGAAGTCATGTACCTAGGGTAGGGTCATGGACCTGTCCAAAATACCCTCTAGAAGAAACCACCTTTCAGTCGACCTGGAAGGGTTCCACTCGACGGACTTGAAGACACTCGACCATGAAGCCAACCACTTTCGACCAGAGATCTAAAGTCACTCAGCAGCAAAACGGTCGGTCATTAAGTAGCTTTTATGGTCATCATAGCACTTTATGTGGGCGTTACAAGAACCCCGATCTTAATGTACCTTAATTCCTGCATAATCGAGGGCTGGAGGGTCCAGCGAACTCTATATAAGCCACCCCCTCCTCAGTGTAAAGGGTTCGCACCCCTGTAACTCATACGCACATAATACAGTCGACCGCCTCCGGGCTCCGAGACGTTGGGCTGTTACTTCCTCCGAGAAGGGCCTGAACTCGTAAACATCTTGCGTATACAACTACTCCATAGCTAGGATCCTGCCTCTCCATTCCTACCCCCCTATTCTACTGTCAGACTTAGAACCACGACAGTTGGCGCCCACCATGGGGCAGGTGTCTTAGCGATTTATTGGAGAAGTTGGGATTTTTCCGATCTCCTTCATCATGGTTTCAGGTGGACTTTTGGTTGAGGGCCGCGAGATCCGTCTCGGCGCGTTCACGTTCATCGCCGACGACTCCGCTTGGCTTCAGGAGGCTCCACTCGACGTCGACGCGCTCCCCGTCCGTGGGGCAACGCACTTTCGCGCGTGCGTCTGCGGCGTCCTCCTGCGGCAACCGTCGACCCAGTATCGGTTGGCTCCTGTGCCGTCCTCCCTCCCAGTTTTCCGCCGGCGCAAGCGCTCCGGTCGGTCGAGGCTTCAGCGGTGGGTGAGGCACGCAGTGGCCCGCCAGCCGGCCACTCCCCAAGTCGCGGCGATTGAGCCCGACGAGTCTCTCTACGGCATGTTCGATCTATCGACTGGCTCCGCAGAGACTGCATCCGAGTGCGACAGCAGTGATCCAGCGGCGGAGGTTCTGATGGTCGATGGACCACACAGTCCTCTTGGCTTCCCCCGCGCCGACGGAGGCGACGGCGGAGGCGATCCGGCACAGATTCACAAAGAGTATCAACCCGAGCCCCTCACTTCGCTGCAGAGGGAAGAACTTCACCGCCGAAACATGGATGCGTTACACACTCCTATCGTTGGAGAAACCCCCGAGGCTCGTGCCTTAGAGGACGACGCCATTACCTGGCTGGCGTGCTCATTGGAGAACCTCCAGCGAGTACTCGACAGCCTTGTGGCACGGGTTCGAAATCCAGTCGACGTCAACTCTTTCCACAACCGACTCAGGTATATCGAACTCTGATTCAGAATCTAGCAGCTGCAGCCCGTATAGCAGAATCGATTCAGCCTTCCCAGTCAGAGGCGGGTAGAGGTTTGCTACAGATCAGAGATTTACACCGGGCAGCACGAGATCAAAATTCAGCCGTATCGCAGTCACGGAATAGGATTCACAGCAGATCCGTTGCTGGGAATTCAGTCCAGTCGGCCCATAGTCCTAGATCGCCCCCGAGGCGTGAGGAACGTGGGGGCCGGCGTGATGAACATTACAAGAGCCGCGAGCAGTATGAGCACCGATTCGATCGCAATGATCGACGTCGAGTGCCCACCCCTCCCCCAAGGGGTGGATCATACGCTCCTTAACAGCAGGATGACAGACGCCAGCACAGTGTTGGGCGAAGGATTCCAGTCGACCCCAGAGATCCAGGCTTTGATGCGAGATCCATTATCGTTCAAGGTTTTGTCGACAGGAACAGAGCTCACCGAGAAGGCCATGACAAAGATGTGCCCACCAGCAGCAGAGTTCACGTCTCAGGACCAGAGTGTTTTAGCAGAGCCATCAGGGCCGCGGTGATTCCTCCCAACTTCAGGTTGGTGACTGGAGTCAGTAAGTTCACTGGTGAGTCCAAGCCTGATACTTTGCTTGAGGACTACCGAGTGGCTGTTCAGATTGGCGGCGGCAATGATGAGGTGGCCGTGAAACACCTACGTCTTATGTTGGAGGGCTCGGCCAGAGCGTGGCTGAATCAGTTGGCACCTAGCAGCATTTACACTTGGGAAGATCTCGCCCGAGTGTTTGTCCAAACATTCGAAGGAACTTGCAAGCGACCAACAGGGTTGACAGAGCTGCAATCTTGTGTGCAAAAGTCGAATGAAACTCTGAGGGATTACATCCAGAGGTGGATCACTTTACATCACACGGTAGAAAATGTATCTGATCACCAAGAAGTATGTGCCTTCAAGGAAGGCGTTAAGAACAGAGAGCTAAGTTTGAAATTCGGTCGGACCGGAGACATGACCCTGAGTCGAATGATGGAGATTGCCACCAAGTATGCCAATGGTGAAGAAGAGGATCGGCTCCGGAGTGGCAAGTAAAAGTCAGCCGCTAATGAAGCCGGAGGAGGGAACTCCAGTCGGAAGCAGAAGCGAAAGCCGAGCCAGCTGCTCCTGGAGAAGCCTTGGTCGTGACTCTAGGAAAGTTCAAGCGGAAACCCAAGGGGCCTTGGAACCCCAAAAAGGTGAAAGACCAAGATGGAAATGATGTATTGGACTTGCCATGTCACATTCACACGAAGAAAGATGAAGAGGGTAAACTCATTTACCCAAAGCATACCACTCGACAGTGTCGGCTCTTGATTCAGCAGTTCCAGGGGAAGCAGCCCAAGGATAAGGAAAAGGAGTCGGACAAAGTTGAGGACAAGGAAGATAGTGATGGTGGATACCCCCAGGTCAATTCCACCCTGATGATTTTTGCTGACGTTGAAAGCAAAAGTCGATTGAAAGTTATCAACCGAGAAGTAAATATGGTCGCTCCGGCGACACCCAACTATTTGAAATGGTATCAGACCGCCATCACGTTCGACCAGTCTGATCACCCAACGCACATAGCCACCCCTGGGAGGCATGCTTTGGTGGTCGACCCAGTCGCCGAAGGCACTCGACTAACTAAAGTTTTGATGGATGGTGGCAGTGGCCTGAACATACTATATGCAGAGACGTTGAAAGGGATGGGCATTCCGATGTCCAGACTCAGCACCAGCAACATGAGCTTCCATGGAGTCATTCCTGGAAAGAAGGCTGAGTCACTCGGCCAAATTGCTCTCGATGTGGTTTTTGGTGATTCCAAGAATTTTCGTAAAGAAAGGTTGACCTTTGAGGTCGTGGATTTCCAGAGCGCTTATCATGCTATTACAGGAAGGCGGCGTTTACCGCGTTCATGGCTCGACCATGTTATGTATACCTCAAACTGAAGATGCCAGGTCCCAAAGGTGTGATCACTGTCACTGGCAATCGGAAGAAAGCGGAAGAGTGTTTTCAGAAAGGCTCTAAGATCGCTGATGCTCAGATGGCAGTGGTAGAGCTGCAAGAATACCAGAAAACTGCAGACCCGAGTGATTTGTTGCGAGCAAAGAAGCCCACTACGGAATCAGCATTTCTGTCGTCTGATGAGACGAAACCGATTCACATTCACCCGACCGACCCCAATGCTGCTCCGACCCATATCTCAACAACACTTCACTCCAAATAGGAAGAAGCGCTCATCCAATTCCTTTGTGAGAACTGGGACATCTTCGTATGGAAGCCTGCTGACATGCCGGGTGTTCCCAGGGGGGTGGCTGAGCATCGTCTACGAGTCGACCCAAAAGTTAAACCTGTCAAAGAACATCTTCGACGGTCCGCCGTCCAGAAAAGAAAGGCCATTGGCGAGGAGGTGGCTTGGCTCTTAGTAGCAGAGTTTATCCGATAGATTTACCACTCCGAGTGGCTCGCCAATGTTGTCATGGTCCCCAAGAAGGAAAAGTCACTTCACATGTGCATCGACTTCAAACATATCAATCGGGCCTGCCTGAAAGATCATTTTCCTCTCCCCCGCATCGACCAAATAGTCGACTCGACTGCGGGATGTGAGCGCTTGTCTTTTTTTAGACGGCTATTCCGGTTACCATCAGATCCATCTATATGGACCCGACGAGATCAAAACAGCTTTCATTACTCCATTCGGGTGCTTCTGTTATGTCACCATGCCATTCGGCCTCAAGAATACCGGAGCCACGTTCATGAGGATGATTCAGAAGTGTTTGCTCACTCAAATAAGTCGGAATGTGGAAGCATACATGGATGATATTGTGGTCAAATCACGAAAAGGTTCCGACCTGTTGACTGACCTTGCTGAAACATTTGCCAATCTCAGGAGGTATGATATCAAGCTTAATCCATCAAAGTGCACATTCGGAGTTCCTGGCGGAAAGTTACTCGGTTTTCTCGTTTCCGAACGAGGAATCGACACCAACCCAGAAAAATTTGGTACTATACTCCGAATGAAACGCCCTGTGCGTGTGCATGATGTCCAGAAGCTTACTGGATGCTTGGCCGCTTTAAGTCGATTCATCTCTCGTCTCGGTGAAAAGGCATTGCCTCTTTACCGACTGATGAAGAAGTCAGACAAGTTTGAGTGGACTCCCAAAGCTGATGCATCGTTTGCAGAGCTAAAAGCTCTGCTCTCCACCCAGCCGGTGCTTGCTGCCCCAATCAGCAAAGAGCCTTTGCTGCTTTACATTGCACCCACAGGACAAGCCGTCAGTACAGTACTTACGATCGAGCGGGAAGAAGAAGGAAAAGCCTTCAAAGTTCAACGCCCAGCATATTATCTTTCTGAAATATTGACCCCATCAAAGCAAAGATACCCTCATTATCAGAAGCTTGTTTATGGGATTTATATGACCATGAAGAAGGTTGCTCATTACTTCTCTGACCATTCCATTACAGTCGTAGCGACGCCCCATTGTCAGAGATTCTGCACAACAGAGATGCAACTGGTCAAGTGGCCAAATGGGCGATTGAGCTCCTTCCCCTTGATATCAAGTTTGAGGCAAAGAAAGCCAGCAAGTCCGAAGCAGTAGCAGATTTCATCGCCGAGTGGATTGAACAGCAACTACCGACTCAAGTTCACTCGGAGCACTGGACCATGTTCTTTGATGGTTCCAAGATGCTGAATGGTTTCGGTGCTGGGGTAGTGTTGGTTTCCCCCCGAGGAGATATGCTCAGATATGTGCTCCAGATCCACTTTGATTCTTCCAACAATGAAGCAGAATACGAAGCACTTTTGTATGGGTTGCGTATGGCCATTTCACTCGGCGTTCCTCGCCTCATGGTCTATGGCGACTCAGATCTGGTGGTTAATCAAGTGATGAAGGAGTGGGACGTCAGAAGTCCAGCCATGACTGGTTACTGCAATGTAGTGAGAAAGCTAGAGAAGAAATTCGAGGGGTTAGAGCTTCATCATATACCCCGACTGAAAAATCAAGCTGCTGATGATTTGGCAAAAATAGGGTCCAAGAGAGAAGCCATTCCCAGTAATGTGTTTTTGGAGCACATCCAGACACCATCAGTTCAAGAGGATCCTTTCACCGAAGAAGCCCCACAGCCAAAAAGTGTCACTGATCCGACTGAAGTTGAGGTCCCAGCTGTGGTCGACCTGATCATGGAAGTCGTGGTCATCACTCCCGACTGGACAGTGCCGTACATCGCGTATATCCTAAGGAAAGAGCTCCCGAGAACGAAGAAGAGGCTCGACAGATCGTCCGCCGATCCAAGGCCTTTACTGTGATCAAGGGACAGTTGTACAGAGAAAGCGCGACTGGAGTCAGCCATAAATGTATAACACCAGAAGAAGGTCAGATAATTCTTGATGATATCCATTCGGGGACCTGTGGTCATCATGCGTCCTCTCGGACCATTGTGGCAAAAGCATACCGAGCGGGATTTTACTGGCCAAGAGCAAATGAAACGGCGAAGGAAATAGTCGACAAGTGTGAAGGATGTCAGTTCTATTCCAATATGTCACACAAACCCGCCTCAGCCTTGAAGACCATTCCACTCGTCTGGCCCTTCGCTGTCTGGGGATTGGATATGATTGGACCACTGAGAACTGGCAGGAGCGGCTTCACTCACTTGCTAGTGGTAGTCGACAAGTTTACTAAGTGGATCGAAGCTAAGCCTCTCAAGAATATCGATGCGTGCACTACTATCAGTTTCATCAGAGAGTTGATATTCAGATATGGAGTTCCACATAGCATCATCACCGACAATGGGTCAAACTTCCATTCCGACAAATTCAAAACCTTTTGCGCCTCTCAAGGCACGCGAGTCGACTATGCTTCAGTTGCTCACCCCCAGTCGAATGGACAAGCAGAACGAGCAAACGGTCTAATTCTCAAAGGACTGAAACCCCGGCTGATGCGTGATCTCAAGCATGCAGCAGGAGCGTGGGTCGATGAACTTCCATTAGTTCTTTGGGGATTGAGGACCACTCCTAATCGGTCGACTGGGAGAACTCCATTCTTTCTGGTCTATGGAGCTGAAGCAGTTCTGCCGAGTGACCTGCTTCACAATGCACCTCGAGTCGAACTCTACTCTGAAGATGAAGCGGAACAAGCCCGGCAAGATGCCGTCGACCTCCTAGAAGAGGAGAGAGATGGCCCTGATTCGCTCGACTATCTATCAGCAGGACTTGCGTCGATTCCATGCTAGAAATGTGAAGAGTCGAGCCTTCCAAGAAGGAGACTTGGTCCTCCGAGTGTGGATCAACAGAAACCACACAAGCTCGCTCCCACTTGGGAAGGTCCCTTCATCGTCACGAGAGTTCTCCACAATGGAGCATACCATCTTTACAACGTCGATCGCCAGATTGATGAGCCTCGAGCTTGGAATGCGGAGCTGCTCCGCCCCTTTTATACTTAAGTACTCACTCTGATGAGATGTAATAAAAGTACCTCTGTAGTTTGTTTATCAAAGACAAGAATGTTAGAATTTTCCCAGTGATTGTTATTAATTTTTGTTTACATGAGAACCCCCCAAGTGGGTGGCTTAGCTGCGAACCCGTTTCGCCTAAGTTTGTAAAAAAAAATCCCTACCGTCGTTTGTTGCCTTCTCCTTCAGAGCTACGACACAAAAAATCCTACCGAGTGGGGAGCAAACCTCCCACTTGGAGGCTTAGCTGCAGTCTAGTACTCGCCTAAGTTTGAAAAATCCTACTGAGTGGAGAGCAAACCTCCCACTCGAGGGCTTAGCAGCTGCAGTCCAGTACTTGCCTAAGTTTGAAAAATCCTACCGAGTGGAGAGCGAACCTCCCACTCGGGGGCTTAGCTGCAGTCCAGTACTCGCCTAAGTATTTGAAAATCTTACCGAGTGGAGAGCAAACCTCCCACTCAGGGGCTTAGCTGCAGTCCAGTACTCGCCTAAGTATCTGAAAATCCTATCGAGTCGAGAGCAACCCTCCCACTCGGGGGCTTAGCTGCAGTCCAGTACTCGCCTAAGTATTTAAAAATCCTACCGAGTGGAGAGAAAACCTCTCACTCGGAGGCTTAGCTGCAGTCCAGTACTCGCCTAAGTATTTAAAAATCCTGCCGAGTGAAGAGCAATCCTCCCACTCGAAGGCTTAGCTGCAGTCTGAGTACTCGCCTAGGTATGAAATCCATTCCGATCCGCAAGGACGACGAGGTGCAGGTCGACTGCTGCCCTTCTCCTTCGGAGCTGCGCCACAAGTACAACGTGCGCTCCGTTCCAATCCGCAAGGACGACGAGGTGCAGGTCGACTGTTACCTTCTCCTTCGGAGCTACGCCACAAGTACAACATGCGCTCCATTCCGATCCGCAAGGACGATGAGGTGCAGGTCGACTGCTACCTTCTCCTTCGGAGCTGCGCCACAAGTACAACGAGCACTCCATCTCGATCCGCAAGGATGCAGGTCGACTGCAGTCTATTCTCCATCCCTACCTGCAAGAACGATGAAGTGTAGGCCGACTGGATTTTTCACCTCAGAGGTGCATCTCAAGCATTGAAGTATATTCGATGATAAGCCAAGTTCAGATAACATCCTACGGATTCAGAAGTGCTCAGGCGTCAAACCTGTTAAAGTTTATCGGTTACAAAACCACTCGGCATTCCGAGGCAAATTTAAGACGAAGCATAGAAGTTTTTTACTCCTCAGGTGGAGGACTGGAAGGCGCGACAAACTGATCCAGGTCGATTCCGTCAGCAATCCGGGTGGCAGCAGCAATGAAAATCTCCATGAAAGATTGGAAGTCGTACTTCTTGGTATTGGCAACTTTGATGGACGCCAGCTTTTCCTCTCGCGCCTCCTTGCAGTGAACACGGACCAGGGACAGAGCAACATCGGCACCACACCTGGCAGAAGACTTTTTCCATTCCTGCACTCGACTTGGAACGTCATTCAGTCGAGTCATTGAAGACTCAAGGTCATTTTGAAGCATCTCGCCTGGCCAGAGTGTTGAGTCGATTCGCGACACCGCAACCTTCAGTCGAGCGAGGTAGTCCACCACACCAGCAACACGAGACTCCAGTCGGAGCACGTTCATAGCGGCTTCATCCTTCAGAGGAGAGTTAATGGGGTCCAGGCTTGTCTCCACTCGACTAGTCTCCTCCTCGAAGTTCTGACAGAATTCTGTAAATGCAACTCGAGTTCAAGCTAATGGTTCTATGATGATTCGGTGATAACAAGTCAGTCGGATAGGAGGGATTACCTTCAAGCATGAGGAATAACTTCTTGGCGAGCCCTCCCAGATAAGCCTCCAGATCATTCCTCTTCCCCGCCAGTTCGCCAGCCTTGTCACTCAGAGCTATCTTGTCATTCTTCAGTCGGCTAACCTCCTTGTTGGCCGCGTCGAGAGCAGCTTTCAGATTGGCGTTCTCTTCTTCAAGTTTACCGACTGAAGCCAGTTTTTCTTCCGCGAGCTTTGTTTTGTCCAAAGCCGCTTTCTGCGCCTCGGCAAGGTCATGGTCCTTCTTCTTCAGAGCCTCCTCCATTTTGTCTGCAAAATGACAATGAGATCAGAATTAGGAATGGGCAGAAAGACAAAGACAGTCGTCAAGTTCTCACCAGCCATACCTTTTGCTTCGCCTCTGCTTCGCAAGTTCTCCGAGCAAGCTTCAAGTCAAGGTTGAGAAGGATCTGTTTGTTTTCCAATTCAGTATAGCGAGCCACAAGCTCGCAGGATTTCTGCGAAGAGTCAATCGACAGACATCAAAGATAGGTTGCTTCCAAGCGACAAGAAAAAATCGTAGCGTTTCTAAGACTACAGCCAAATAGACTCGGTTCGATCAGTCGACCGAAAGAGATAAAAAAGTTATGATCCTAAACCATAGCTAACTATCAGCAGTCAGCCACGGTATCATCATGATCTAAAAAAAGAGTTCTTCAGACTTTAGTCGACTGCCAGCAGTCGACCATAGTCTCGGGGACTACACCCAGTGGGTGCACTCAGCGTGCCCCCACCGGTTCCAAGACTCCATTCAACATGGTCCGACCAGACCAAGTGAAGAAGTTAGCGAAGAAATTCAAAGTATAAAGACTACAGTTGACTGCCAGTAGTCCACCATAGTCTCGGGGACTACACCCAGTGGGTGCACTCAGCGTGCCCCCACCAATCTAGAAATTCAATCGACACACCCAGTGGGTGTACAGATACGAAGATCTTCAGAAAGAAGAGTTTTCAGGTAGCATATTCTAATAGAACAAGTGGTGACCAACTAACCTGGACGTTGCTCTGAAGAGCTGAGCTAGCATCATAGGCCGCCTGGCTGGCTTCTCGGACCACCTTCACTTGCTCCATCATGATCCCCGCCTGGCGTATAGCTTCCTTAGCAGCACCCACTTGGTCCTCTGGGATGTGGTGTGTGGCGAAAAGGGAGGGCAGATCAACAGTCGACGATGAAGGCCGGACACTCGTCAGCGGCCCAGCGGAAGACACAGAAGTTCGAGTGATGTTGCCACCCTCATGTACCAGCGTCTCAGGCACTGATACAACCTGAGCAGTCTTGCCAGCAGGCGCCTTTTTATTCCTCCTCCGCCTCAGCGGCGCCTCATCATCATCATCAGGGAGATCAATGACATGAGGTGGGACTACAGGAAAGATTCAAAGTTAAAAACAGAAATCCAATCGACCAAAAGAGAAACTACAGAGATCATACCAAGGTTAGAGGTGGTAGCATCTTCCATTTCCTGGTCTTCGTTCCTGGCTGAGGTCTCGGAGGTAGCAGCGCTGCAGATCTCAGAAATCAGTTGATCAGTCAACGAGTCGACCAAAAGTATGTCCATGCTAAACAAGAAAACACAAGTTCTGCTGTTACCCGGATATGGTGGGAATGGCCATCCTCATCTTGGGCAGAGCCTTCGTCGGCTTTGATGGTGTCGCTCGGGGTTGCTTCGGCGCTTTTTCAGTCGGCGCCGGAGAGGTCGTCCGGGGGCGTTTCATCGACTGCCCGACAGGCGCGGTAGCCTTGCCACGCTCGACCGCGGGGTCATGTGTGATCTTGGATCTCCTTTCCATGCGAGGAGGGTCGACTTCTTCCTCCTCTTCCTCCTCCTCCTCTTCACCAGAGCTGTCGTCGTCTTCGTCCTCCTCACCATCAGATTGCCATTCCTCCTGACTTTCGCCTCCGCTCCCCTCCTCCTCGACCTGTTCTTGCACCCCGTTGGGCATCGAGTACATCTCAGTAGTAGCCTGGAAGACAACAAACAAGAAAAAAGTCAGTCGACCGATTTTAAGCAAACAAGATGGAGAAAGTAGGATCACAGTCAAAGATGCAGGATTGGACCTTGTCTACTTCGTATGACTGGTCGAGTGGAGGAATCCTCCTGGCTCCTCGAGGGTTGTCCTTGTTTCCTGTGATGCTCGCCAGACACCTTTCCAGCATGGCATCCTCGACCTCCTCCGGGTGGATCCGAGTGGTGTCCTCAGTGCCAGAGTACAACCACATCGGATGGTTTCGAGCTTGAAGTGGCTGGATGCGTCGTCGGAGGAAGACCTCCAAGAGATCCATGCCAGTCGCTCTGTCTTGTATGAGTTGGACAACGAGTCCGACCAGCACCTTAACCTGCGCCTTCTCTTCCGGGATCACCTTCAAAGAGGATGGCTTGCTCACTCGGTCCATGGAAAAAGGAGGGAGTCTAGTCGAGTGCCCTGGTGTCGGCTGGTCCTTGCAATAGAACCAAGTCGCCTGCCATCCACGGACTGACTCGGGTAAGATCATGGCCGGAAAAGAACTTTTTCCTCTCATTTGAACCCCAAGGCCCCCACACATCTGAATCACTTGAGTTCTCTCGTCACTCGGATTGGCCTTTTTCACCGTCTGGGAGCGACAGGTGAAAATGTGCTTGAAAAGATCCCACTGAGGCCGACAACCCAACAAATTCTCGCACAAAGACACGAAAGCAGCGAGATACACGATGGAGTTGGGAGTGAAGTGGTGAAGTTGTGCCCCAAAGAAGTTCAGAAATCCCCGAAACAAAGGGTGAGGTGGCAGAGAAAACCCACGATCAACATGGGTGGCCAAGAGAACACACTCACCCTCCTGAGGCTGCGGCCCCGACTCCTCCCCCGGGAGCCGCGCTGATCCATGGGGGATCCGTCCTTCATTGGCCATGTCGTCGAGATCCTTCTGACGGATCGTCGAGCGGATCCAGTCGCCCTGGATCCAGCCCTGCGGCAAGCCAGCCCTTGACGAAGATCCGCCCCGACTGGTCGCTCTTCCCTTCGCTTTCACCGTCGCCTTCTTCGCCCGCTCCAAAGCCACCATCTTCTCTTTCACCATTGTCGCCGACGAAACACGCACGGAGCAGCAGCGCTGAGATGGAGGCGAACGCGGCGGATAAATCTGGGGAAGGGAGGAGAAAATGAGAGCGCACTGTTCAAAACCCCCGCCCGGGACCTTATATGAGGTTGCTTCCGAGTGACTGACTGGTAGGCCCGAGCGATCCTGTCAAATCCCACAACAGTCGCCCGCACGATACGTGGCGAAAAAGGTGGCGCGGAGATCGAGGCATCCCTACATTATCCCATCCGATTACTGCAGCTTCCTCCGCCCCGCTCGCTTCCCAAAATTTGAATCCCGCTAAATCCGCGCGCCGCAGAGCAAATCGTCAGACAGAAGATTTCCTCCGTCCTGTCATTCGGAGTTCTCCAAGTACGGAAAACACACTCGACGCATACAAAGAATGGATCAAGGCGACTGAAATCAAGGCGACTGAAAAAGAAGTTGATGTCGTCACCTAAGTCCATTGATCCAAAACAAGACACACTCGCAGCACAAGAATGGGTCGGAAGTATGTTCAACTTCTTCCCCACTCAAACCTCGATCCATTCGGGGGCTAATGATGAAGTCATGTACCTAGGGTAGGGTCATGGACCTGTCCAAAATACCCTCCCCAAGGACATCTCTAGAAGAAACCACCTTTTAGTTGACCTGGAAGGGTTCCACTCGACGGACTTGAAGACACTCGACCATGAAGCCGACCACTCGACCGCCAGGAGATCTAAAGCCACTCAGCGTACAAACGGTCGGTCATTAAGTAGCTTTTATGGTCATCATAGCACTTTATGTGGGCGCTACAAGAACCCCGATCTTAATGTACCTTAATCCTCAGCATAATCTGAGCTACCGGAGGGGTCTGGCGAACTCTATATAAGCCACCCCCCTCCTCAGTGTAAAGGGTTCGCACCCCTGTAACTCATACGCACATAATACAGTCGACCGCCTCGGCGCTCCGAGACGTAGGGCTATTACTTCCTCCGAGAAGGGCCTGAACTCGTAAACATCTTGCGTATACAACTACTCCATAGCTAGGATCTTGCCTCTCCATTCCTACCCCCCTATTCTACTGTTAGACTTAGAACCACGACACCGACCTCAACTCCAACACCATATATTCACTTTCGGGGAGAAAAAATTAGAGATAAGGATTCATTGCGTTTTACTATGCGGAGCCGCCGCCAAGCCCTAAAACCTCTCGGGAGGGCTGATCTGGAGTCCGTTCGGGGCTCCGGAGAGGGGAATACGTCGCCATCGTCATCATCAACCATCCTCCATCACCAATTTCATGATGCTCACGACCGTGCTTGAGTAACTCCATCATAGGCTTGCTGGACGGTGATGGGTTGGATGATATTTATCATGTAATCGAATTAGTTTTGTTAGGTTTTGATCCCTAGTATCCACTATGTTCTGAGATTGATGTTGCTATGACTTTGCTATGCTTAATGCTTGTCACTAGGGCCCGAGTGCCATGATTTCAGATCTGAACCTATTATGTTTTCATGAATATATGTGAGTTCTTGATCCTATCTTGCAAGTCTATAGTCACCTACTATGTGTTATGATCCGGCAACCCCGAAGACAATAATCGGGACCACTCCCGGTGATGACTGTAGTTTAAGGAGTTCATGTATTCACTATGTGTTAATGCTTTGGTCCGGTACTCTATTAAAAGGAGGCCTTAATATCCCTTAGTTTCCGTTAGGACCCCGCTACCACGGGAGGGTAGGACAAAAGATGTCATGCAAGTTCTTTTCCATAAGCACGTATGACTATATTCGGAATACATGCCTACATTACATTGATGAATTGGAGCTTGTTCTATGTCACCCTATGTTATGACTCTTACAAGATGAACCGCATCCGGCATAATTCTCCATCACCAATCCAATGCCTACGAGCTTTTCACATATTGTCCTCCGCTTATTTACTTTACCATTGCTACCGTTACAATCACTACAAAACCCAAAAATATTACTTTTGCTGCCGTTACCGTTACTTCCATACTACTTTGCTGCAGACACTAAGTTATCCAGGTGTGGTTGAATTGACAACTCAACTGCTAATACTTGAGAATATTCTTTGGCTCCCCTTGTGTCGAATCAATAAATTTGGGTTGAATACTCTACCCTCGAAAACTGTTGCGACCCCCTATACTTGTGGGTTATCAAGACTATTTTCTGGCGCCGTTGCCAGGGAGCATAGCTCTATTCTTTGAGTCACTTGGGATTTATATCTGCTGGTCACTATGAAGAACTTGAAAGACGCAGAAACAAAAATTATCCCTCAACTACGAGGGGAGGTAAGGAACTGCCATCTAGCTCTGCACTTGATTCTCCTTCTTTTTTGAGTAAGCTTGCGACACCTAAACCTGCTACTGCTATTTATTCTGATATGTCGCATGTTATTGATGATGCCACTTCTGCTATGCATGATACTTATGATGAAACTACTTCTATGCTTGATACTACTATGCCACTTGGTGAATTTCTTGATGAACAACTTGCTAGGGCTAGAGAGAATGAAATTATTGAAACTGATAATATTGAAGATAGTGATGATGAAGGATCTCCCCCTAATAAATATGAATTACCTGTTATTCCTGAGGGTTATGTTTTGGAGAAAGAAGCTGCTAGATCTATTCTTGCTTGCAATGATAGATATGACCTTAAGAAGTTATTAGCTAAATGGAAGCAGCAATCTCTTAATGCTAGAATGAAACCTGACCCTGCTTTTGCTACTTCACATATCTGTGTTACTGATAAGGACTATGAATTCTCTGTAGATCCTGATATAATTACTTTGGTTGAATTTGATCCTTTTTATGGCTATGAACCTGAAACTGTTGTGGCACATCTTACTAAATTAAATGATATAGCCACCCCGTTCACTAGTGATGAGAAATCTTGCTATCTTTATATCGTTAAAATATTTCTGTTCTCATTAAAGGGTGATGCTAAGATATGGTTTAATTCTCTTGATCCTGGTTGTGTGCGTAGTCTCCAGGATATGATTTATTACTTCCCTGCTAAATATTTCCCTGCTCATAAGAAACAAGCTGCTTTAAGGGATTTATATAATTTTGTGCAAACTGAAGAAGAGAGTCTCCCACAAGCTTGGGGGAGGCTTCTCCAATTACTTAATGCTTTGCTTGATCATCCTCTTAAGAAAAATGAAATACTTGATATCTCTTATAATGGACTAACCGATGCTTCCGGAGATTACCAGGATAGTTGTGCTGGTTCTGTTTTCAGGGAAAGAACACCGGATGAAGCTGAAATTTTATTGAATTATATGTTGAAAAATGAAAATAATTGGACACTTCAAGAGCCAACTCCTGAACCTATTCCTAAACCAACTCCGAAGAAAAGAGGTGTTCTATTTCTCAGTCCTGAAGATATGCAAGAGGCAAAGAAATCCATGAAAGAAAAAGGTATTAAAGCTGAAGATGTTAAGAATTTACCTCCTATTGAAGAAATACATGGTCTTAATTTACCGCCTGCTGAAGAAACATATGATCTTAATCCATCACCTATTGAAGAAACTCATGGTCTTGATAACCTGACACAGGTAGTAAATGTAAATTCTCTCTATAGATTTGATGAAGGTGATATTCCTCACTATAAGTCTTCTAGACAATGCTTAGAAGAGTTTGATAATTTTATTGTCAAACAAGAAAACTTCAATGCTTATTTAGGTAGACAATTGAAATACAATTCCGATACGCTTGAACACTTGGGTGATTATATGTCTATAGTTAAAGGTGAACTTAAACTCATTAGTAAACATGCTTCTATGGTTACCACTCAAGTAGAACAAGTACTTAAAGCTCAAAATGATTTGCTCAATGAATTAAATAATAAATATAATGACTATGCTGTTAGAGTGGCTACTAGAACTGCTAAAATGACTCGGGAACCTTTGTATCCCGGAGGCCACCCTAAGAGAATTGAGCAGGATTCTTAGAGAAATAATTTAGATGCACCTAGTCCTTCTAAAAGGAAGAAAAAGAAAAATGATAGGACTTTGCATGCTTCTAGTGAACCTATTGCTGAACCACCTGAGAATCCAAATGATATTTCTATTTCTGATGCTAAAACACAATCTGGTAATGAACATGAACCTAGTGATAATATTAATGATAATGTTCATGATGATGCTCAACCTAGTAATGATAATGATGTAGAAATTGAACCTGTTGTTGATCTTGATAACCCACTGAGGGAGTCCCGGACTAGGGGGTGTCCGGATAGCCGGACTATCGTCATGGCCGGACTCCAAGACTAGGAAGATACAAGATTGAAGACTTCGTCCCGTGTCCGGATGGGACTTTCCTTGGCGTGAAAGGCAAGCTTGGCGATACGGATATGTAGATCTCCTACCATTGTAACCGACTCTGTGTAACCCTAACCTATCCGATGTCTATATAAACCGGAGGGTTTTAGTCCGTAGGACAGAACAACAATCATACCATAGGCTAGCTTCTAGGGTTTAGCCTCCTTGATCTCGTGGTAGATCTACTCTTGTACTACCCATATCATCAATATTAATCAAGCAGGAGTAGGGTATTACCTCCATCGATAGGGCCCGAACCTGGGTAAAAACATCGTGTCCCTTGTCTCCTGTTACCATCCGCCTAGACGCACAGTTCGGGACCCCCTACCCGAGATCCGCCGGTTTTGACACCAACATTGGTGCTTTCATTGAGAGTTCCTCTGTGTCGTCACCGATAGGCCCGATGGCTCCTTATATCATCAACAACGACGCGGTCCAGGGTGAGACTTTTCTGCCCGGACAGATCTTCGTGTTCGGCGGCTTTGCATGCGGGCCAATTAAGCTGGCCATCTGGAGCAGATCGAAGCTACGCCTGCCATCAAGTCAGATTTGGAAGTTTGAACTATACGGCCGATATCCGCGGAGACTTGATCTTCAACGGATTCGAGCCGCAGCCAAGCGTGCCGCACTGTCTCGATGGGCATGATCTAGCTCTGCAGCGAGCAAAGCCACGAGATCGCACCGGCATCCGCCCGACCCTTAATCCGGGCCGGATTCCCGATCGAGGACGAGTGGTTGGACACCGCCTCGGGGCTACCATCTCTACGGCGATTGAGCGAACTCCATCCCTGTCGCTGCGAAGACCTCGACTCCGGTGCGGACTCCTCTCCGGACTACAAACCCTCAGCGCCCCCCAATCGAATCCGATTGGGCGCCGGTCATGGAGTTCATCGCGCGGACATCTTTCAAAGACTCGCCTTTTGGCGACATCCTGAATTCACTAAAGTCTCTCTCTTATACGGAGAGCCATGGCGGACTATGGTCAGAAGGTTGGGATGTGGACGACGAAGAAATTCAACGCCCACCCACCACCCACTTCGTAGCCATTGTCGAAAGCTTACACGACGTGCTCGATTTTTACTCCGAAGACATCGACGGTATGGACGACGATGTAGGAGATAACCATGAACCAGCGATCATAGGATGCTGGACAACCACCTCATCCCATGATGTATACATGGTGGATACACCTAAAGGAAATGAAGACGAGGAACAACGGGACGCTACGAAGGATAAATCCCTCGAAAAGCAGTAAAAACGGCAACGTAAACGCCGAATAAAGTCCCGCCTCAACAGAGAACCAGCCATAGAGCAGGACGAACCGGTGGACGACGAACACGCTATCGAGCAATCGTTCGAACATGACAACTTGGATAAACAACCCGTCCCCAGCGAAGACAGCAGTCCGGACGATCTCACGCCGGACAAATTATTGGAGCAAAATAACCTCCAGAAAAGGCTCGTCGCCACTGCGCGTAGCTTGAAAAAGCAGAAGCGGAAGCTCAAAACAGCGGAAGATGCACTCAGGATCAGATGGAGCAAAGTATTCAACACCGCAGACAAATATGGCGACATTCGCCGAACAAAGAGCTATCCAAAGAGAAAACTACTGACCGAATTTGACGAAGAGGCCATAGAGCCCCCACAATCAAAAAATAAGAAGGCCACCCGGTCGGATGGACGACCCCACGGCAAAAAGAGAGTGGCAAATAGCGCTGCACACAAGCCGGCAGGCGATCCGCATAAGGATTCACATCAAAAGGATGGCCCAGTTAGGTCCATCTATGGGCCGAGAAAGCAAGCTCTTCAAAGCAATGCAACACGCCAAATATCCGAACATCACGGCACACCCAAATACAGGGGTGCCTCACACCCCCTATGTTTCACCGATGAGGTGCTGGATCATGAATTTCCAGCGGGATTCAAGCCCATAAACATAGAGGCATACGACGGAACAACAGACCCTGGAGTCTGGATTGAGGATTACATCCTCCATATACACATAGCTAGAGGAGACGATCTCCACGCCATAAAATACTTACCCCTCAAACTCAAAGGGCCAGCGCGGCATTGGCTTAAAAGCCTCCCCGAAAATACCATTGGAAGCTGGGAAGAGCTCGAGGATGCGTTTGGGCAAATTTTCAGGGACCTATGTCCGCCCTCCGGATGCGAGACGATCTAAGTCACATAACTCAACAGCCCGGAGAGTCAGCCCGAAATTTCGAACAGGTTCCTTACTAAAAGAACCAAATAGTCGACTGTCCGGACGCCGAAGCCTTAGCAGCATTCAAACACAACGTCCGAGACGAATGGCTCGCTAGACACCTCGGCCAAGAAAAGCCAAGAACAATGGCCGCATTAACAAGCCTCATGACCCGCTTTTGCGCGGGAGAGGATAGCTGGCTAGCAAGATGCAGCACCAGCGACCCAAGTACATCTGAAATCAGGGATGGAAATGGGAAACCACGGCGCAACAAGGACTAGCGCCGGATTAAGAGGAACGGTCCAAAGAGCGCGGCAGTCAACGCCGGATTCAAAAGCTCACGGCAGAACAATAAAAAACTGCCCCTTAAGGACAATAGCGATGAGCTATCCAATTTAAACAAAATCTTGGACAAGATATGTCAAATCCATAGTACTCCCGGGAGGCCTGCAAACCATACCCACAGAGATTGTTGGGTCTTCAAACAGTCCGGCAGACTCAACGCCGAACACAAGGGGCTCGACACACCAAGTGAAGATGACGACGAGCACCACAAGCAGAGCCCCGGAAAACAAAAGAATTTCCCACAAGAGGTTAAAACAGTAAACTCACTTCACGTGATTAAAGGGAAAAACAGAGCGGCGCCCACTAAAATACGCGCCGCACACTGGTTGTCAAAACCAATCATCTTCGACCATCAGGACTATTCCGAAAGTATTCGGAACGCAGGATGGACTGCCTTGATATTGGATCCTATAATCGACGGATTCCAATTTACACAAGTCCTCATGGATGGCGGCAGTGACATAAACCTGATATATCAGGACACAATCCGCAGGATGGGGATAGACCCAAGCAAAATTCGCCATAGCAACACCTCCTTTAAAGGGGTAATGCCAGGCCCATATGCCCATTGTACGGGCTCCCTACTGCTAGAAGTTGTGTTCGGTTCACCCGACAACTTCCATCGCGAAAAGTTAATCTACCATGTCGCCCCGTTTAAAAGTAGCCATCAAGCACTATTGGGACGCGAAGCTTTTGCCCGCTTTAACGCAATACTGCATTATGCATCTCTTACACTTAAAATGCCCGGTCCACGCGGCATCATCTCATTAAAAGGGAGTATTGAGTGTTATTTGAGCCTGGAGGAACGTGAGACTGCCTTGACATCCCCACACCTATCCGGCTCCGCTAGTCAAAGAACCTGAATTGGTCATTCAAACCCCGGACACGGCTATACGAGTCCGGCGCTTACTAGCAGCATTACCCCATACGAGGGGCTGCACGTGTATCACAAGAGACAATAAAGCTCAATTTTATTCACTTCTTCGAATCGTACTCTGTTTATTTAATACAAAGTACATCTTTCGCACGATCTTTTTATTTTAAACTAAGTTCCTCTCTTTTACAGATGAACAACGTGCTACACCCGCCCGGATACGCACAACGGAGACACAGCGCAGACGCGTGCAGTAGGGACCCGCTGCAAGGATTCTTTTCAGATTAAGACCCTGCGTAAACCTTTTTTACTGTCTCTTGTTGATATACATCCCCCGTTTCTTACTATAACCGAGGAGGAGGCTGGCATTTTGGCATTGGCCGCACCAGAATTTTTGCGCTGCACTCGACACTGGGGCTTAGGGCATTATTCTGCCCGTTTTATAAAGACCGAATACCTTAGGGAGTATTCGCGCCTCGAAGTTAGGCCTTATATGCATCAGCTCCGAATCATGTCTTTGGTCAAATGTTGGGTTTGCCCGGCCCTGTGTTTTGCTGCCTTACGCCCGCTTTTATCGGCTAATGCTGCACCAGGAGAACTACTGCGATTGTGCCCCGGTTCGGCCGGGCGAGCACCTCAGTAGAGAAAGCCGAAAACTGACTGTCATGATATAGCGTGAGACTGGTCAACCACTCGATGACTCATCGGAATGTTTAGGATTCCTCCGCATTAACGAAGGACCGGTTTTCGGTCAGGCACATACGCACCCCGAATTCGGAAGAGTGCGGTGCCCCCAGGGGCTATATAGTAGCCCCACCCTCGAACTCCTATGGCTAAGTGAAAGTGATAAAGCATTATAGTCTGGTTGCCTAGTTTGCTACGCTACCACCTCCTTAACAGGA
Source organism: Aegilops longissima (assembly GCA_021605205.1). Lineage (NCBI taxonomy): Eukaryota > Viridiplantae > Streptophyta > Magnoliopsida > Poales > Poaceae > Aegilops > Aegilops longissima. Next base: position 73,531,488 of record CM038682.1, on the reverse strand, counting down.
CCAAGACGTTGGATTAAGTGTGAAAAAGCGCCTTCTTTGCAAACACCCCCGCACTATGTGTGTGGGGCTGCCAAAGACTGCCATCTTTCAAAGTTATATATACATATACATAAACGGCCGCACAGGGGAGTAGTTTACTACTTGAACGCACAAGTATATAAAGCTCTTATATTATATAGAAACATTGTTTTCACAAATCATACATTTCATTTAAACATAATATCCTTCGAGCATCGCATCTCTATTAAACGAGCGCCTGCAGACTTCCTCAAAGTAGTGCTCGGCAGTACTCGGCTTCTATCCGAATCTCGGATGCAACGTCGGTGGCCTTCATATCTGCCCAGTATGTCTTGACACGGGCCAGAGCCATCCGCGCTCCCTCAATACACGCCGACCGCTTTATTGCGTCGATACGCGGTACCGCACCAAGGAACTGCTGCACTAAACCAAAATAACTCTTCGGCTGGGGTCCGCCCGGCCAAAAATGAGTCATGATATGCTCCATGGCAAGTCCGGATAGTCAATTCAGCTCGGCCCATTCGGCCAACTGATCGGTCAACCGATCGGTCAACGGAAGAAGACGCTCCAGACTATGGAATTGCGACCAATACAGCTCTTCCCTTCGGTGCCCCTTCTGGCCTCGGAAGTGCTCAATCGCGTCCGCAGCGCTCGCTGCTAAATCCAGATAAGCATCCTCCGAACTCCACAACTTGTGCAATTGAGCATACTTTTGATCCGTATACTTCCTCCGCAGCAGAAACGGTTTCCCAGCCGCAATTGCCCCGGCCTGACTCAGCTCCTCCTTGGCAGCTTTCAAGGCCGAATGGGCACTCTTGGATTCGGCAGCGGCCTTTTTTAGGCCCTCTTGCTCCGCTTGGCGTTCTTTTTCAAGAACCCCGCAGCGGTCGGTAGTATCCTTCAATTTTCTGGCCATTTCGGCCATTTCTTCTTTGCTTCGGCAGTGAGCAGCCCGTTCGGCTTCTAGCTCTTCGGCCGCCCTCAAGGTGGCCGCATTACTATTTCTGACCTGCTCTTTCGCTCGGGCAAGTTCCGCCCGCAGCTCCTCCACAGCAGCGGCACCATCTGCATTTAGCATACAAATAGTAAGACCTGGGCGTCAAGCTCCCTTACTAGGCGTCCGCGTAGAAGTCGCATACCTTGTGACTCGTCAAACCGTTTATTGACCAGCGCGATGTTCGCATCCGCCTCGTCAAGTTTCCGCTTTAGTTCGGCATATTCATCAGTCCGACTGGCCACCGGATGCCCCGCCACCTGTTTAGGAGCGGTGATATGTTATAACTGAGATTTTGATCCTTGGCATGCTGTCAATTTTGACAACATACCGAGTCTCAGGGGCTACTATCAATACAGGGCGCATTCTATATGCATAACTGTCAGAAGGTACATCATTTTTGCGTACCTCGAACCCGTCAAGAAGCTTCGACGGCTTCATGCAATCCTCTCTCGCTGGATGCAATTCTTTCAATCACCGCACCCATTAGAGCACGGTGATCTTCGAGGTAGCCGCCGCCGAGCAGATCCTTCAGCTCCTCGACTGCGTGCACCACTTGGCGCCGGACCTTCCGGCCCCGCCGGACTTGGGGAACCCTCCGCGACGACACCTCAGGGTCGTCCGCCTCGCATGAGGGTGCGACAGGTGGAGGCGTTTCGCTCTCCATCATCTCCGGAAGAAGATCCCCCGAAGACGAGCTCTGCTGAGAAGGGCTGAGGTCCGAACTACAAGGTACAATTTCGGTTATCTTCATAAATAAATACAGGGATGTTCCTTATTTACAAGACCCCTCCTTTTTACTTACGGCTCGCTAGAGGGCTGATCCCCTTGGGGAAACAGTGCGGCTGGGGTACTTCCCAGCGCCAGACTCTTTGACGAAGATTCCTTTCCCCTCTTTGAGGCCTTGACCTCCAGATCTTCCGAAGCGGTCCTCTTTTCTCCTCGAGAGATGGGACTTTTAGTCCCTCCTTCTTGGATAGCCTCCTTCATCGAGGCAGTTGCTTCCCCGCTCCCCCCTTCGCCTTCTTCAAAAGGCGCGACCTTCAACATCTTGGTCAGCATAGGATCCGGCGTGGTCTTTGGGAGGGGAGTCGGACACCTTATTAAATTTGCCTTGGTTATCCACTCCTGTTCAAAGAAACGGCTCCTTTAAAGGGCATATATATAAGATAAATGAATGAACAACTTGTCCGGTTACAAGACTACTTACTTGAGTTTCTGGGCGATTGCAGCTTAGTCCTGCGTCCTCAGTCAGGTCCGGACACTTCTCTTGTGATCTGAAGAACAGTTTGTACATCTCCACAGGCGTCGTGCCCATAAAATTTTGGAGAGCTCGTGGTCCCTCCGGATTGAATTCCCACAGGCGGAGGGGGCGACGTTTGCAGGGCTGAAGGCGCCGGATCAACATAACCTGTGCCACTGCAATCAGATTGATCTCCCTCTCTTGGAGGTCTCGAATACGGCCCTGCAGCGAGGGAACGTCCTTGGACGGCCCCCAGTCGAGCCCCTTGTTGACCCATGATGCCAGCCGCTGTGGTGGACCTGAGCGGAAGGCGGGGAGCGCCGCCCATTTGGTGCCCCGGGGAGCGGTGATATAAAACCACTCCCGTTGCCACAAACCAAGCTCCTCTTGAAAAGAGCCCTCGGGCCATGGAGCATCAGCACATTTTCTTATGACCGCCCCTCCGCACTCTGCTTGTTGCCCCCCAATCATCCTTGGCTCCACCTTGAAGGTCTTGAGCCACAATCCAAAGTGGGGGGTAATATGGAGGAAGGCCTCACATACGACAATGAATGACGAGATATGGAGGATGGACTCCGGATTCAAGTCATGGAAATCCAGCCCATAATAAAACATGAGCCCCCGCACAAAGGGATCCTTGGGAAGCCTAAACCCCGAAGGAAGTGAGACACGAACAACACGTTCTCGCCGGGCTCAGGAGTGGGAATGACCTGCCCTGGAGCAGGTAGCCTATGCGAGATCTCACCGGTAAGATACCTGGCGTCTCGCAGCTTTAGCACATCTTCTTCTGTGACGGAGGAAGACATCCATCGGCAGTGCTGGTCGGAGCCGGACATCGTCGAAGGTCCGAAGCGCCTAAATCTGAAGCTTTGGGTGTTGGAACTCGAAGCGCGAGGCGAACTCGATGGAGGGTGTAAAAGAAGAGGGCCTTGGTCTCATTATAAAGAGGTTGAATACCAAGAGCCCACCCCGTGGTCGATTAGGACTCGCCTTTGATAGAGGAGGCGTGCCAACGGGCACGGTTGGGTTACCCACGTCCGTATTGATGAGAATCCCGGAATAAGGGGGGCACGATCTATGCTTTGATAAGACGTGCCAAGATAACCGCCTCGCTAAACGCGCTAAGGTGGAACGGTAAAAAGCGATTCATATAAAGGCCTGGCCTGATGTGATGTCATGCTGCGGAGTAGCAGATCTGTGCAAAAATAATTCTCTCTATGGTTTTATGTGGAACTTGCTTTGCAGAGCCGGACACTATCCTGGTGTTCAAAACCTTCTATGAAGTATTCGGAGGAGGAACCCGCCTCGCAATGCCGAAGACAATCAACGCGCCGGACTCGTCGTCATTGAAGCCTGGTTCAGGGCTACCGAGGAGTCCCGGCTAGGGGTGTCCGGATAGCGGACTATCATCACGGCGGACTCGAGACTATGAAGATACAATTGAAGACTTCGTCCGTGTCTGGATGGGACTTTCCTTGGCGTGGAAGGCAAGCTTGGCGATACGGATATGTAGATCTCCTACCATTGTAACCGACTCTGTGTAACCCTAACCTATCCTGTGTCTATATAAACCGGAGGGTTTTAGTCCTTAGGACAGAACAACAATCATACCATAGGCTAGCTTCTAGGGTTTAGCCTCCTTGATCTCGTGGTAGATCTACTCTTGTACTACCCATATGATCAATATTAATCAAGCAGGAGTAGGGTATTACCTCCATCGAGAGGGCCCGAACCTGGGTAAAAACATCGTGTCCTTTGTCTCCTGTTACCATCCACCTAGACGCACAGTTCGGGACCCCCTACCCGAGATCCGCCGGTTTTGACTCCGACACCCACAATCAAAGAATCAACGTTATGATAAGAGAGACTTTGTTGCTAGGAAGCACGGTAAAGAAAGGGAACCTTGGGTTCAGAAACCCATGCCTTTCCCTCCCAAACCATCCAAGAAAAAGGATGATGAGGATTTTGAGCGCTTTGCTAAAATGATTAGACCTATCTTTTTGCGTATGCGATTAACTGATATGCTCAGAATGAATCCTTATGCTAAGTATATGAAAGACATTATTACTAATAAAAGAAAGATACCGGAAGATGAAATTTCCACCATGCTTGCTAATTATACTTTTAAGGGTGGAATACCAAAGAAACTTGGAGATCCAGGAGTACCTATTATACCATTCTCCATTAAAAGAAACTATGTTAAAACTGCTTTATGTGACCTTGGAGCCGGTGTTAGTGTTATGCCTCTCTCTTTATATCGCGGACTTGACTTGAATAAGTTGACACCTACTGAAATATCTTTGCAAATGTCTTATAAATCAACCGCTATACCTGTCGGTATTTGTGAGGACGTGCCTGTTGTGGTCGCAAACGTTACCATTTTAACGGACTTTGTTATTCTTGATATTCCTGAGGACGATAGTATGTATATTATTCTTGGAAGGCCTTTTTTGAATACTGCAGGGGCTGTTATTGATTGCAACAAAGGCAATGTCACTTTTCATGTTAATGGTAATGAGCATACGGTACACTTTCCGAGGAAACAACCTCAAGTCCACAGTATAAACTCTATTGGAAAAATTCCATCGATTATTTTTGTTGGTTTTGAATTTCCTCTTCCTACTGTCAAGAAGAAATATGATATTCTTATTATTTGGGATGTGCATATCCCCGTTGAGGTAACATAGTGTTATTCGAAATTTCTCCGGTTCCATGTTATTCGGAATGAGTTTGTTAACAAGACTTGATCAACATTGTTAGTGGATTCCTTTTGATGAGCATGAGATGGATGAAACTAGAAGGCACAACCTTCTGTACCCTCCTTTTACTTTCTGTTATTTAGTTGAAATAAAGAAAAAATAGTATTTTTTGTCTGTTTTCTGAATTATCCGTGCAATATAAAAATACCCTGAAATTAAAAGTTCTCCAAATGCCCTGAAATTGAAATATGATTTTTTCTGGAATATTTGAGAATATCTGGCACTGAGAACACATCAGGGGGAGCAAGCACCTGGCCACGAGGGTCCAGGGCGCGCCCCCTTGCCTCGTGGGCCCATGGTGGCTCCCCTCCACTTATTCCTGCACCCAAACACTTCTTCTTTCTCCCAAAAAAATCACCATCCAGCTCAAGCACGAGTTCTAGCTCATTTTGCTGCGATTTTCGATCTCCTTGCTCAAAGCACCTCTCACAAAACTGCTTGGGGGGATTGTTCCTTGGTATGTGACTCCTCCATCGGTCCAATTAGTTTTTGTTCTAGTGCTTTATTCATTGCAAATTTGTGCTGCCTAGGTGACCATGTTCTTGAGCTTGCATGTCAAATTTATATGGTTCTAAGTAGTTCCAATGCATGATATAAGCTTTAGGCACTTGTAGGAGTAGTTGCTATCAATTTTGTTGAGCTTGGTTCACTTTTATTTGAAGTTACTAAAAATTTCAGAATTTTTCAGAAAATAACGAAGAGATTTTTGAGGGGCTCATCGAGCCGAAGCTCGAAGGAAAAGCAAGGTGAAGAAGCAGAGAGGCCCAAATATAATTAGCCTCGCACCACGGAGGTTCGGCCGTGTGAATGGCCTTCCAATGATTTCTTGAGAGCAGCCGGGATTTATGATGATTTTTATGAATTGGCTGAGAATGCAGGCCTCACTGACTTCCTCCGCAACCAACGCGAACAGTCCGTATCTCGTTCCGCTGGCGGCAATTCACGCCTACCGAAACCCTACATCAACCACGGAGCCAAAATCGGAACCACAATTTGATCCTCCACGACAGTCTAATTACAAGTGGGATCCGGAGATGATTGCCAACCAGTGGCAATCAGGGGCTTCTTCATCTCAGTACGACCCCGGCTACAACTATGGATATCCACCAGGCCATCCGTGGCAATTAACCAACTTAGACCAAAAGCCTAAGCTTTGGGGAGTACGTATTTCTCACCGACATTACATTCATGTTCACACACTCATTGCTAGGTGTCGGTGCTCATACTTTTTCATTGTACTATCCATGCTAGTTTATTTTCTTTTTCTTGCTTTCTTCTTGTGTGTTTCATAAACCTTATGAAAAAACAAAAAAATTACTGTAGCTTTTAGTTAGTTTACTTTTCTTGCTGTAGTAGTAATAATTAAAAAGAAAACCCAAAAAGATTTCTTGTTCTTCTTTTGCTTGTTGGGAGCTTTCCCGTGTAAATAGTTTTATTTCTTTTCTTTCCTTTGGGGGTCGATAGGAGAAGACCATAATTAAATTGTTGAAGTGGCTCTTATATGCATTATCGTTGAATTAACCAAGAGCCCATATTTCCTTCTCTTCTCCTATTTATTGAATGCTCGCAGATTCCAGCTTAGTCCAATGCACGTGCACTCTTATTATTTTCACATCGTTCGGTCGTGCAAGTGAAAGGCAATAATGGTGATATATGATGGACTGATTGAGATGAGAGAAGCTGGTATGAACTCGACCTCTCTTGTTTTTGTAAATATGATTAGTTCATCGTTCCTGATTCAGCCTATTATGAATAAACATGTTTGCAATGACAATTAGAGATTATAGTTGCTCGTGCCATGCTTGATTAGCTATGAGTTATAATGGTTTACATTGCGTGCCAACATGCTATTAAAATGGTTGTGATGTGGTATAGTGGGTTGGTATCCTCCTTTGAATGATTTAAGTGACTCGACTCGGCACATGTTCACACATGTAGTTGAAACAAATCAACATAGCCTTCACGATATTTATGTTCATGACTGTTGTCGCTCTCTGGTTGGTCGCTTCCCAGTCTTTTGCTAGCCTTCACTTGTACTAAGCGGGAATACTGCTTGTGCATCCAATCCCTTAAACCCCAAAGTTATTCCATATGAGTCCACCATACCTTCCTATATGCGGTATCTACCTGCCGTTCCAAGTAAATTTGTATGTGCCAAACTCTAAACCTTCAAACGAAATTCTGTTTTGTATGCTCGAATAGCTCATGTATCAACTAGGGCTGTCTGTATCTTCCATGCTAGGCGGGTTATTCTCAAGAGGAGTGGACTCCGCTCCTCACTCACGAGAAAATGGCTGGTCACCGGGATGCCCAGTCCCATGCTTTATGCAAATCAAATCAAAATAATTGCAAACAAAACTCCCCCTGGGACTATTGTTAGTTGGAGGCACTCGTTGTTTCGAGCAAGCCATGGATTGATGCTTGTTGGTGGAGGGGGAGTATAAACTTTACCATTCTGTTTGGGAACCGCCTATGATGTGTGTAGCATGGAAGATATCGCCATCTCTTGGTTGGTATGTTGACAATGAAAGTCACTCAAAATATTATTTATCCCTGCTTTAAAATCGCGGTCTGGCACCCCTACAAATCCCTGCTTCCCTCTGCGAAGGGCCCATCTATTTACTTTTATGTTGAGTCATCACCCTCTTATTAAAAAGCACCAGCTGGAGAGCACCACTGTCATTTGCATCCATTACTATTAATTTATATTGGGTATGACTATGATTGGATCTCTTTTACAATGAATTACAATGTCTAGCCAGTCCTTGATCTTTCAAGGTGCTCTGCATTTATGTTTTGCGGTCTCAGAAAGGGCTAGCGAGATACCATCTTGTTATATCATATCATGATTGTTTTGAGAAAGTGTTGTCATCCGAGATTTATTATTATTGCTCGCTAGTTGGTTATACCATTGATATGAGTAAACATGAGACCTAAGAGTTATTGTGAATGTGGTTAGTCATAATCTTTGCTGAAAACTTGAATGCTGGCTTTACATATTTACAACAGCAAGAGCAAACAGAGTTTGTAAAAGTTTTTCTTTATCACTTTCAGTTTATCAACTGAATTGCTTGAGGACAAGCAAAGGTTTAAGCTTGGGGGAGTTGATACGTCTCCGTCGTACCTACTTTTCCAAACACCTTTGCCCTTGTTTTGGACTCTAACTTGCATGATTTGAATGGAACTAACCCGGACTGACGCTGTTTTCAGTAGCTTTCCATGGTGTTATTTATGTGCAGAAACAAAAGTTCTCGGAATGACCTGAAACTCCACAGAACTTATTTTTGGAAAATAATAAAAATACTAGAAGAAGAATCCACGTCAGGGGGGCCTCCACCTATCCACGAGGGTGGGGGGTGCGCCTGCCCCCCTGGGCGCGCCCCCTGTCTCGTGGGCCCCCTGTCACTCCACCGACCTCAACTCCAACTCCATATATTCACTTTCGGGGATAAAAAAATCAGAGAGAAGGATTCATCACGTTTTACGATACAGAGCCGCCGCCAAGCCATAAAACCTCTTGGGAGGGCTGATCTGGAGTCCGTTCAGGGCTCCGGGGAGGGGAATCCGTCGCCATCGTCATCATCAACCATCCTCCATCACCAATTTCATGGTGCTCACCGCCGTGCGTGAGTAATTCCATCGTAGGCTTGCTGGACGGTGATGGGTTGGATGACATTTATCATGTAATCGGGTTAGTTTTGTTAGGGTTTGATCCCTAGTATCCACTATGTTCTGAGATTGATGTTGCTATGACTTTGCTATGCTTAATGCTTGTCACTAGGGCCCGAGTGCCATGATTTCAGATCTGAACCTATTATGTTTTCATGAATATATGTGATTTCTTGATCCTATCTTGCAAGTCTATAGAAACCTACTATGTGTTATGATCCGGCAACCCCGAAGCGACAATAATCGGGACCACTCCCGGTGATGACCGTAGTTTGAGGAGTTCATGTATTCACTATGTGTTAATGCTTTGGTCCGGTACTCTATTAAAAGGAGGCTTTAATATCCCTTAGTTTCCGCTAGGACCCCGCTGCCACGGGAGGGTAGGACAAAAGATGTCATGCAAGTTCATTTCCATAAGCACGTATGACTATATTCGGAATACATGCCTACATTACATTGATGAGTTGGAGCTAGTTCTGCGTCGCCCTATGTTATGACTGTTACATGATGAACCGCATCCGGCATAATTCTCCATCACCGATCCAATGCCTATGAGCTTTTCACATATTGTTGTCCGCTTATTTACTTTACCGTTGCTACTGTTACAATCACTACAAAACCCAAAAATATTACTTTTGCTGCCGTTACCATTACTTCCATACTACTTTGCTGTAGACACTAAGTTATCCAGGTGTGGTTGAATTGACAACTCAACTGCTAATACTTGAGAATATTCTTTGGCTCCCCTTGTGTCGAATCAATAAATTTGGGTTGAATACTCTACCCTCGAAAACTGTTGCGATAAAATATACTTGTGGGTTATCAAAGTGCTACCACTAGGCGTGGGAGGGAGCCCCCGAGGCCCGAGGGCGGCACTCCTAAGACTCCGGGGCGTGTACAGCCCGACTCATTATTACGTGAGAGTGTCACGGGCGGCGATTCTTCACAGGCACCGGGCCTTCTTCACGAACACTGGCCTTTCTTCACGAGCACTGGCCTTGCTTCATGGGTAGAACTTCCGGAGGTGCTTTGGATGTTCCGGTGTTCGGATGGGTACACCGTCCTGCGTCTCGGTAGCGCTGCGCCAGCACACAGACATGGGCGACCTGAACGGGCCCTCCCACATAGGTGAGAGCTTGTGCAGCCCTTCCCTGGAGAGGACCCGCCTCAGGACAAGGTCGCCCGCCTCGAGCGTTCTGGAGCGGAAGTTGCGGTAGTGATATCACCGCAGCGCCTGCTGGTACCTCGCCCCCCTTAGTGCGGCTTCGCGACGACATTGCTCCCCCAACATGAGGTCCATCCCCCGCGTGGCGTCCTGCTGCGTTTCATCAAACGCCAGGACCCGTGCGGAACGATGCTTGACCTCGTGAGGAAGGACCGTTTCGGCTCCGTAGACAAGGAAGAATGGGGTCTCGCCCGTTGGCTTGGTCGTGGTGGCGCGGATGGACCACAACACGGACTGGAGCTCGTCGTGCTATCCCCTGCCGCAGGCCTCGAGCTTCTTCTTGAAGGTCCTAGTCTTGAGGCCCCTCAGGACCTCTGCGTTGGCGCATTCAGCCTGACCATTGCTCCTGGGGTGTAGCACCGAAGCATAGCAAATCTGCGTTCCAAGGTTAGCACAGTAGGTTTTGAAGAGGTTACTAGTGAATTGCGAGCCATTATCTGTGATGATGCGGTTGGGAACCTCGAAGCGGCTCACGAGGCCCTTGATGAACTTGACAGCAGAGCAGCTGGGATGGTGCAGACGGCCTCCACTTCTGCCCACTTGGTGAACTTGTCGATGGCGACGTAGAGGTAGCGGTAGCCCCCAGGCGCTCGAGGGAACGGTCCAAAGATGTCCAGCCCCCAAACCACGAACGACCACATGAGTGGGATGGTCTGGATACCTTGAGCTGGCTGATGGATCTGCTTGGCGTGGAACTGGCAGGCTTCACAGGACTTCACCAGCTCAGACGCGTCGTTGAGTGCCGTGGGCTAGTAGAATCCGTTGCGGAATACCTTGCCGACGATGGTCCGTGATGATGAATGGTGCCCGCAGTCCCCGCCGTGTATGTCAATTAGCAACTCCTTCCCCTGGTCTCTGGAAATGCAACACGGTGAAACATCATTTGGCCGCTTCCTGTACAACTCACCGTCCCGGATGCAGTACGCCGTGGCTTGTCGGGCCACGCGCTCTGCGTCCTCCTCCTTCTCCGGCAGCGCCCTTGGCATAAGATATTCCTTGAATTCCTTGGTCCAGCATCCCTCCTGAGGCTCGAGCGCCAAGAGCAGGCGAGCTCCTAAGGTCGGGCCATAGGCTGGGGCTCCAGTGGCACGCGGCTGTGGGAGCTCCTCCCGAGGCTGAACTGTGCTTGAAAGTGGTGGCGTTGCTGACGGCTTGAAGAGCCGCTCCTCGAAGACGCCGGGCTCTTGGGGCTGCCGCTTGGACGCCCTCCTGGCAATGTCGTCGGGTTCCTTGTTGGTGCCACAGGGCACATGCTACAACTGCAGGCCCAGGAACTACTTTTCCATCTTACGCACTTCCACGAGGTATGCCTCCATGTGCTCATCCTTTGGCTCGTACACTATGTTGGAGAAATTGACGAGGAGCTGTGGGTCGCCCCTAATGGTGAGGCGCTTCACCCCCAGAGCTACGGCGGCCTTCAAGCCGGCTATGAGGCCTTCATATTATGCGATGTTGTTGGAGACCTACTCGCCCTGCTGAAAACAGAGCTGCACTGCGTAGTAGAGCTTGTCCTAAGTGGGCGAGATGAGTACCCCTCCAGCCCCCGCGCCCTGATGTGCGAAGGCGCCATTGAAGTACATGACCCAACCGTCTGGCGCCTCGCTTCCTGGTGAGGTGGACCGGTCTTCGCCTACTTCAAGTGTCGGGGCGTCCGTCCACTCTGCCACAAAATCAGCGAGCGCGACTCCCTATGACCCTGGTAGTGCTGAACTCTAACTGGAATGCTTGCAGCTTGATGTTCCACTCGGTGATCCTTCCAGCAGAATTGGGGCTCCTGAGCACCCTCTCCAATGGGTAGGCTGAGACGACCTTGATGGGGTGGCCCTGGAGGTAGTGCTGCAGCTTGCGCGAGGTCACCAAGAGCGCAAGCAGGAGCTTCTGAGGCATGGGATATCGCGCCCTCGTGTCCTGCAACACTGTGCTGACAAAATACACCAGGTGTTCGACGACGGCTGGCGCGCTGTTGAGGCTCGTGTCTTGCGAGAGTTAGGACTTCTCCTAAGGTGGTGGGACTCCTGACGCTTGGTCGCTTGCGGGAATCTCGGTGACGTCGTCCTGCCGAGCTTGGTCTTCTGTTGACGCTGCTAAGGCTCTCGCGGCGCCTTCCTGATCTTGCGTCATTTCAGCTGCAGCTTGGCGCAGCGCGCCCTTGGCTTGGTGCTCCTCCCAAACCGCCACCAGCGCTGCACTGGCGGAGTACGGGGTAGCGGCAAGGTAGAGCACTAGGGGCTCGAGAGGTCATGGCGCCACCATCACCGGTGGGCTGGTCAGGTATTTCTTGAGGTCTTGAAAAGCTCGGTCGGCCTCTGGGGTCCACTCGAATGGGCCCTTCTTCTTCATCAGCTTGAAGAAGGGTAGGGTGCGCTCTCCTAGCTTGGAGATGAAGCGTCCCAACGCAGTTACCTGACCAGCCAGCTTCTGCATTTCCTTAAGGGTCTGCGGTGGGCTCATGTCCTCAATGGCCTTGATCTTCTCTGGGTTCGCCTTGATCCCTCTGTGGGACACGAGGAAGGCCAGCAGCTTGCCGGAAGGGACACCGAACACGCACTTCTCCGGGTTAAGCCGCAAGTTCACTTGGCGCAGGCTCGCGAAGGTCTCCTCCAGGTCTTGAATCAAGGTCCTTGCCTCCTGAGACGTCACCACAATGTCGTCGACGTAGGCTTCCGTGTTTCTCCCGAGCTGCCTCCCCAAGGTGATGTGCATCAGCCGCTGAAAGGTCGCGCCCGTGTTGCGCAGTCCGAAAGGCATGCAGGTGTAGCAGTACACCCCACACGGGGTCAGGAAGGCTGTCTTCTCTACATCTTCTACCGCCATCTTGATCTGGTGATACCCTGAGAACGCATCCAGGAAGCACAGCCTTGTTGAGGGAGCGGGAACGGATCTTGGGGGCAGGCCTTGTTGAGGTTGGTGAAGTCGACGCACGTTCGCTCCTTCCCGCCTTTCTTCGGCACTACGACGGGGTTCGCCAGCCATTCAGGGTACCGAACATCGCGAATGACACCCGCCGCCTCCAACTTGCGGGTCTCTTGGACGATGAAGGCCTGCTTCTCGGTGGACTGTCGTCTCCCCTGCTGCTTCACAGGGTGCACATTGGGGCATACCCTTAAATGATGCCGAATCACCTCTCTCGGGACTCCCACCAGCTGATTGGGCTCGCACGCGAATATATCCTTGTTTGTGCGTAGGAACTGCACCAATGCTTCCTCTTGGCTTGGGTCGAGGCCGGCACCTATGGTAAAGGTGGCTCTTGAGGACCCGTCCTCGTTGACTGGCACCTGCTTGGTTTCCGCCTTGTCTTGTGTGAACAACTGCTTCTTCTTGGTTGGTGCGGCTCCCATGGGCTCGGAGGTGCCCGCGTCGGTAGGTTGCGCTGCCGCAGCGGTCTTGAGGGCGAGCTTGAGCAACGCAAAGCCCTCCTTGGCGTTCCCAATGATAGTGAGGATGCCTTTGCTTCCAGGCATCTTCATGAGGTTGTAGGCCGGATGAGTCGGCTCCATGAACTGGGCCAGAGCTGGGTACTCGAGAATGGCGTTGTACGGGAGGCCGATGCGGGCGATGTCAAAGTCGACCAGCTCGGAGTGGTAGTTGTCATGCGTGCTGAAGGTGACGGGGAGGCGGATCTGCCCTAGGGAGAGGGCGGTGCCGCCACCGACTCCTGAGAAAGGCTTGCTGAGGATGAGCCGCTCGAGCGGCACGTGAAGAAGGCTGAAGGCCTCCACGAAAAGCAAGTTAAGGCCGGCACCGCCATCGATGAGGGTCTTGGTGATGGCCATGTTGCGGATGGTGGGCGTGCAGAGCATCGGAAGCATACCCGAGCCGACGGTGGTGACGGGGTGGTCCTCTGCGCTGAAGGTGAGGTCGGCCTTGGGACGGCTTCATGTGGCGATCCGAAGGCGGTGCTTGAGAGCCGCCAAGCAGGGCCGCGACCGCGTGGTGCACCGGTGCCGCGTAGAACGCAGAAGGAGGCCGCAGAGTTCCTCCCAGGATGCCACCGTGGATCTAGGGAGGTTGAGCGGCCCAACGCGTGGCTCGCCGGCGAGGGCCATGGGGAGCCAGTTGGCCATGACCTTGTCGTCGCCCCCGGTCTCGAGGACGGCCTCCTCGTATGCCAGCAGGAAAGTCGACGGGTCCGTCGTGCCGTCGTAGCGCAGCGGCATCTCCGGCTTGAACTTGGGCGGCCAACGCACCTGCCGCAGGGCGGGGGCCAGGGCTTGGAGCCCCCTGGCCCCGTTGTCGGTGCCGGCCGTCGGAGTCGGTAGTGGGGCACCAACCATGGGGCCGAAGTGCGGTGGCGGCGGAGCGTAGATTTATGGAGAGGAGCTACGGCGCACCCCTACCTGGCGTGCCAAATGTCGGATCACGGGTTCTGGAAAAACCCTCAAGGTTCGAACACTGGGGTGCGCGCGAAGATTTCCTCCCTACCGATCCACGCCCTAGCTCACTAAGTTCTCGCGGATGAACTCGACGAACTCACAACACAAAGACACAAGATTTATACTGGTTCAGGCCACCGGTGTGGTGTAATACCCTACTCCAGTGTGGTGGTGGTGGATTGCCTCTTGGGCTGATGAAGAATAGTACAAGGGGAAGAACACCCTCCTGAGGTTGAGGTGTTCTTGTGTTCGACGAACTTGTGTGGGTGAGATGCTGCTTAATGGGTTATCAGATGCCCCCTACTGTGGTGGCTAGTTCTACTTATATAGGCATTGGTCCTCTCCCCAAATATTGAGAGGGAAGGGAGCCAACAACGGCCAATTTGAAAGGGGACATCTAGTACAACTTATCCTAACAAAAGGGGTCTTCGCCTGCTAAAGGCTCTGGTGGTGACGTCGTCTTGGGCTCCATGTGACCTCCGTCCTGCCGTCCTGCTGGTCTTGGTCTCGTTGCATGGATATGGAAACCTTTGCTTGATGCCTCGGTACTCCGCGCGCGCGCTTGCCTCCTTAGCACCAAAGGGGAAACAAGGACGCTGTGCGCGCTGGCGCCCTCCTTGCGCCCGCCTGATCTTGATCATCATGGCTCACGTCACGAGAGCCTCGCGAGGTTTGCCCTGCCTTGATTTCTCCGCTCCTCGCGAGGCAGCCTGGTGAGGCTGCTCCTGAGAAGGTCTTGCGTTGTCCGCCTCGCGAGGCTTGGCCCCTCACGAGGGTCTTGAATGCCTTGTTGACAAAGATGGGCCATACAGGCCCGCTAGCTCAGCCACGCCGCGGGCCGCAGGCAAGCAAGTCCGGGGACCCCCATTCCCAGAACGCCGACAACTGATGGCGGTTTTATTTCTTGGTTCTCAAGTAAAGTAACTTTTCTAACTTTATGTTACTTCAAGTTGATCTTACTTGCCGGTAATGCTTCCACTAATGAACCAGACAATCTCCTATTAATCTTGTAGGCATATCAGGAGGTTGATATGGACGCCAAAGTGTTAGAAGTAGGCAAAGGTTTTAAATACGAGGCCAAGTCATTTAAGGCTTACGACATGAATGGGTATCGCTTCCACACTGATAAACACACGCGTGAGAGGCCCAACCGAAGGTCAATAAATAGTGCAGTCTATTGTCTAGGGATAGATGGACGTCACTACTATGGAACCATCGAAGAAATTTATGAGCTGCAGTATTGTGGTTTACAAGGAGTGAAGCCCATCGTATTCAGATGCAGCTGGCTCAATCCTGAGAAAGTGAGACGAACCCCTAGTATTGGCTTTGTCGAAGTTGAACGAGCATCGAAATATGCAGGAAATGATGTCTATTTTATGGCTCAATAGGCTACACAAGTGTTTTCCCCCATACGCGTGCACATCTACGGAATATATCGATCTCTTGAAGTGGGATGTCGGGTACAAGGTACCCCCGCGTATAAAGGTACCTACCCCAAACAAGGACGATTACCATATAAACCCTAACACATACGAGGGAGAGTTCTTTCAAGAAGCAGACACTGACGAAGACGAAGATGATGCAGAGGAAGATGATGGCGTGCATCACGAACATGATGCTATGGAACATGAGGCCATGGATAACATGGAAGTAGATAATGCAGAGGACGAATACGAGGATGTTTCTGACCCTCGAGATTTGGCATTACTTATGCGATGGCACATGGGGCTAGATGAGGATGAGGGCCCCCCCTGAAGACTTCGAGGATGAATGTATGAACGGGCTTGATAGCGATGATGAAAGCCCTGATCCAAATGTTGCACCTAATATTGACCCTTATTTCTAACAACTCCATGCAATCATGTGAGAACTCTATGTATGTGTGTCACAACTCTATGTATTCGTGTGTGTAACAACTCTATGTATTCTTGTGTGCAACAACTCTATGTATTCGTGAGTGCAACAGCTCTATGTATTTGTGTGTGTAACAACTATATGTATTATTGTGACAATTCCATTTATTCCTGATATTTGATATATTTATTGTATTTACATCAAGTTGTATCATCTGTACTAACTGGCTTGTTCTTCTTCGTATCAGGTGATTGAAACATAACAGGTAGCAACAAGATTCCAAAGGAAAGTTTGAAAAAAGTGAATGATCTTTATAATGATGAAATTGCTTGACCGGTGAAAGCGGTGGCCGCTCCTTCATCGATTGCCACAACCACCAAGAAGGCCAAAGGATTGGCGGGTCTAGACACCCGTCCGACAAAATGTGCGAAACAAGGTCGAGTACCACACGGGGGAGGAGTAGCAGGCGGACGAGGTGGAGGCGGACGAGGTGGAGGCGAACGAGGAGGGGGAGTCGGTGAGGCAGGAGGAGGAGGCGGACGAGGAGGCGGACGAGGAGGGGGAGAAGGTGAGGCAGGAGGAGGAGGCGGACGAGGAGGGGGAGTAGGTGAGGCAGGAGGAGGACGCAGACGAGGTGGCGGACGAGGAGGGGGAGTAGGTGAGACAGGAGGAGGAGGCGGACGAGGGGGACGAGGAGGGGGAGTAGGAGGGTGAGTAGGGGGACGAGGAGGGGGAGTAGGTGAGGCAGGAGGAGGAGGCGGACGAGGAGTACATAAAGCAGCCTGGAGTAGAGCACCTATTTCTTCTCCTCGACCCTCTGATGCAGTGCTTCACCGTGCTTAGGAGGAGGAAACAGAGGATGGGGATGAGGCGTGTGAGGAGGAGGACAAGGAGGATTTTTTGGAGGAGGTGGTGGAGGATGAGGAGGAGGAGGTGGTGGAGGACGACGCCGCCGAGAGGAGGCTGGTTGTTCGTCAGGTTTCTGAGGGTGGGTGTCGGTGTCAAAACCGGCGGATCTCGGGTAGGGGGTCCCGAACTGTGCGTCTAGGAGGATGGTAACAGGAGACAAGGGACACGATGTTTACCCAGGTTCGGGCCCTCTTGATGGAGGTAAAACCCTACGTCCTGCTTGATTGATATTGATATTGTGGATGTTTACAAGAGTGGATCTACCACGAGATCAAGGAGGCTAAACCCTAGAAGCTAGCCTATGGTATGATTGTAAGGGTTGTTGTGATTGTAGTCCTACGGACTAAAGCCATCCGGTTTATATAGACACCGGAGAGGGCTAGGGTTACATAGAGTCGGTTACAATGGTAGGAGATCTACATATCCAGACGCCAAGCTTGCCTTCCACGCCAAGGAAAGTCCCATCCGGACACGGGTGAAGTCTTCAATCTTGTATCTTCATAGTCTTGGAGTCCGGTTGATGATGATAGTCCGACCGATGATAGTCCGGCCGATGATGGTAGTCCGGCAATCCGGACACCCCCTAATCCGGGACTCCCTCAGTGGGGATGGACCCTCAAGGTTGACAGAGTACCACGAGGTGAGCGGTTCGCAACCGAGCGGTCCGACTATCAGCACTACTTCCAGAGGGAAAGTGTGGCTGCGTGGTCCTTCAAAGCTTCCAAGACGTCCATATGTGCATAGAGACGTGTTGATCAAACCAATGGGAGAGAAGTAAGTGGTTATCTCGACTCATCCAATATAAATTGTACCTTTTGTCATTTCCTCACATATAATATGACTTCACTCTTTGTAAGGCAGAAGCCTAGTAAGAGGTGGTGAGAGGCGTCTACCACAGTCGCCGAGTGGCATCATTTGGGGTCTTTGTAGGTTAAATTATCCTGGACTGTTCACTTTTATCACTGAGCCAGCTTGGTCATGGGATCACTACAAACTTGCACCGGATTTCCTGGATATGCGTCAGAGGGTTTATGATAACAGTGCCATGCGAGTGACCAATGATTTCTGGGTAAGTCCTTTCAAACACCTAAATTTCAATACTAGAAGGTTTAAATTTGCCATAGTCATGATTTAACCCTTCTCACATGTATGCATGTTTGTAGGATTTCTATACATGCGTTGAGGGTCAGAAGGATCGTGCAAATGTGGTGGTGTCCACGACATGCACTATGAGGAGCGCGTCCGTTTAGTGGTCAAGTATCACGCGGACTGTCTCAACCATAGGATTTCCAAACAGGAGGCTCGAGGGACGCATCTTTCACGGGACAATTACTTCAAGGAAAGTGACGATGGATGCTTGCTATTCCCTACATTACCGCTGCTACTTCTTGAGCACTGCGTTGGATTTCCCCGAAGAGGAGAGGATGATGTAGCAAAGTAGCGTAAGTATTTCCCTCAGTTTTTGAGAACCAAGATATCAATCCAGTAGGAGGCCACGCACAAGTCCCTCGTACCTGCACAAAATGATAGCTACTCGCAACCAACGCGATTAGGGGTTGTCACTCCCTTCACGGTCACTTACGAGAGTGAGATCTTATAGAGATGATAGATAATATTTTTGGTATTTTTGGTATATAGATGCAAAGTGAAAAGTAAAAAAGCAAAGTAAAAACAAAGCAAGTATAAAAGTAATGGAGATTGATATGATGACAATAGACCCGGGGGCCATAGGTTTCACTAGTGGCTTCTCTCAAGAGCACAAGTATTCTACGGTGGGTGAACAAATTACTGTTGAGCAATTGACATAATTGAGCATAGTTATGAGTATATCTAGGTATGATCATGTATATAGGCATCACGTCCGTGACAAGTAGACCGAAATGATTCTGCATCTACTACTATTACTCCACTCATCGACCGCTATCCAGCATGCATCTAGAGTATTAAGTTAAAAACAGAGTAACGCCTTAAGCAAGATGACATGATGTAGAGGAATAAATTCATGCAATATGATAAATACCCCATCTTGTTATCCTCGATGGCAACAATATAATACATGCCTTGCAACCCTTTCTGTCACTAGGTAAGGACACCACAAGATTGAACCCAAAGCTAAGCACTTCTCCCATTGCACGAACTACCAATCTAGTTGGCCAAACCAAACGGATAATTCGAAGAGACTTGCAAAGATAACCAATCATACATAAAAGAATTCAGAGAAGATTCAAATATTATTCATAGACAAGCTGGATCATAAACCCACAATTCATCGATCTCAACAAACGCACCGCAAAAACAAGATTACATCGAATAGATCTCCACGAGAAAGGGGGAGAACATTGTATTGAGATCCAAAAAGAGAGAAGAAGCCATCTAGCTACTAGCTATGGACCCGAAGGTCTGAAGTAAACTACTCACACTTCATCAGAGGGGCTATGGTGATGATGTAGAAGCCCTCCATGGTGGATGCCCCCTCCGGCGGAGCTCCGGAATAGGCCCCAAGATGAGATCTCGTGGATACAGGAAGTTGCGATGGTGGAATTAGGTTTTTGGCTCCTGTTCTGATCGTTTGGGGGTACGTAGGTATATTTAGGAGGAAGGAGTACGTCGGTGGAGCGACTGGGGGCCCACGAGGCAGGGGGGCGCGCCCCACCCTCAGGACCGCCTCTTTCATTCCTTGGAGTAGGGTCGAAGTCCCCTGGATCACGTTCGGTGAGAAAATCACGTTCCCGAAGGTTTCATTCCGTTTGGACTCCGTTTGATATTCCGTTTCTTCGAAACACTGAAATAGGCAAAAAACAGCAATTCTGGGTTGGGCCTCCGGTTAATAGTTAGTCCCAAAAATAATATAAAAGTGGAAAATAAAGCCCAATATAGTCCTAAAGAGTAGATAAAGTAGCATGGATCAATCAAAAATTATAGATATGTTGGAGACGTATCAGGCATCCCCAAGCTTAATTCCTGCTCGTCCTCGAGTAGGTAAATGATAAAAAGAAATTTTTTGATGCGGAGTGATACTTTGGCATAATTTCAATGTAAATCTTCTGAATTGTGGTACGAATATTCAGATCCGAAAGATTCAAGACAAAAGTTCATGTTGACATAAAAATAATAATACTTCAAGCATACTAATCAAAGTAATCATGTCTTCTCAAAATAGAATGGCAAAAGAAAGTTCATCCCTACAAAATCATATAGTTAGGATATGCTTCATTTTCGTCACACAAAGATGTTCCCAACTTCTATACCCCCGATGACGAGCCAAGAAATTGTTTCATACTTAAATAATCTCAAACTTTTTCAACCTTCACGCAATACATGAGCGTGAGCCATGGATATAGCACTATGGGTGGAATAGAATATGATGATGGGGATTGTGTGGAGAAGACAAAAAAGGAGAAAGTCTCACATTGACGAGGATAATCAATGGGCTACGGAGATGCCCATCAATTGATGTCAACCATGAGGAGTAGGGATTGCCATGCAACGGATGCACTAGAGCTATGAATGCTCAACAAAATAAAACTAGTGGGTGTGCATCCAACTTGCTTGCTCATGAAGACCTAGGGCATTAGAGGAAGCCCATCGTAGGAATATACAAGTCAAGTTCTATAATGAAAAATTCCCACTAATACAAAAAGACAACTTATGAGACTCACTATATGAAAAACATGGTGCTACTTTGAAGCACAATATATGAGACTCACTACATGAAGAACAAGGTGCTACTTTGAAGCACAATATATGAGACTCACTACATGAAGAACAAGGTGCTACTTTGAAGCACAAGTGTGGAAAAAGAGATAGTAACATTGCCCTTTTTATTTATTTTCTTTTTTTGGGCCTTTCCTTTTTTTTCTTTTTGGCCTTTCTCTTTTTTTGGGCAATGCTCTAATAATGATGATCATCACACTTCTATTGATTACAACATAAGGATTACAACTGGAAACTAGAACAAGATATGACTCTATATGAATGCCTCCGGCGGTGTACCGGGATGGTGCAATGAATCAAGAGTGACATGTATGAAAAATAATGCATGGTGTCTTTGCCACAAATACGATGTCAACTACATGATCATGCAATGGCAATATGACAAAAGTAAAGTATGTCATGATGATGATGAACGGAACGGTGGAAGTTGCAAGGCAATATATCTCAGAATGGATATGAAAATGCCATAATAGGTAGGTATGGTGGCTGTTTTGAGGAAGATATAAGGAGGTTTATGTGTGATAGAGCGTATCATATCACGGGGTTTGGATGCACCGGCGAAGTTTGCACCAACTCTCAAGGTGAGAAAGGGCAATGCACGGTACCGACCAGGGAGGCAATGGTGGAAAGGTAAAAGTGCGTATAATCCATGGACTCAACATTAGTCAAAAGAACTGATATACTTATTGCAAAAATTTAGAAGTCATCAAAAATCAAGTACTACGTGCATGCTCCTAGGGGGATAGATTGGTAGGGAAAGACCATCGCTCATCCCCGACCGCCACTCATAAGGATACACAAGCCAGGTACACTTCATGTTTCAAATTTGTTACACAACTTTAACCATACGTGCATGCTACGGGATTTGCAAACTTCAACACAAGCATTTATCAAATTCACAACTACTCAACTAGCACGACTTTGATATTATCACCTCCATATCTCAAAACAATTATCAAGCATCAAACTTATCTTAGTATTCAACGCACTCAAAAAAAAGTTTCACATATCTTGAATACCAAGTATATTAATATTAAGCAAATTACCATGCTATTAACGACTCTCAAAATAATCTAAGTGAAGCATGAGAGATCAATAGTTTCTTTAAAACAAATCCACCACCGTGCTCTAAAAGATATAAGTGAAGCACTAGAGCAAAAATTATCTTGCTCAAAAGATATAAGTGAAGCACTATGAGCAAAACTATCAAGCTCAAAAGATATAAGTGAAGCACATAGAGTATTCTAGCAAATTCCAATTTATGTATGGCTCTCTCAAAAGGTGTGTACAGCAAGGATGATTGTGGTAAACTAACAAGCAAAGACACAAATGATACAAGACGCTCCAAGCAAAACACTTATCATGTGGTGAATAAAAATATAGCTCCAAGTAAATTACCGATGGAAGTAGACGAAAGAGGGGATGCCTTCCGGGGCATCCCCAAGCTTTGACTTTTTGGTGTCCTTGGCTTATCTTGGGGGTGCCATGGGCATCCCCAAGCTTAGGCTCTTGCCACTCCTTGTTCCATAATCCATCAAAAGAATTCACCCAAAACTTGAAAACTTCACAACACAAAACTCAATAGAAATCTCGTGAGCTCCGTTAGAGTAGAAAACAAAAGACTACTTTAAGGTACTGTAGTGAAATCATTCTTTATTTATATTGGTGTTAAACCTACTGTATTCCAACTTATCTATGGATTATAAACTATTTTACTAGCCATAGATTCATCAAAATAAGCAAACAACACACGCAAAACAGAATCTGTCAAAAACAGAACAATCTGTAGTAATCTGTAACTAACGCAAACTTCTAGAACTACAAAAAAATCTACCAAAATTAGAAGGCCTAGAAAATTTGTTTATTGATCATCAGCAATTGGAATCAGTATTTTATCACGTTCTGGTAATTTTTAATAATTCGGGCACTGAGCGCAATGTTTCTGGAAATTACAGCAAGATCAAATAACTATTATCCAAGAAGATCCAATAGGTCTAGCTTTGCACAAACACTAATTAAAACATAAAACCACATCTAAACAGAGGCTAGATGGATTATTTATTACTAAACAAAAGCAAAACAAAAAACTAAAAATAAAATTGGGTTGCCTCCCAACAAGCGCTATCGTTTAACGCCCTAGCTAGGCATAAAAGCAAGGATAGATCTAGGTATTGCCATCTTTGGTAGGCAATCCATAAGTGGCTCTCATGATAGATTCATATGGTAATCTTATTTTATTTCTAGGAAAGTGTTCCATGCCCTTCTTTAAGGGAAATTGGAATCTAATATTTCCTTCCTTCACCAGTCGTTCTAAGGAAAGGTCTACCAAGAATAATAGGACATGAAGGATTGCACTCTATATCAAGATCGATAAAATCTACGGGTACATAATTCCTATTTGCAACAATAAGAACATCATTAATTCTTCCCATAGGCTTTTTAATAGTGGAATCCGCAAGATGCAAGTTTAGAGAGCAATCATCAAAGTCACGGAAATCTAGCAAATCACACAAAGTTTCGGGAACTAGTTATCAACCCGTGCATATCTGCACGGGCTAGGCGTTAACTGCCATGTGTCTAAATAGAATTTATTAATAAAATCTCATTGTATATATTTTCATGTTTTCCCATAAATAAAGTTTCAAATATATAATTTCTAAATATAAATTAGATGTCGGAGGGACTCTGTTAGTAAATATACAAAGAATATTGTTAATAGTCAGTTATTCGTTCTCTAATTACATAGTGTGCTTATAAATCTCATGTGCTTGTAGAATTTTATTACCTACAACTTCCCAACATAAAGGCATGATGATATTTTGAAGACCATGTTTGTATTTTGGTATAACCGCAAATGACATATTTCATACCGAACACTATATCAACGCTATACATATTAAAAGGGTGGCTTCGCAAGAAATGCAAGTCATTACTAACTGATCTTAAGTGGTAACCATAGGAGTACTCATTATTATAGTATGAGACTAATGCACATTTCTGTCAAATTTATCATTATTTTGGTGATTGATTATATCTTTTAAATGATGAAACAACTAACAAATGCACAATTTTTTCCTGTATGTAGTGCAATAATATTGGATAACTTCACTTCACATAATATTTCGGGAACAACCTTCGACACTGACAGAAAAATGAACAAACGCAGTACAAATTAATTCAATGGAAAAATTCAAAAATAAAAAATGCAACAGGTTATCATATTTACAATAGCATTCTAAGATGCGAACTCGTTATCGGAAAATAAGAAGCTACTCCTTCCAAAATGGCTGCTGAGCAGTATAAAGAGCTAGGTTGAAAAGTAAACTACAACATGGCTATATCCTATTTATCATAGCATCCTAATTTGTGAATTTGCGATGGGAAAGAAGTTAGTTAATCATCAACATTCTGGAGCCCATCTGCAATAAATCAGGAGAAACCATGGGTTAACAAACATGTGCATCACAAATACTACTTGCAGCTACCTGTATGGCCAATACGCTTAGACATATATAAGCGGAAATTTAGCAAAATGACAAAGAAAATAAACATACAACACTGAACCAAGCCCAGTATGTAGTATGTGTGATCCCAGCGCCCCCTTCATGCCATGCCATGGCATATTGGTTGTGTCCAAGCCCATTACATTCAGTGAATACATCCAAGCGTTCAATTAACTGCCATTCATTTGCTTGTCAAGACACGCATTGGTGACTCTCCTGACTATGCCGATAGATGGACATCTACAATCTTATTTAAAGATAATGTGTTACTTGCCTGCATTGTGAGGACGGGAGCGAGCCGACGAACTCCAACAGTGAAGGCGAGGTGAAGCAGGACACCATCATTCTGCGGCCTCACCAACAATGGCGCCTGCCTAGTCTGATTTAAATAGCGGTGAGGAAACATCATTCTGCATGGCACCATCCATCATTGATCGGTTGATCAGGACCTGGAAGTTGAGCATAAACAGACGTAACAAATTTGAAGGTACGACTTAAAAACTAAAAAAAACTTTGTTGAGAGTACTCAAAGTAGACAGAGAGGACACCTAGGGACACGTATTAGTTTTGATGAATCGGAAATTGAACCAATGACATATAGCGGTACTGCATCCTCCACTACCAAGATGACCCAATGACATGGGCCAGGGAAAATCAACAGGCCGGAGTTTTTACATCCAATCGAATGCCTGGAAAGGTTCCTAAATATATTGATGGACAATGCTCGTGCAATACAATTCCATCATCCGTGATTGTAGATTGTGTGTAGGCGAATTATTAGATGATAGTGTCTGCCATGTGATTTATAGTCTCTCGTAATCTGACGTTTCAAGATCAAATCAGTAAATATATGGATCTGATGGGGAAAAGGTGATCAAGTTGCTTACCTGAGATCAGTGGAAGTGCTGTGAAGGCTGAGTAGCGGGTGCAAGGTAATGTTCAATGATATGGAATTGATGACTCAAACTTTGGTTTTTGCTGCTGACGCATGGCAGGGCGACTTCTCCATGTTGCGTTGGCTGAACAAAGTATTAGAAAATATGACAACATAAACTTCAGAGAGCTACAATAATTCTGAGTTTCGTAACAGACCTTGCAGGAGTACACGTAGTTTCAGATACTTAGAATACACAGTGGAGGAACAATGGAATAAAACTTGTGTGCCATTGGCCACTGCTCAAAGCCTCATGATGCTGCGCCACTGGCTGTTGCACATCCTCTCCTCCTTGTTATCAAGTATAGCACGACCTACCTAGTGCAGTTGATCTGTTGTCAATCGCCTTGATTCTCATGATATATGGCCCTGCCGCATGAGCATCACAGGAACAAAGCTGAAACGGAAGACAACTTGCTTGGGGCAGAGGTGATTCAACGGCTAGAGAGCAAGGGGATGGGGGAGAAGTTGGTTGGATTTTGGTAGAGCGATCGCATCCTGGAAGTTTAGGACGTGAAAACTACAGAGGGGACAGGAGAGGAAGATGATGAGGAGGAGCGGCGCTAGGGTTCTCTCCCTGACGGGGACGTCATGTGCGATCGAGATGTTCTTCAGGAATCAAGCAGAGGGATTTTTTCTTGGGCTGAGCGAGACGTTTGTCCATGGGCTGAGGGAGAAGTTTCCTGGCAGCCTGTAGAAGAGTTTTTTTTGCAGGTCAAGATAGCGTGGTGGTGGGATATCTGGCTAGGACTCTTGCGGTACTTCATCAAACGGATGGAAATAGCTACTGTTTGATCGGACGGGTAATTTCTTTAGTTTTTGACGATTAACGTGGAGCCTCAATTAGTGCCTCCAATTAGTAAATATAAGATATAAGATAGTGGAGACAGTAGCGCCCAAATCACACAAAGCATGAAACTCATAATCTTTGATTTTAATTTTAATAGTATGTTCCCACTCATCATAGAGCTTCCTAGGGATAGAAACTTTCAACTCAAGTTTTTCTTCATAAGATTGCATCAAAGCATCAACAATGTGTTCGGTAAAGACCTTATTTTGACTATAAGCATGAGGAGAATTTAGCACGGATTGCAACAAGGAAATACAATCAATTAAAGAGCAATTTTCATAATTAAATTCCTTGAGATCCAAAATAGTGGGTTTAGCAACATCTAGGTTTTCATTTCTTTCAATCCCACATTTATCAATTTCATCATCAAGATCTAAAAACTCCGAATTCTTAGAACGCCTTCTAGGTAAAGGAAGATCATATTCAGTTTCATCAAGATTCATATTGCAAAACAAAGATTTAATGGGGGACACATCAATAACTTTTAGATCTTCATCTTGATTTTCATAGGAATCGGAAGAACACGCTTTAATAAAGGCATCTTTGGAAGCACGCATCCTAGCGGTTCTTTCTTTGCACTCACCAATGGAAATTCTCATAGCTTTGAGAGACTCATTGATATCATGCTTAGGAGGAATAGATCTAAGCTTTAAAGAATCAATCTCAAGAGAAATTCTATCAACGTTCCTAGCCAAATCATCAACTTTAAAGCAATCTCTCCTCAAGCAAAGCATTAAAATTCTTTTGTGAATTCATAAACTCTTTAACACTACTCTCAAATTCATAGGGCATCTTATTAAAATTTCCATAAGAGTTGTTGTAGGAATTTCCATAATTATTAGAACGATTACTAGGATAAGGCCTAGGATTAAAATTCCCTCTAGACGCGTTGTTACCAAAATTATTCCTACCAACAAAATTCACATCCATAGATTCATTATTATTCTTAATCAAGGTAGACAAAGGCATATCATTAGGATCAGAAGAAACACTCTTAGTAGCAAATAATTTCATAAGTTCATCCATGTTTCCACTCAAAACATTGATTTTCTATCGCATGCACTTTTTTATTAGTAGATCTTTCGGTATGCCATTGAGAATAATTAACCACAATATTATCTAGAAGTTTAGTAGCATCTCCTAGAGTGATTTCCATAAAAGTGCCTCCCACGGCCGAATCTAAAAGATTTCTAGAAGCAAAATTCAATCCGGCATAAAAGTTTTGTATGATCATCCATAAGTTCAAACCATGAGTAGGCCAATTACGTATCATTAATTTCATTCTCTCCCAAGCTTGTGCAACATGTTCATGATCAAGTTGCTTAAAATTCATAATATCGTTCCTAAGAGAGATAATCTTAGCGGGAGGAAAATACTTAGAGATAAAAGCATCTTTGCACTTGTTCCAAGAATCAATACTATTTTTAGGCAAAGATGAAAACCACGCTTTAGCACGATCTCTAAGCTTAAAAAGGAAATAGCTTCAATTTAACGACATCATTATCGACATCTTTTTTCTTTCGCATATCACATAAATCAACGGTTATTCAGATGAGTAGCGCATCTTCACTAGGAAGGCCGCGAATTGATCTTTCATAACAAGATTCAACAAAGCAGTATTGATTTCACAAGATTCAGTATTGGCAAGAGGAGCAATCGGAGTGCTAAGGAAATCATTATTATTGGTATTGGTGAAGTCACACAATTTGGTAGCATCTTGAGCCATTGCGACAAACAAGCAATCCAACACACGAGCAAACAAAAGGCAAGCGAGAAAGGCAACGGGAAAAAGACGAGGAGATTGGGAAAGAGAGGGCGAATAAAACGGCAAGGGTGAAGTGGGGGAGAAGAAAACGAGAGGCATATGGCAAATAATGTAATGCGAGAGATAGGGATTGTGATGGGTACTTGGTATGTTGACTTTTGCGTAGACTCCCCGGCAACGGCGCCAGAAATTCTTCTTGCTACCTCTTGAGCACTGCGTTGGATTTCCCCAAAGAGAAGAGGATGATGCAGCAAAGTAGCGTAAGTATTTCCCTCAGTTTTTGAGAAGCAAGATATCAATCCAGTAGGAGGCCACGCACAAGTCCCCCGTACCTGCACAAAACGATAGCTACTCGCAACCAACGCGATTAGGGGTTGTCAATCCCTTCACGGTTACTTATGAGAGTGAGATCTGATAGAGATAATAGATAATATTTTTGGTATTTTTGGTATAGATGCAAAGTGAAAAGTAAAAAGCAAAGTAAAAACAAAGCAAGTATAAAAGTAATGGAGATTGATATGATGAGAATAGACCCGGGGGCGAGAGGTTTCACTAGTGGCTTCTCTCAAGAGCATAAGTATTCTACGGTGGGTGAACAAATTACTGTTGAGCAATTGACAGAATTGAGCATAGTTATGAGTATATCTAGGTATGATCATGTATATAGGCATCACGTCCATGACAAGTAGACCGAAACGATTCTGCATCTACTACTATTACTCCACTCATCGACCACTATCCAGCATGCATCTAGAGTATTAAGTTAAAAACAGAGTAACGCCTTAAGCAAGATGACATGATGTAGAGGAATAAATTCATGCAATATGATAAATACCCCATCTTGTTATCCTCGATGGCAACAATACAATACGTGCCTTGCAACCCTTTCTGTCACTAGGTAAGGACACCGCAAGATTGAACCCAAAGCTAAGCACTTCTCCCATTGCAAGAACTACCAATCTAGTTGGCCAAACCAAACGGATAATTCGAAGAGACTTGCAAAGATAACCAATCATACATAAAAGAATTCAAAGAAGATTCAAATATTATTCATAGATAAGATGGATCATAAACCCACAATTCATCGGTCTCAACAAACACACCGCAAAAAGAAGATTACATCGAATAGATCTCCACGAGAGAGGGGGAGAACATTGTATTGAGATCCAAAAAGAGAGAAGAAGCCATCTAGCTACTAGCTATGGACCCGAAGGTCTGAAGTAAACTACTCACACTTCATCGGAGGGGCTATGGTGATGATGTAGAAGCCCTCCATGGTGGATGCCCCCTCCGGCAGAGCTCCGGAACAGGCCCCAAGATGGGATCTCGTGGATACAGGAAGTTGCGGCAGTGGAATTTGGTTTTTTGCTCCTGTTCTGATCGTTTGGGGGTACGTAGGTATATATAGGAGGAAGGAGTACGTCGGTGGAGCGACTAGGGCCCCACGAGACAGGGGGGCGCGCCCTAGGGGGGGGCGCCCCCCACCCTCGTGACCGCCTCTTTCGTTCCTTGGAGTAGGGTCCAAGTCCCCTGGATCACGTTCGGTGAGAAAATCACGTTCCCCAAGGTTTCATTCTGTTTGGACTCCGTTTGATATTCCGTTTCTTCGAAACACTGAAATAGGCGAAAAACAGCAATTCTGGACTGGGCCTCCGGTTAATACGTTAGTCCCAAAAATAATATAAATGTGGAAAATAAAGCCCAATATAGTCCAAAACCGTAGATAAAGTAGCATGGAGCAATCAAAAATTGTAGATACGTTGGTGACGTATCAACCGCAAAATTAGAATCCTTACTAAGATGTATTTGTTTAATTTACAGGTGATTCCTCAGTGGTGCGCTGACAAACGTCCGTGCTGGGAGAAGATCGTCGAACGGTGGACAGATCCAAGGTGGCAGGGTGAACACAAAGCAATATCTGAATGGCGTAAGTTGATGGGGGGTCGAGGACACCATCAAGGCAACCTCACCATCCCAGGTGTCATCTCAAAACATGTAGGCAACCACATCCTTTTATTTTCATCATGTTCTCTTTCATTTGTGAGCATTCCGTTCATTGTTCGGATCACTTTCTTTTGCGTAAAGAAGACACTGGCAAGGATATCACTTACATCGAGGCATGGACCATCAAGCATACCAAAGACGACAAGGACAAGGACCCTCTCCACCCAAAGAGGGACTGGATCGGCTCTAAAGCCCGGTCAGATGGACAGAACTACACCAAAAAAATTGAAGGAGATGTACGGGCCTGACGCTGATCCTCATGTCCTACCATTTGACCCTCTTGTGGCCATTGCCGCGGCAGGCGGTAGACCGAATGGCCGGATGGCAGTTCACCTTGATTCTGTCATAACCTCCTCCCTTCCGAGAGTCAACACGCTCCGTGCTATGAGTACTGGCTCTACTCCTACCGTAGAGCGTCACGTACCACATTCCGTGAGCATTATTGAGGATATTCAGGTCAGTGCTTCTTCATTGATCCTTCATGTTCCTGCGTATTTGCATTTCAACATGAATGACATTTGCATTGCCATATTGTAGACTCAACTGATTGACACCGAGAAAGAACGAGATGAAAACCGGGCCAAGCTAAAGGCACAAGATGATCTAGTGAAGTCTTTACAACATATGGTGGCCAATCTTTATTCCATGCAAGGCCAACCAGTGCCAGAGATGCCACCCACATTAGAGTGGAACATTGTGAGTTTTGTTCAAACTATTTCTATCACCATTTTTGGCATTACCATATGCATTCATCTCACTATTGGCTCAATCCATCACAAGGGTCGAACAATGTTCCGGTAGTTCAACCTCAAGTTGGTGGAGTTGGGGCAGCAAACGGAATGATGCCTTCTAATGTTGATGTTATCACTCCGGTTGATGGAGTTGGGGCAGCAAATGGAATGCCTTCTAATGTTGTTGTTATCACTCCGATCTCCAAAATCGCGTGAACTTCATGTTATGTTATGTTTGAAACTGTTCCTTGTGTGTTGAGAACTCTTGCATCTTGAGACTTGTAAACTTGTGGTAGTCGAGTGTCTTCACAACCATTTCACCTTTTATGCACTATTGCTTTTATGTGGAATGGTTATCATAATCAATCATTGCTTCTTTGGTTCAATGATGCCTATATGTGTCATGTTCTATGTGTGATAAACTATATGCTGCTGCTATATATGTTTCGCTGCAGGAAAGAAACAGAAACAGGAAAAAAGGCTCCTGGGCACACCATTACCGAGGGTGGCTCTCGGCAATGACTGTGAAGCTAGACCAGAATGCACCCTTTACCGAGAGGCCTCTCGGTAAACGTGTACAAACCAGAGAACTCGACACCTTTACCGAGAGGCCTCTCGGTAAATGATAATAACCTGTGGTGCCCCTGACAACTTTACCGAGAGGGGCTCTCGTTAAGGGAAAAGGATTGCCGAGGTTGGCTCTCGGCAAAGCTGGCCCTCGGCCTGTTCTCATGGTCCCACATGTTAGGAGGTGACACGTGTCAGCCTCCTAGTGGTTCTCTTTGCCGAGAGGTGCTCTCGGCAAAGTTGGCCCTCGGCCTGTTCTCGTGGTCCCACATGCCAGGAGGTGACACGTGTCAGCCTCCTACTGGTTCCACCTCTCGGCTAAGTTGGCCCTCGGCCTGCTCTCGTGGTCCCACATGTCAGGAGGTGACACGTGTCAGCCTCCTACTGGTTCTCTCTGCCGAGAGTGGCTCTCGGGAAAGTTGGCCCTCGGCCTGTGGTCGTGGGCCCACATGTCAGGAGGTGACACGGTCGCCTCCCATCGGTTTTCTTGCCGAGTTGCTCTCGGCAAAGTTGGCCCTCGGCCTGTGGTCGTGGGCCCACATGTCAGGAGGCGACACGTGTCAGCCTCCTAATGGTTCCCTTTGCCGAGAGGCTCTCGGCAAAGTCGGGGCTCAACCTGTTGTCGTGGACCCACATGTCAGGACACGACACGTGTCAGCCTCCTAGTATTTCTTTTTGCCGAGAGTGGCTCTCGGCAAAGTTTACGTGGTCCCACATGTCAGGAGCTAATGGACTTATCCGTTAGCTACTTTATTTTGTCGACACGGGCTGTTTAGCTCTCGGCAAAGGCTTTGCCGGGTGCCCGTGTTATGGCTCTTGGCAAATTCCTGTTTGCCGAAGAGGTGTACGCCGGGTGGCTTTTGCCAAAGGTGACACTCGGCAAAGGCGTTGCCGGCAGTTTTTGGGCCTTTGCCGAGTGTCCGTGGCACTCGGCGTATAGGGCGATTCCAGTAGTGATGTATGCTGCTGCATATGGTTTCTTCCGTGTTGAGCAACGATCCTTAAATAGTTGAATTCATGTTGAGCAATGACTAATGGAATGGCAGGTGGGTAATTTTCGTAAAATGTATGCCCTCACAGCGGTGGTAGCAAGTGTCCAGCGGCTGCATGTGGTTGTGGAAAATACACTCCGCTAAAGTCGCTGCCATTAATTTTTGACAGCATAACTCAGGTCTAAAACATGAAGCAAACGGACTAACGGAGCCTAAGATTACTTTGTTTTCTGCTGCACAATTGCGTGCTAATTCAACCGGCACTTCCGCTTCGGCAGACCCCCTTCAACATAAAGACGGCTAAGATTGTCCCATACCCCTTCGTAACAGAGGGCACGATGGGAATAATGACGAAAAGAGGCCGCCCGCCCACGGTCCCGCCTGAAATCATGTATGTATATGAATACGGTTTTGTTTTTTCGATCCGGTCATCCCGTCAGCCCGCAAACGTCGTCTCGACGCGCCCCCACCCCCCACGACACGAGTCAAACCGCGCGCTAATTACACGCCGCGGAGATGCATGCATGCATGCATGGTGCGGTTATTGCCTCGGTCGCCGCGATCGCTCGCCCTCACCCATTGCCGCGTGCGGCCGCGCTGCTGCCGCCAGCTCATTGCCGCCATGCTGCCACGCTGATGCCCCACGACGCCGCCACGCTGCCCGCTGCCCGCTGCCGGCTTGCTGCTACCTCGCCGCCACAGATCGGCTGCCCCCGCCCGCCGCCGAGCCGCCGCTTCGCCTCGGCCGACATGCATCGCTGCCATTGCGGCCGCGCCGCCGGCCGCCCCGACGCCTCGTTCGCCATGCCCGTCCCAACGCCTGCTTCCATGCATAAATCACGCCCAAACCGCCCCGACCCGCGCTCTCCTCACAAAACCTACCCCGAGCCCGCGTTCTCATCATACAAACCGCCCCTCTCAAAGAAAACTGCCCCGCCCCATTGAAACCTAGATCCACCTGCTGGCGGCGCGGCCCTCTCCGGCACGATGCCTCATGGACGCGGTTGTTTCGGCCGGCGTTGGTTCGGCTGGGGAGGCGGCAGTGGAGGCACAAGGAGCAGTCGCCGAGCGGGAGGCTCTGGCAGCGGTGGTGGAGGCGGCGACAGAGGTGGTGGTCGCGGCGCCACACCTGGCGGTCAGTGGCCCTCTAGCCTCACCGGGCCGCAGACGATAGATATCTACCGGCATGGCATCCCCGTGTCGCCTAGCAAACGGCTGGCACGTCACGACCGATGGCTATGCCATGTCGGGGCCCGCACAACCCAGTCCATGGAACCCCCAAGGTCGCCGGGACTTTTGGGAAGGCCGTGACTTCCACACCATCGTGGCCTTCTACAAGTCCCGAGGCATCCGCGCGGACGCTGCAAGCGCGCCCCTCGCGCCCCCCGCTGTCCCAGTCGTGTAGGCTCCAACGGCCGCCCCTGAGTTTCACATCCCTCCGGAATTGGCGGCGATGCAAGAGGAGGGCGACCCATTGGAGTCGCCGGGTTTGATCCACGCTATCCGGAACTCCATGTCTGAGACCGGTTGGATGCCGCCGACGGATGTTGTTGACCCGAGGGACCCGACAGACGAGCCGGGATACTGGCAGGCGATCAGGGAGTCGACCGATACACTAGCGAAGCAGTCGTCTACCGCGGAGGAATTTTTCAGATACTTTCGGCAGTTTCGATGACTCAGACGGCGGTGAAGACGGTGACCAGACCGTAGTGCTTGATCTTCTGAGTAGCGAGGAGGAGTAGTTAGATTTGTTTTAGTGTTAATCTTTTTTCATGTAAAATTTCGTCCGAATGTAAAATATCCTAAATATGAACAAAATTATGTTGCTTTAATGAGTAATGGAATGGTTGTATAATGTATCAGTTATTGATAATGTTTTTGTTATTAATGGGATATTTCGATTTTGTAAAAAGATGAAGTATGTAACGCCCCGGATTCGATGCGCCAGGTGTTTGCCAGTTATTCGCCGTCGTTGCCATGTCATGTGCTTGTGTGTTGCACTTTGCCATGTCATCATCTGCATTTCATATCATGTCGTCATGTGCATTTCATTTGCATACGTGTTCGTCTCATGCATCCGAGCATTTTCCCCGTTGTCCGTTTTGCAATCCGGCACTCTATGTTTCCCGGCGCCCCCCCCCCCCCCCTTTACCTCTTTTCGTGTGCGGGTGTTAAACTTTCTCGGAATGGACCGAGGTATGTCAAGCGGCCTTGGTATAGCACCGGTAGACCGCCTGTCAAGTTTCGTGCCATTTGGAGGTCGTTTGGTACTCCAACGGTTAACCGGGTAACCGCAAAAGCCCCCTTCTCTTTGCAGCCCAACACCCCTTCCAAAATGGCCCAAAACCCAGCAAACTCCTCTCCATGCTCTCGGTCGTTCGATCACGATCGTGTGGGCGAAAACCGCTCCTCATTTGGACTCTCCTAGCTCCCTCTACCTATAAATAGGTCCCCTCTCCCGAAATTCACGGATGAATCCCCCTAACCCTAGCCTCCTTCTTCCTCCGCGCGCCGGACACGTCCGGACGGCGCCGGACGCGTCCGCCGCCGCCGCTCCAGCAAATGGGGAGCGCCACGTCGCCTCGTCCGGCTCCCCGCCGCAGCCCGCCCATGCCCGCTAGGCTCGCGCTGGCCCTCCGGCCCGGTCGCCGCCGCCTCCATGGCGCCGAGCCCGCCGGCCGCCGCCGCCCGCGCCTTCAGCCCTCGCCGCCGCCGGGCTATTTCCACGCCGGCGCCGCACCGCCGCCCTCGGCCTCCTGCCGCCCGCTGCGGTTGCCCGCGCACCGCCACTCGCCCGCCCCGCCCGCCATCGCCGCCGCTTGCCCGCTTGCCGCCGCCCGGTCGCCGCCTTCCACATCACCGTTACCGCCGCCCGCCTCCGGCTGAATCCGGCCTCCCCGAGCTCCTGTCCGTCCTCTCCGGCGAGTCTCCGGCTGCCTCGACGTCCGTGCGACCGGATCCAGATCGGATCTGAGAAGACCAAGGTTGACCCGAAAATATCCTAAGTCCCCAGATTTTTTGCATTATCTTGCCATATTCATCATGTCATAACTCTGTGCATATAGCTCCGTTTTGTACGTATAATATGTCGAATTGTTCGCCTCGACGAGTACATCATTCCATTCCATTGCATCATATTCTTTTGAGGTCATATTGATGCCTGAATCTTCATTGCAAGAGTGTTATGTGATGTTAGTTTCAGATTCTTATCAGAACATGCACTTTTGTCATTTTTTCCATGATTGATGTGTGCACCCTATGAAATTGAGTCCTACATGTGTTTTGTAATATGCCATGCCATCTCTACAGGGATGTATGCCATGTATTTTTTTGATCTCTGTGGTGACTAGCACAAGCATGCAAACTAGGCTTCATGATGTTGCTGATTTCAGCCCCTGTTCAGCTGATATTTTTATGCCATGTAAACTTGATGCTACCGAGAGATCAATGCTTATTTTGAGATACTTCAGTAAGGTTGTTTTGAACATATGGTTATTCTCTATCCATCCATGCCCTTGTTTGCAATTATGGAGTGCCATAGCTTGAGTCAATCGAGCTCTACTTTTGCTATAAAATGTTTCCTGGCAGATTGTTTACATGTTATTCAATTTTGCCAAGGTTGTTGTTAGTGATCCATGCACTCTATGAACTTGCTATTGCCATGCTTAGCTTCATAAATATGTCTTCTTACTGTTGGGTTCCTTGCCATTCCATGTATTGCTCTGTGGTGAGTGGTTCAAGCTCACCAACATGCCTACTTATTGTTGTTCCTGCCATGTATGAATCTGTAATATAACTTGCCATGTTTACATGGGTGCCATCATATCTTCTGATCCTTTTTGGCTCATGGTCACTAAAGGACTTTTGTTCTATGCAATTAGTAGATTCATGCCATGCCTTTGTTTGCCATGATAAGTTCCTGTAACATGTTGTTTGATAGCTCTAAACATTGCAACCTGATGTTATTTCTGCTAAAGTCTGAAACTGTTATTATTTGCAATTTTGCCATGTGTGTTTGAGCATGTTCTAGTGATTTCGGGAGATAGCTCAGTGTTCATGTTTTGTAATGCTTTACCTGTAATTCATGCCCATGCCTTTTGTTTTCTTGTTGAGGTCCTGTAGCATGTTGTTTTGATGCTTGCAATATGACTAGTTGCTGTTTTGGACAGCTTGTTGTTATGTCTTGTTTTGTGTGTATGTGTTGAACCGTTGCTCCGTTTTGAGTGTGCTCTATATGAAACTTGCTTAGAATTGCATGTAGTTCCATATTATCATGATGCATCCTTGTTTTAAGGTGTTTGCTTGATGTTTGTATGCATTTTGCATCAATGACATGTTTAACTTGTTTTGCTCATATCTTCTAGGCCGTAGCTCCGAACTAAATGAACTTTATATGTAACTTGACTAGAATCTCGTGTAGATCATCTTGGTTCATCTTAACTTGCTGTCTAACAACTTGAACATAATGTTTATTCAGATCTGGACCAACTTCAAAATTTGCATATGAGGACTTACCGGAATTGTTATATGGTGTTTCCGGCCTCATTTAAACTTGCTTTGATGTGTTGTTCTTGTTTGCATCATCTCTTGCCATGAGTAGCTTCATGTAGCTTGGTCATGCATCGTGCTTGTTGTGCATCATGTCATGTTCATGTGTGGTGTGTTTACTATGTTGTGTGCTTCTTCTTTTTAGTTCCTGTTTCGTTGCGATCGTGAGGATTCGTTCGTCTCCGGTTGGTTCGGCTTCATCCGTTCATCTTCTTCATGGACTCGTTCTTCTTCCTTGCGGGATTTCAGGCAAGATGACCGCTACCCTGGATCTCACTACTATCATTGCTATGCTAGTTGCTTCGTTCTATCGCTATGCTGCCTTACCTACCACTTGTTCCTCAAGCCTCCCAAATTGCCATGTCAGCCTCTAACCTTTTGCACCCTTCCTAGCAAACCGTTGTTTGGCTATGTTACCGCTTTGCTCAGCCCCTCTTATAGCGTTGTTAGTTGCAGGTGAAGATGAAGTTTGTTCCTTGTTGGAACATGGAGATGTTGTTCCTTGTTGGAACATGTTTACTTGTTGGGATATCACAATATATCTTATTTAATTAATGCATCTATATACTTGGTAAAGGGTGGAAGGCTCGGCCTTATGCCTGGTGTTTTGTTCCACTCTTGCCGCCCTAGTTTCCGTCATATCGGTATTATGTTCCCGGATTTTGCGTCCCTAACGCGGTCGGGTGATTTATGGGACCCCCTTGACAGTTCGCTTTGAATAAGACTCCTCCAGCAAGGCCCAACGTTGGTTTTACCATTTGCCTCACCTATGCCCTTTTTCCCTTGGGTTTCCGGAGCCCGAGGGTCATCTTTATTTTAGCCCCCGGCCAGTGCTCCTTCGAGTGTTGGTCCGAAACGGGCAGACTGCGGGGCCACCACGGGGCAACTCGAGGGCTGGTTTTACTCGTAGGCTGACCTATCCGTGTGCCCTGAGACCGAGATATGTGCAGCTCCTATCAGGATTTGTCAAGACATCCGGCGGCTTTGCTGGTCTTGTTTTATTGCTGTCGAAATGTCTTGTAGCCGGGATTCCGAGACTGATCGGGTCTTCCCGGGGAGAAGGAATATCCTTCGTTGATCGCGAGAGCTTATCATGGGCTAAGTTGGGACACCCTGCAGGGTATAAACTTTCGAGAGCCGTGCCCGCGGTTATGTGGCAGATGGGAATTTGTTAATATCCGGTTGTAGTAAACTTGAAGCAAACTCTTCTAAAATACACCAACCATGTGCGTAACCGTGAGTGTCTCTTTTCGGGGTTGATCGAGAGGAGAACACGGTTTCTGGGTTATGTCTGACGTAAGTAGGAGTTCAGGATCACTTCTTGATCATTACTAGTTGACGACCGCCCTTTGTTTCTCTTCTCGCTCTCATTTGCGTATGTTAGCCACCATATATGCTTAGTCGCTGTTGCAACCTCACCACTTTACCCCTTCCTTTCCCATTAAGCTTTGCTAGTCCTGATACCCATGGTAATGGGATTGCTGAGTCCTCGTGGCTCACAGATTACTACACCACCAGTTGCAGGTACAGGTTATGCGATGATCATGACGCGAGAGCGATGTTTGCTTGTTTTGGAGTTCTTCTTCTGCTTCTTCTTCGATCAGGGGATAGGTTCCAGGTCGGCAGCCTGGGCTAGCAGGGTGGATATTGTTTGAGTTTCTGTTTATGTTTCATCCGTAGTCGGATGTTGATCTTGTATATGAGGTTGATGTATTCTTGTGGCATTTGTGCCTTATGTATGTATCCCCACTATTATGTAATGTTGATGTAATGATATCCACCTTGCAAAAGCGTTCCAATATGCGGGTCTATCCTTGGTGGGGCCGTCGAGTTCCTTTTGGATAGGGTCGCATATTGGGCGTGACAAAGTAAACACATGAAATACCGGCAAAAAATTTAAGTTACTTAAAAAATGCCCAATCGCCGATGCTGAGCCAATAGTAGCTTATAGAACATACCCAAATCAAGCCCGACGACGACTCGGACAGCTGATTGAGCCCACTAAAGGGCCCAGCATCGGGGTCCAACGGGGCAGTGGTGAGTAATAGAAGAGGAGTTCGAAAGAGGGGGTGGAGGCAGCTATTTAAGTCGCTCCTCGCGTCCCTCCACTTTCAAGGTGGGACTAAAATCGCGCTGCAACGCGCCCCTCAGTGCACGCGGCCGCCGCAGGGCTCAGGAGGCCGTTTTCTACCCTGTCACCGGCCGGCACGGTTCGGCCCATAGAGGCAGGGCGCCATTCGCCCCCTCCCACGGCCCACGTCCCCCTCCCCTCGCCCGCGC
The DNA here is from genome assembly GCA_021605205.1 of Aegilops longissima. NCBI lineage: Eukaryota > Viridiplantae > Streptophyta > Magnoliopsida > Poales > Poaceae > Aegilops > Aegilops longissima. The sequence continues at coordinate 73,492,556 of CM038682.1, read as the reverse complement.
TGGGAAACACTCAGTGTTTAGTCCCACCTCGAAAGCGGGGGCGAGTGAGGAGCGGCTTAAATAGCCGGACGTGTGGTAGCCGTTGAACGCCTCTAGAATGTCACTGCCCTGTTGGACCCACATGCTGGTCCGTGTGTTGTCGTCCCGAGTCGCCGCCGGTCTAGTATCGCGGTCGGGCAATTTTTTTTGTGGGCGCTGAATGGACAGCACACGCTGCGGGAGACGTGTTGGAGGCGTGCATGGGGGCAGGGAGATCGAGGAGGATGCGGACGTTGCGGGAGATGTGTTGGAGGCGTGCATGGGGTGGGGAGAACGAGGAGGATGCGGTGGGGCGGGTCAGAGTCGCTGGGCGCGGGGAGCGAGGCTGATCCAGTAGGTGCGTGGTGGCGGGATCCGAGGGCCGGTCGGTGCGTGGTGGCTGGATCTGAGGGAGGCGCTGGTTGGCCAGTTGGGATACGAGGAAGGTGTGATTCGGTGGGTCCGTGGTGGCGGGACCCGAGGGAGGCGCTGGTTGGCTGGGATGCGAGGTAGGTGCGATTCGGTGGGTGGGATCTTCTGTGCATGCTCGGGTTTGTGGCGACCGTGTATGTGAAAAACATGCATGAGACAATAATAAGACGGCAAAAACATGGCATGAGACAATAACACGGCCGGGTGCATTTTTTCACCACGTCGGTCAGCCCAGGTAGTATAACACATGCAATGGCATCATCATCATGAAACGACAGCAAACAAAATAAACAGAATTTTGTAACAACAGACTATTTCACATAGGACAGTACAAAATACAAATTTATTATATAAATATTTTGAGGAAACATAAACAAATCACTTATCAAGTTTTCTGGCACGCACGTACGAATAAAAAACAACATAGGTTATTCAGACAAGACTCGGGCGACCACTTTTATTCTCCGTAAAATCTTTTGGCCTACCATTCTTTGTAACGTCGGGGCATTGAGCGCCGAAAAATATACAAATTGTTGTGGGTGCTGTCGGCGGTGATGCCAACGTGTGGAAAAAGTTTTGTGCAATTCGGCGGAGTGAAAAAAAAATCGTAGTTGGGAACCCCCCTCCGGCAGAACGAACCGGAGCTGGTTGCACTAGGTGTATGTGATCGCATGCATGCAATTGCACCAAATTGTGCATACATGTGGGCACGGCCGACGTAGGGCCCCACGGAAGGTTGGAACGAAAACGGACACAAAACGAACGTTGCGTCACGTCCGGCCAGTGTTTTTGGGCATTTTCACCGGGAAAATCCTAGAAAAAGCATCGAGCACCGGAAAAATATGCAAATTGTCATGGGTGCTGCCGAAGGCGATGCCAACGTATGGAAAAAGTTTCGTGCAATTCGGCGGAGTGAAAGAAAAACGTAGTTGGGAAACCCCCTCCGGCAGAACGAACCGGAGCTGGTTGCACTAGGTGTACGTGATCGCATGCATGCAATTGCACCAAAGTGTGCACACATGTGGGCACGGCCGACATAGGGCCCCACGCAAGGTTGGAACTAAAACTGACACAAAACGAATGTTGCGTCACGTCCGGCCAGTGTTTTTGGGCATTTTACCCAGGAAATCCTAGGAAAAGCATCGAGCGCCGGAAAAATATGCAAATTGCAGTGAGTGTTGTCGACGATGATGCCAACGTGTGGAAAAAGTTTCGTGCAATTCGGCGGAGTAAAAAAAGAACATAGTTGGGAACCCCCCTCCGGCAAAACGAACCGGAGCTGGTTGCACTAGGTGTACGTGATCGCATACATGCAATTGCAGCAACGTGTGCATACATGTGTGCACGGCCGACGTAGGGCCCTACGCAAGGTTGGAACGAAAACAGACACAAAACGAACGTTGCGCCACGTCCGGCTAGTGTTTTTGGGCATTTTCACAGGAAAAATCCAAGGAAAAGCATCGAGTGCCGGAAAAATATGCAAATTGTCGTGGGTCATGTCGACGGTGATGCCAACGTGTGGAAAAAGTTTCGTGCAATTCGGCGGAGTAAAAAAACGTAATTGGGAACCCTTTCCGGCAGATCGAACCGGAGCTGGTTGCACTAGGTGTACGTGATCGCATGCATGCAATTGTACCAAAAAGTGTGCAAACATGTGGGCACGGCCAACTTAGGGCCACACGCAAAGTTGGAACAAAAACGGAAATAAAACGAACGTTGCGTCACGTCAGGCCAGTGTTTTTGGGCATTTTCACCGGGAAAATCCTAGGAAAAGCATCGAGCGCCGGAATAATATGCAAATTGTCGTGGGTGCTGTCAACGGTGATGCCAACGTGTGGAAACAGTTTCTGAGTGAAAAAAATACGTAGTTAGGAACCCCCCTCCGGCAGAATGAACCGGAGCTGGTTGCATTAGGTGTACGTGATTGCATGCATGCAATTGCACCAAAGTGTGCATACAAGTGGGCACGGCGGACATAGGGCACCACGCAAGGTTGGAACGAAAACGGACACAAAACGAACGTTGCGTCACGTCCGGCCAGTGTTTTGGGCATTTTCACCGGGAAAATCCTAGAAAAAGCATCGAGCGCCGGAAAAATATGCAAATTGTCTTGTGTGCTATCGACGGTGATGCCAACGTGTGGAAAAGTTTCGTGCAATTCGGCGGAGTGAAAAAAACGTAGTTGGGAACCCCCCTACGGTAGAACGAACCGGAGCTGGTTGCACTAGGTGTACGTGATCGCATGCATGCAATTGCACCAAAGTGTGCACACATGTGGGCAGGCCGACGTAGGGCCCCACGCATGGTTGGAACGAAAATGGACACAAAACGAACGTTGCGTCACATCCGGCCAGTGTTTTTGGGCATTTTCACTAGGAAAATCCTAAGAAAAGCATCGAGCGCCGGAAAAATATGCAAATTGTCGTGGGTGCTGTCGACGGTGATGCCAACATGTGGAAAAAGTTTCGTGCAATTCGGCGGAGTAAAAAAACGTAGTTGGGAACCCCCCCCCCCCCCTCCGGCAGAACGAACCGGAGATGGTTGCACTAGGTGTACGTGATCGCATGCATGCAATTGCACCAAAGTGTGCATACATGTGGGCACGACCGACGTAGGGCCCCACGCAAGGTTGGAACGAAAAGTACACAAAACGAACGTTGCGTCACGTCCGGCCAGTGTTTTTGGGCATTTTCACCGGGAAAATCCTAGAAAAAGCATCGAGCGCCGGAAAAATATTCAAATTATCGTGGGTGCTGTCGACGGTGATGCCAACGTGTGGAAAAAGTTTCGTGCAATTCGGCGGAGTGAAAAAAACGTAGTTGGGAACCCCCCTCCGGCAGAACGAACCGGAGTTGGTTGCTGTAGGATTATGTGATCGCATGCATGAAATTTCACCAAAGTTTGCATACAAGTGGGCACGGCCGACGTAGGGCCCCACGCAAGGTTGGAACGAAAACGGACACAGAATGGACGCCGCGTCACGTCCGACCAGTGTTTTTGGGCATTTTCACCGGGAAAATCCTGGAAAAAGCATCGAGCGCCGGAAAAATATGCAAATTGTCGTGTATGCTGTCGACGGTGATGCCGACGTGTGGAAAAAGTTTCATGCAATTCGACGGAGTAAAAAAACGTAGTTGGGAAACCCCCCCCCGGCAGAACGAACCGGAGCTAGTTGCACTAGGTGTACGTGATCGCATGCATGCAATTGCACCAAAGTGTGTAAACATGTGGGCACGGAGGACGTAGGGCCCCACGCAAGGTTGGACCGAAAAGGGACACAAAACAAACGTTGCGTCACGTCCGGCCAGTGTTTTTGGGCATTTTCAACGGGAAAATCCTTGGAAATGCATGGAGCGCCGGAAAAATATTCAAATTGTCGTGTGTGCTGTCGATAGTGATGCCAATGTGTGGACAAAGTTTCGTCCCATTTGGAGGAGTGAATAAAAAAACGCTTTTATCAATCAATGTATTTTCGATAATGTTTTTTTAACAAACACAATTAATGAATGGGCCCGACATATATATGCATGTCCATCGGGGGTCAAAGCCCAAGTAGACGCCGCCTCCACGATCGCCAGTCAAGGCCGCCTCCACCCACGATCGCCCATACACGCTGCCCAACCCTAAGCCATCTGCGCCCGCCGCCACCGCACGCCGACCCCCCGACTCCCCCGACGCCACCTCATGCCGATGCCGAGACGCCACCGCACGCCAACGCCCCGACACCACCTCACGCCGACGCTCCGACGCCCCAACGCCGTCGACGCCACCTCACGGCGACGCCCCGACGCCCGGACGCCCCGACGCCCCCGACGCCACCTCACGCCAACGCTGACGCCCGGACGCCCCAGACGCCAACTTCGAGCCGACGCCCGGACGCCCCAGACGCCAACTTCGAGCCGACACCCGGACCCTGGCCCCCGACGCAATCTGACGCTGACGGCCGTCCATCGGCGCAGTGCTGTAAGTTTATGGGAGCTACAGTAGCTAGTTAGGTAGCCATTACCATACACGTGCATAAGAACAGGAGCATGCAAAAACTGAACCTAGGTGAAAATACTTTAGTTTTAAGAACACAGTATTTAGTGCTAGCCAAACATGTGACTGTAAATAAAACTATGGTATCTAAAAAAACAGTAGTATTTTTAGAACTATCAGACAGGGCCTAAAAAATATGCAAATGTTTTTAGAATACTAAGAAAATAGTTTGCTATCAAACTGGGCCTAAAAATATAAGCATAACCTTGATCTTTGAATTTTTTCCCCTAGGTCAGTACACTGTCTACTTAGAAAATACTCTAATTTTTTGGCAGTTTGTCTGGTTTGGGATTTTCAGTTAGGACTGATGAGCACATATCAGCAAACACAAGAAGTTGCACCTTGGAATGTCTAATTTTATTATGTCTAATGTGAATGTCTAATTGTACTTATAGTTAGCGACCGACGCCATCTTCCACCAACGCCACCGTGCCGTCGTCCCCAAGGGCCGGCACCGATCCCATGGCACGAGGTACTTTGCATTCATCCTGTTTATCATGTACCCATACATAGTAGCTAACATTATTTTTGCTCCTATTCCTTGCGATGGTGGAGTACGGAGATATTTTTTGTTCGGTTGAGAAGTGGTGTCTCTTGATCAGCAAACTAAACTCTAGGCAAAAAAAGCGTTTTGCAAGCACTAGTCTTGAAAAAATGTTGATGATTCCTAGTGTGCTGATGCGAAAATGTTTGCTGAAGTTCATTATTAAATCATATGCGTTGGACAGAAAAAGGTTCATCATGCCATCGAAAAACGGTGCGATATTATAGCGCACCGAAGATGTGTTTGAAATTTTCGGGCTACGGACCAAGGGCAAAGATGCCATGAAAGCGCTAGGAAAAGGGGGGTTAAAGGCGAAGGTGAAGGTGCCTAGTCGTTTTCTAGATTCCAATACGGAGGAAATGATGATAGACGAGCTGGTGGAGAACGTCGTTGCCAGTGGCACGTACGACGATGATTTTCTCCGTAGAATTGTTTTGGTTCTTCTAGGCATGGTTCTTGCACCGCAGTCCATGAAAGAAGTTCCTAATGCTTATTACAAGTTAGTGGAGGATGTGGAGGCTATCAAAGCATTTAATTGGAACGCGTTTATTTTACGCGTTTGCGTTGAAGGCATCACAAAGACCTTATCAGATCTTACAAAATTTACTTGGCCGATCGAAAACCTTGCCCTGATACAGGTAAATCTTATGTTATATTTGTTTTTTTCGAACTATAGTTTGTGAAAAAAATTGCTAATATACTTCATGTTCATGCAGTACTTGTTTTGGGAGAAAGTGCAACCACTGGATGAAGAGCCATTTGATCCACTGGCTCATGAATATCCGTTGATGCTTAATTTGTCAGAAGGTGAGGCTAAGAAGCGTGACGCGTACGACACGTCATAAGGCTGTGGTAATGGGATGGTAAGTTTTAATGGTTCGTACTGCATGCACTTATGTTACTATTTATATGTTGAGAAATTTAAATTGATTTAACGTGTCACAGATTGATGACTTGATACGTGAGAAGTACATACAGACATTAATTGCTCAACAAGGAAGAAAGGCGGAGGAAGAATTAGAGCAAGAAGATCGAACATGTAGTGCCCCAAAAAAGAAAGATAATAGAGACGCGGCTTCGTCGAGCTGGGATAGTACATTAGATCAAGTGATGAAATGCATCAAAGATATGCAAAAAGAAATTAGACTTCTCCCTGAAAAATGTGCTGAGGTAATGAGTGATGTGTACTTTAGTTTACATGGAATTATTCATAATTTATGCATGTAGTTAATGCTTTTGATGTGTCATTGCAGATAGTAGTGGAGAAGCTGGAGAAGAAAGGTCTTATCTTCAAGCCAAACAGGGGGTCTGATGATGACGTTGAGTTTGTGGAGCATAGTGAAGACTGGGTGGGAATGTATGGTCCATCGAAATACAAATCAAAATATTGGACCGATGTAAAATCAACTCCTGCAAAAGAAGATATGGACAACAGGGTGGACGCATCCTTCACCACTGGGAACGGGAAGAAATTGGCGCGTGAGAAAGGTGTGCATCACAACACACCTGGTACAGGAGATGAAGGCGACCCCTTCGTTATTGAGTACAATGGTAATTCACCCAACCCATCTCTTGCGACGGTAGACACGAATGACTTTCCAGCTATTATTTCAACCCCCAAGAATATGAATGAAGTGTCATACGGGTCTAGCGCCGATAAATCTGAGGAGATTAGTATGGATAGTCTGAACACCTGTATTAAAAATGCGAAAGAAAATGGCACTAAGGAGAATGATGGGAAACGCAATAGGAAACAGTCAAAATACTGTCTTTCACCCTACCAGCAAAACGGTGGACGTAAACATGCAAATAAAAGTAAGTGCTAGGTAATTTATTCTTGCAAGATACTTCTGTCCTTGCATGCACACTATATTAACTCATTGTTTCTTACTAATTTAGATCTGTTTGGTATAAGAGCTGCTATGATTAGTACCGATTACGTTAATGATGATCACATAGAGGCCCCGAAGGTTTATCTCCAGACACTGGCAGACTCGGAGAAGATTTGTATGAAAACTGTCGTGCACATGACGGGAATTGATGGGGAAACATATACACCTGATATGCATCAAGCCATCATTTCGAAGAAGTGGTTGCATGGTGGTGTAAGTATTAGCAATAATTTATTTAGTTGTACATGGTATTTACATAAATTATCAAATAGGCGTATTGTTGTTATGTTATTTTTAGGTCATCAATAGTTATTGGAACCATATGCAGACCCATAATCCTCGTGCTGACCGTCGCATATTATCATCTTGGGTGTCCCACTGGCTTATTCTTCGTGCTGATGGAAAGGTTAACAACTCTAAGAGGCATTTCATGGATCATTTCACAACGAAACTAAAATGGTGTCTAGAGTTACTGAAGTGTATTTCATCAAAGATAAGGTACTTCAGTTTAGTATGATCCTTCGTAGTACATAACTATCTGTGTGTACACCAACATGAAAAAACTTTGTTGTAGGCATACTTTCCTTTTCATGTGAAAGAAAATCATTGGATAACAGTTCTTATGCACAACAAGAAAAAAGAGTTTTAAATTTTAAACTCTACTGGTGAATGCAGCAAAAGAGTTCTTGCAAAGATTACTAAGCTGGTAAGCTTACAACGTTACATAAAACAATATATAGTTAGTCGAAACGTACTTCATATGGATTTCTCATTTTTATTTCAGAGGGCAGAAATAGCTAATGATACAAAGGAGGTGAATGCACTTATTAGAACGGAACATCCTAACGTATCTTCCTGGCCAATAAGGGAGTACGATATGCCGTTACAAAAAGACGAGTATGTTGCAAATATTGAATTAGTATGTACTTCTCTGATCCATCAATAATTGACTTGTGGTTTCTTGCAGAGTCTCTTGTGGTCTTTTCGTGGTGAAATGCGTTCAAAACTGGGAGGGAGATGATTGGATATTTGAGTATATCGAGATGAGGTTAATGCTTCAAGGGGACGCATTCTAGCTGAAATGCTTTTTTCAGAATGCAACACGATGGAAGTAGTGAAAGAGAAGATCCTCAAGATCATGGAGAAGAAATGAGACGGAGAATGGGGTATTGGCTATTATCTCCACTAAATAAACGTGCCGTTGTCGGTACTTGATACAATTTTCATATTAAGACATTTCTTTATTGTAATGCGGCATGGTTTACCATGTTCCGCAACTAAATAAATGTGCCGTGGTCGGTATTTGCTACAATATCTATTTTTTAATGTCACTCTTATTTGCATCATTGTGGGTGATGATTTTTTTAACATGTTATATTCATAGTTTTTATGATGTATATGCTGTGATGAGTACGCCACCATGCCCGCCCGGCTGCTGCTATTTTGTACTATATTGTAAATGCGGCCGGCCGGCCGCTCCCTTCTGTCAAAAAAGTGAAGTTACAAAAAAATGTCAAAAAAGTAAAGTTACAAAAAAATTTGCCCAACCACTGCTGCTGGGCCCCTAGTAGCTTACAGAACGTACCCAAATCAAGCCCAAAGGCGACACGGGCGGCCGATCGAGCCCACTAACGTGCCCAGCAACGGGGTCCAATGGGGCACTGGGGAGTAGAAATAGAGGAGTTCAAAATGGGGGGCAGAGGCAGCTATTTAAGTCGCTCCCCCCCCCCCCCTTCCGAGGTGGGACTAAAGAGGGCGTTGCATCGCGACTGCACTGCACGCGGCCTCGGCAGGGCTCACCAGGCCGTATTCAGCGCTGTCACCAGTCGGCCCAGTTCGGCCCAATAGAGTCAGGTCGCCACTCGTCCCCCTCCCCCGGCCCACGCCCCCTCCCCTCGCCAGCGCGGGACAACATTCACGGTTTAGTCCCACCTCATAAGGAGGGGGGGGAGGGCGCGAGGAGCGGCTTAAATAGCTACCTCCGCCCCCCATTTCGAACTCGTCTGTTACTACTCCCCTGTGCCCCATTGGACCCCGTTGCTGGGCCCGTTAGTGGGCTCGATCAGCCGCCCGAGTCGCCTTTGGGCTTGATTTGGGTATGTTCTGTAAGCTACTAGGGGTCTAGCAGCGGTGGTTGGGCATTTTTTTGTAACTTTACTTTTTTAACATTTTTTTGTAACTTCACTTTTTTGACAGGGAGCGGCCGGCCCGCCGCATTTACAATACAGTACAAAATAGCAGCGGCCGGCCGGGCACGGTGGCGTACTCATCACATCATATTTTTCAAATTGCAGACTACTTCACATAGGACAGTAAAAAATAAACAGAATGTTCAAATTGCAGACTACTTCACATAGGACAGTAAAAAATACAAATTTATTACATAAATATTTTGAGAAAACATAAACAAATCACTTATGAAGTTTTCTTGCACACACGTACGGATAAAAAACAGCATAGGTTCGTGCGACCACTTTTATTCTTCGAACAAACCGAGCTGCTTCTCTACGCCCGATTCCTGAACAACATATAAAGAAGATGGGTGAGAAAATATAGTCGGTGAAATCAAATTGGAAACATAATAAAAATAAGAAGGTAGCAACTCACTTCTCGTTCAGACTACATGTAGCCTTATTATGACTTGGGAGACTATACAGACCGCACAAAGGACCACTTTTCTTCTTTCTAAAATCTTTTGGCCTACCATTCTTTGTAACGTCGGGGCCACCCTTCGACCGCCCCTTCTTAGGTGCACCCTTCGTCGAAACTTTCTGAGGACCACCAATACCAGGCTCAACTTGTTGCGCCTGACTTGCCTTCTTCTTAAGCATAGCATACCTTCTACTTCCTATAAGTTCCTCCTCTGAAATCTTTTTCTGTGCTATTATATTGTCCAGACACTTCATCAACTCGTCGAACAAGAAGGGATCATTTTCTGCAACATGAGCAACTTCTGCGGTTTTAATGCTTATTGCACTATACCGTTCTCTCTCCAATGTCCCTGACCAACCCCATCCAAACATATCACTATTCCGCTGCACAGGCAACCCATCTCTCGCATGTTTGGACAACCGATGCAGGACACAACACTTTGGTATTTCAGTTAAATTCAGATGATGGAGAACAAACAGAATGAGTTTGCATGGCAGCCCTTTCCGAACCATCCTAAGACAACTGCATGTAATAGTTTCATCTGAGTTACCTGGTTCATAAACAACATTGTACCTGAACTTGTGGTTAACCTTCCATGTCACCATGAATGTCTGACGCCCAATTCCCACGAGCGTCTCAAATATCTCCACCTGACCTATCTTATGCAAATCATCTTGCAGGATGTAGAAATTAGCAGGTGTGAATACTTTGGCGGCATGCTCCTCAAGGGCCTTATATTAAGTAACCGACGGTGGTTCCTTTTGGTGTGCCTCGCAGTCATCGTACGCCTCGTTCTCATGCAGGAGAACTATACAGTTCTCATAATGCACCACCAAATCAACAATTGTCATACCATAGTCCAGGTGAAGGTGAAGGCAGGAGTTGAGGCTTTCACTCCTCTGGTTACTTTGGGTACCAAGAAAAAAACCATCGGAAAGATATGAAGCTGCCCAAAGTCTCCTCTTCCTGTACATCCTGTCAAGCCACTCTTCAGTTCTATCCGTCATCCACTTCTCATAGAAAGCGGTCCATCTCTGCTCAAAGTTCGCTTGAGAGGTGGCATAGTACAGGAGCGATCTGAACTCATCCAGTGACTTGTAATGCAGGTGCCTCTGCATATTTTTCTCGATATGCCAGGAGCAAAGACGATGGAAAACATCTGAAAGGACAGTCCGAATAGCCCGGATCATCGTAGCATCACCGTCTGTGATTATTGACTTTGGCTTCACCTGACAGTTTGCCTTCATAAATGTCTGCAGCAGTCACACGTATGTCCCTTCCGTCTCGTCAGCAATGATGGCACAACCAAACACTGTCGTGCAATGGTGGTTGTTAACTCCAACAAAGGGGACGAACGGCATACCGTATCTGTTCATCTTATACGTGCTATCAAACACGACCACATCTCCGTAGTCCTGATAGTCCCTCCGCGACTGTGCATCACACAAAAACATACCCTTCAGTCGCCCTTCCTTGTCAAGCACATACTTCAGAAAAAACTCAGGGTCCTTCTCCTTCCTGCTCCTCATAATGCCAATTGGCGTCTCTGCATCACCCTTTGCAATGAGCTTCATTTTTCTCTGCAACAAAGATTGTAAATGTCCCTCCTGATAAGCCCGCACTTATCATACGAACCGTATCTGCTGATGAAGTTCTCCATTATTATATGCTTTCTTATCCCGGCCGCTTCCATCGCCAATATCTCGGCCCTCTTGCCATCTCCAATCCGTCTGTGTGACCACAAAAAACAAACCTCGTCGGGCCGAGCCATCGCGTGGTTGTGATCATCCACGAATGATGTGACGAACCAAACGCCAAGTTATCTGTCCAGCTTCACCACCATATGTGCACCGCAGTCGCAACGAGTCTCCGGTCTAAGCCTGCGCTTGCGGCCCTCCATGGTTATGAACTTGCTCTGCCTTCTCCCAGCCCTGGAGCAAAGAAACCGCCGGTACCGTATCATTCCTGAGGCACCTCGTTTCACCTTATGTTTCCTGATGCTAAACCCGTGCTCTTTGGCGTGATTGTTGTAGAATATGTATGCATCCCCTTGCGACCGAAAGGTCATAGCCATGACCTTCCAATGTGTCTCCAACATCTTCTGCTGCCTTTGAGCCTCTTCAATATCGATCTCTCCCTCATCGTGATCACCACTAGGACCATCTGACTCCTCCTAGCTACAAAATTCATTTCAAAATATATATGTCAATGTATCAACTAACCTGGCTCAAGTTATCTGCAAATGATTCCTGTAAACTATTTTGCACATTGTCAACATCCACATCTTCCTGCAAATTTGTACACAAAGATATATTAATTAGCCATGCCATACTTTGCAAATTCAAAAATAAAATCAAAATATACGCCACTTACGTTTTCGCTATTTGCGCCATGTTCATTATTATCAAAATCCTCCGGAGGTAAGATATCATATGACGAGACGGAATCGTTGTCGCTGCTGTCATCATCTTCGTTCAAATTATCGTTATCGGTCTTAGTCACCTTATCAGTATCATTCTCATCCCTCCCGAATGCGGATTCTTCGTCCATGTCAACACGCCTAACTCATAGAACTGCAAAAGATCGTGTGTTAGGTTTACTACACTGCGTCGTGCCCAAAGCAACGCTAGTTCTATAAATCATGCGGTAGTCCGTAGAGGCGGCGCTGCGGCAGGAGGTTTTGATGAACCCTAAACCCTAAATCAGTACATGCACGAACTATACCTCACTTCTATCCAACGGCCACGGACGACGACGGTGCGAGGCGGCGACGGACGAAGTTGGGACGGCGAGGGCGGCGTCGGGCGGGGTTCGGACGGGGGCGATCTGCGGCAGCGGCGATAGGCCAGTTGGAACTACTGTGATCGGGCGACTAGATGGGGCGGGCGAGAAGATTGGGCAGGCGAGTAGATCGTGGGGTTTTTCTTTTTTTTTGGCCATGCGCGCGGTATACGTATGCCCGGCACTACTGTACAATACAAGGTGGGCATACGTGATCACTTCAACGATTCTTTCCCCTGCATCTTGCAAATAACTTATCGCAGACAAAACCTCTTGGCGTGTGTTTAGGTTGTGAATGATGAATCAATCAACACATTTTCAGCACTTATGCTAAGTCAGTATATATCTACACGAAATGTTCAAATTAATGCACAAACACAACTCAGAAACTTCAGCTAACTAATTAATGTGCTCCCTGTTCTTCACAATGTCGAAGCAGTAGCACTGGTGGAGCCCGACAGCGCCAGCGATGTCATCCTGCCGTTCGGGGAACTGCTCTGTGCGGCCCCCGTTGATGACGGTCGTGCCAGCACTGCCGACGAGCACACCGCGGCTGCTGCACTGGACGGCCCCAGCCCGAGGTGCTCACCCCACTCGAGCCCCTTGCCGTCTCCTGCAGCCGGCTTGCCGACGTACGACGTGATGGCGGCCGCGAGCGCCGTGTGGAAGCCCGGGTCCGACGTGATCGCCTTAGCGATTGTGTCGGTGAGCACGGCCGGCGCCGTGCTGCCGCCGCTCACGGGAGCCGCCCTCTGCTGCACCGGCTGGTAGAGGAATGCCGCCGAGCCTTGTTGCCTTCCATTGATGCTGCTCAGCGCGGCCTCGAATGAGCTCTTGCCGATGCCATCGTAGGGCGCGTCTGACGAGGATCCGTAGCTCAGGTACGATCCAACGCTGGCAGGCCATGCGGTGGCACCGGGCAGGTTGCTCGCACCTGAGCCGGAAAAGGAGAAGCTCGTGGAAGGGTACCTACCAGTGCTGCTGTTGTGACCGTGAGAACAGGTGAAACTGGAGGAGAACCTGTTGCTGTTGCTGAGGGAGAAGGCCTGCTGCGAGGCGGCCTGCGAGGTGAGGTCGAGTGTGATAGTGGGGTACGATGGGGTAGCACTGATGGACGCGCCGACGGCGGCCGGGAGGAAGAACGGTTGGCCGCCCAGCTCGTTAGAGGTGGCGCTGCTGGCCGCCCCCGGGAGGCCGAACCTAAGGCCGTGTAGGCTGGAGGTGGTAGATGGGAAGCCGAGCGAGGTGGAGGAGCCCGACACGAGCATGGATGCCGCGGCAGAGGTGGTGGATGCCATGGCGGTGGCGGAGGCGGACAATGGGTGGTTGTGCGCGCCCTCGTAGGTGGTGATCAGGATCGACATGTCCTCCGCGCATCTTTGCACCTAGGAAAAAAGAGTGCATGGTCAGTTGGTCATCTATTCGGAAAAAAAAGTTGGGCATCATGGCAAGGAAGAATGCTGTGTGTAGTGTGTGTGCATGGTGCCATTGAAGAAATATGAACGAGAGTTTTAAAGGATCTTTAATTAGTTAAGAATTGTACTTTTAAACTTGATTAATTCAAGTGCAAATCCAATGCATGTTGACAAGATTGCTTGTTCTTATACCAAGCGCATAATGTGCACACTCATTTTATACATGAAGTTTTTGTGCAATTGGCTAAAAAACCCATGCTAAAAGTTACTGAAAATCCTTTCAATAGTTGAGTACATACGAAGACAGAATTTACGTCTATCATGTCATGAATTTTCAATTATGTATTGAACTCGCAACCTGAGGAACAAATAAAGACAAATCATGCTATGAATAGTAAGCAATTCACATACAGATGTGACCTGTGCATGTTAAGGCTACCACATTTGAATCTGTTATATTTATTTCGCAACTTGTCTTCCCCGCAAAAAAAATAAGAGATATGCTATGTCTATGAGCTCAGTTGTTTTCAATTTTTTTTGGAAACTTTTACCATATGGATAGCATGAGGGCTCCGGATGCTATGCTTTATGTAATGTAAGATACATAAAAGAAAATAAGTCCACTTTTAGGGATTCTATTTTGGTTCGACTTGTTTTTTGTTTCTTCTTCTTGAGATGAACTTTTTTTTTCTCTGAGAGGAGGTTGGACTTGCTTGTTTTAGGGAAAGGTTTGACTTGCTTTTTTTAGGGGAAAAAGGTTGGACTTGCTTGAAATGGCATGCAGCACACACACGCATGTGGCAACGCTGGCCCAACCCAAAGCCCATCAGAGTCTTTTCCAGGCTCCAGACTAAACCCCCATTGGCCACTGGCATGTGGGACCTGGACCAGTTTGTTTCGACGCGATCAGCCTAAAACCCAACAGCGCCCTTGCCGTTGCCGGAGAAGCCGCGCCCAGGCGGGAGAGGCGCCGGCCGGCAGCCAGCGGCGCGGGCTTTGCCCCCACCTCCTCGGCGGCTCCGGCCTTCCCTCGTGATCAGGTCAGGCTCCGATCTCTGGTTACTTGCTCTTCCGTTTAGACCCGCTAGCTCCTCCCTCCCTCCCCGGTGGTGCTAGTGCTTCAACGCTTGATGCCTTGATTAATGGTGTCTGGACGCCGGATTTGGGACCATGCATATGTGGCGGCTTAATTTAGTTGATCGTGCCACTTGGTACTGGTACTTTTTTTAGGCATCCACTTGAGAAATATACGAGAAAAGAGAACACATCTTGCTAGTTTTTGGGCAAACATAATAATACTATGGCTCTGGCAATTCGGCCCAATTAGATCTCGCTGGAAAGCAATGTATAAAAAAGATCTCCCTGAACTTTACAAAAGGGTTATCTGGGGTTGTAAACATTTTTGATCTGTAAGTGTGAAGCTTCAACAGTTTAGCATTGAATATTTTTTATGACAACTTCCTGACATTAAAGCAACCCATATACAGGTCTTGGTCAAGTTTGGTTTGCGGAACATAAAAGCATTTTTGGTTTAGGGTTAATTACAAATAGAGGGAGTCCTAATTAAGTTGCACTGCGATGTTTGGAAGCAACACATGTATAGTTCTTCGTCATGTTTGGTTTGCGAAACACACTTCGCCACAGATTCTTTGGTATCATGTGTTGGGGTTATTTTGCGATGTATGGCAGTGAATATATAAATATACCTGTTTTCTGACGGGGCACCCTGATGCAGCGGTGCAGCGGTAGTAGGCGCGTGGACACGGGTTCCCCTTGGATATCTTCTGCCCGTACTTCCTCCACTGGCACCCATCGTTCATCTGAACGATTGCCAACAAGCCATACATGCAAATCATATACACATATGAGTTTCCACATCCCATTCACGCATTTACCATTCAAGTTCTTAATTAGGTTCGTATATGTAGATGTACATACCGTTGGTGTGTCACACCTTGCCCTCACCGACACCCTGGCCTTCTTGGCCAGTGGCTGCTGGGCCACCTCCTCCGTCTCCGCTCCGCTGCCGGTGCTTCTCGGGTTCTTCGCCATCTTGCTTGCTGCGGCTGACGTTGTCGTCTCCGCGGCCTCCTCCTCGGAGCTGCCTCCAGGGCTCAACGTCACCACATCTGGCCGCACCTTCATCTCACTTCCATCAGTTCTTGCACCAACAGCTCCACAGGCTGATGAAAGTCCAAGAGAGATGCCCTTGCCATCTGGATTATTAGTGCTGCCCTTGATCTCTTCTCCCATGTTCTGCCTGCTTATGCCGGTGCTTGTTCCGAGGCGCAAAGAGACGAACCCGGGGCCGTCGGCTGGTGATGTATGCTCCGGTGTGCCCACGGTGAGGTTCTTCCCTCGCCCTTGCTGGTGGAGAACGTCGAATTGCTTCTGAAGCGAGCGATGGTCCTCCACCATCCGTGATAGCATAATCTTCAGCCTCTCGTTCTCTTTTCTGACTTCGCCCATTTCTGCCCTTGTGGACGCAATCTTGTCTTCTTGAGCCTGAATCAATGAAACCATCACATCAGGGATACTTCAATTAGTCATTTCTCATTAGTTAAGCAAATCACATCTGATAATGCCTAGTTGGCTACTTGGCTGGGTTTGTATATACATATGTATATTTGACTACTGGAAGCTAACTTGTTTCGCACCTAGGAAGATGAAAAAAACTACAAGAAAATATACATATATAGCTAATAGATTTAGGTACTTTTTCGTGAATAAGTTGAGGAATTTCAGGATAATTAAGAAAGTTAAAGGCTACTTATTAGTTATTACTAGTTTTTACTGCCTACCAGGCCCTGCCTTATGTAATGAATTAAGAAAAGTTGAGCTGTTTATGTTTGTGAACGTGTTTGATAATTATGTACCTCTTTTTTTGTGCTTGACTGGTTTTGCAAGAACTTGAAAAAATTGCCATCTGAGGCCCGATGATCATCTCTCACCTGCAACGCAAACATGAAAGTCTATATATTAGCATAAGATGAGCAAACAATTAATAACACCATGAATTTATTGGATGGTAAACAGCTAGCTGTTGAAAAATCCAATTCCTGGCTGATCCACATGTTTAATTTGACTGTTCTACTAGCACCAGGATCTGTGGTCCCTAAAGATGATCACCTGACTGATTTTGACATGAGAAAAAGAAGTCCCTGACTTCCATTCATGGATCAAGAACCACAACCCAAAGAAGAGAGAAACTCGCCCAAATCCTAACCACTAGTCCAAACCATACTTATCCAAATAAATGAACAGGCATTCAAGAAAAAAAATCAATCTCTTTGAAGCATATGTGACAGGACAAATACAAAATCAAGAGAAGAAATTAATCAGCTCCAAACCTGATCTTTCAGCCGCTCTTCATGGCCTCCAAGCTGCCGCTGGTCTCCCTTGATCATCTCGATCTCCTTTCACAGAAGACAAGCTATCTCTCCTTAGAGCAAGGCAAAGGTCCCTCTCCTCCTCCTCTCTCTCTAGCTTCCGTAGCCTTCCAACCCTTTCTTCTCTAGCCCTTCACCAGCCTTGCCATGGCCTTGTATATATAGGGAGAGAGGCAGCTAGCTAGACGCCTAGACCATGGCCTCGACCTTCTCTTTCTCTTCCACCCCCCTCCTGTTTGGGCTATAGATTTGTTTTGGCATAAACAAACGCCGTACGCCGGTGCTTACCTACGCTGATTAGGCGGTCAGCGTCAGAAATGTCAAACACAGCCGCACCCTTTGGTGAAGACTTGCAGAGAGCCAGAAAAAAACATATATGGGCGGATAGAAGAGGAGACTGAGATTTATGTGTGTGGACTGTGGGATAGGCTTCAACGTGTGCAACATGCTGTTGTTGTCTGGAGGCCAGTGATAACTAGGACGTGCTTCCACACTGTGTTACGTACGTCGTCGAGCGCGTACATCCGACGTTCATGAAGCTTCCTGCCAGTCCTCGTCGTCGGCGTCGTCGCCTCCGCCCACTATTATCGATAGAGACTCTGTCTTCAAGCAAGGAATCGCTTTCAGACCAAATTTCAGTCTTGTAGGGCCGTCCGTCAGAGGAAGTGGTTCAGTCATTATCGCTCATACATATATGTCTTTGAATCCATGTAATGAGATATGGTGAGTAGTGGAGGACATGGCGGCCCCATGTGTCCTCTACACGAGTCGGAATTTCCTGCCAGAAAGAAATCCATTTAATTTGGTGGTGTACATGTTATTAGTAGTTATGTAATTATGTCACAGAAAAATGAATCGGAGTCAGAATGGTCAGAAAAAGAATTTATTCAACAAAAAAATCATTTTTAAATAGAATTAAAAAATGTTTAATAAAACTAATAATTTCTCGCTTGTTAGTCAGATCTATCATCAAAAACTGGGCTAGACCTGCAAAAGGTTGGACAACGACTTAGATATATCTCCCCCCTAGATCCAAGGTTTCCCTCTTCCACACACATGCACGTTCAGTAGTGAACTACTTGCATGGAATTCTTTGGGAAATCAGCATATCAACACAGTAAATAAATGCAAGACCATTGACCTTAATCATGGCTAATCTCACGGGGATTAAGAAAAAGTGTGGTGCTGTGAACCAAGGTTAGCTGCACCATTTGCCTAGAGTACAGTGTGAGTAACTGAGTATAGTAACTATATAGTTCTGCTTGGGGTGGTCTTTTAGCTTTGGCTGGTGATCCCATTGGTGCTCTCTCTTACCGGTACAGTTAACATGGATTTAGCTAGTGTCACCCTTGTTTTTCGATCCCAATGCGTTGAAGCCTTCATTTTCTATTGCTTATCGCCCTATATGCAACAGTTCATGGCTTTCGTCGTCCTTTTGCAACAGATCTCTATGCTAAAATTCTCAATAATTGCACCCAGCTAGAGCTAGAGAACAACATTTTGTTTTGTAAATATAAGCTTAATTAATTTGACTAATTTTCCATTTGGGGGCTGAAGTGCTGTTCAAGTTTGGTGTTTGAATTTTTGCACATGGGCCGGACTTTGCACACTTCGTTAATTACGTGGCTCAGCGATTGAAATTTGCAGCAATTCATGAGGGTAGGTAAAACCTGGATTTTAAAAAATAGATGGCTTCCACCGAACAATATATGTGTGTGATGGGTCTTTTCAAGTTTCCTTCATCTCTTCTATTCCTCGTAAAGAAAAAATGGGTGAACTTCCATTTTCCTACGTAACAAGTGGCATTACTAATTCAATACATTCGTTGGTTGGATCTTTCCGTTTACAACCAGTATTATTTCATACTTACAGTGGCGAGTTGATTATGTCTTAATCTCTGATTTTTTCTTATTGTCACATGTGCATATATACTCGTTTGACTTGGAAGAAGGAAAGATAACTTGCAAGTTGTTACAATGAGACATACAAAATTGGCACTGTGCATGGTAGCATGCATTCATGCCTGTGTTTGGATCAGAATCCATAAGTCAACTCTTCTTTCCTTGTAAAGGAACCTCAACTCATAATATCTTGAGGTTAGAGGTGAACATGGTGATTAGCTGTGTACAATCAGCAATAATTTGACTTGTAGGCCTAGAGTACCAATTGTACGGCTACCATGTTCAATTGAATGCAGATTCATCCTTTAAGTTGACTGTATCTTTTTGTTTCAGTTTTCTATGTATGTGACTTCACCAGGTATCTAACTACCTGCTTATCTACGTATATTATATACCTGTAGAGCCTAGTCCTTATGCACATGAAACAAGGGACTACTTATGTTGCTTCTGCGAATGAATCCTAGTTTGTAGTTGTCCTAAAGGAAGAATTGCATTGTACTTGACTAGCTACTTGTGTATATTTACATAAGAAACCCTGCTCCGTGAGACGCATGCGTTTGCAAAGAAGAGGAAACAAAATCAGAAGTACATAAAGTTAGGACGGCTGATTGCTTGTTCAGATGCAGCTATGCCTCTATTTCTTTGAATGCACATGGTATCAAATGAAAGCTAGAAGGAATGTATGCATGATAAGATTAAAATGGTTTTGGTGGTGCCTATACTGCAACTCAGTTGGCTACTCAAATGGTGACATGAGTGGTGGTGATCATATCAGAAAGTTTACATGGTGATCTTGTAGGAGCCTATATATATATAGCTTAGTTGATCTTGGTAAAATATATTGGTTAGGTCACCAAGAGTTTGGCAAGTAGAAGTGTAGAACCCATACGGTGGTTGGGTCCATGGAGAACAGATCGATCACACGAGCACATTGACATGACAGAAAGAACGTGTCCTTGATAGTTAATTAATTCAGTAAGTGCCAGCAATGATGAGAGGGAAGCTTCAAGTTGACGCCCAAGCTATGTCATGCTTATGTGACATGAACCAATTTTTTACGCTAGCATCGGAGATTAGCTGTGCCCTTATTGGCTTCCTAACATGCAAGTGCCCTAGACTCGTGATAGGATAAGTACACATCAGAAAGCAACACTTCAGAGAAAAATTAAGGCAGAGTTGAGGGGTCGAATCTATGAACAATTAAATTTGGAATTTCTTTGCTGATAATTAACCTCGTTGCAGAAAAAAAAGTGTACCGAGTATCCTATAAATTACAATACTGATTCCTCTATCGACATCGATGCATCATGCGGCGGCTTCTGGGGCCGAGATTTTCAACAATAACGTCAACAAGTGGAGCCTGGCAACAGTACAATCGACATGGGGGCAAGGGAAAGGCTACTCACTGTCATAGGAGGGGAAAGAATTAAGTAGGCAGCCAACTGAGAAATTTGGGTATTAATCATCCAATTTCAAACCTGTTGCTTAACTGAGAGCAACTCTCTTACCCATGCCATGACCACACAATACATGCCTGTTTTTGTATTCTTCCATCAACTTCTGTCGCGTACACAGTATTGGGAGTCCTCAACTAGCATGTGCCAACCTATCATATATATTGATTGAGTTTCTTTTTTTCCCATTAAAATGTGCGCAAGTGGCATCCGACGGTCAAGATCGCTGCTAGTTTCTGAACTTTAGAATTCTCGGTATTAGAATTATGTAGGTTCATTGTAGGTGGTCGAGTTGATGAGAAGACGTGTTCATTTCTCATGAACTGTTGCACTGCAAGTGGCGTCAATCGTATTGTCATAGACTCAATGTCACCCATTACATAATTCTCTAGCGAGTCTGAGGTTCCGGTTGTTTATTAGCTCAACATTCTCAAATACAGTTCACGACAGGTCATCAATAATAATGACCATTTGTTTCTGGCATTCATCAAAGCAAAGGTACGCTGTATCCCACATTCCTACTTGACTGAAATTCTCAAAGAGCAGAATATATCTTCAACAGTTCAGCAGGCCTTTCTATATTTAAGCATACCTTTCTCTCGGTGCGCACATCTGCATGGAGAGCCATGTAATTATGTGTGAAATCCCTGAGATGAATGAAGAACAAAGCATCCCGTATAAAAAACTTTAAATCTTGTCCAGGCATGAGACCCTTTAGGTGGTTTTGTCAGTGGTGCATCTCCCTTCCCTGCCATTAACTTCAGCTTCGCGGCAACAAACTCATCACCATATCCATGAAACTTGTATCTTCTTCTGGTACTTAGGTCCTGCAGACCCTGCTGTTCCAACTCCATGCATTTCGCTGTCACAAATATGTGCAATTGGGTTGGCTGCGATGGCGAAGGTTCGGTTTGTTTGGCCTTAATTGTTTCTTCATAGAGCCATGCTGTGAGAGTTGGTATATATGACTTGATAGTCCACAGAGATTAATGTAGAATTTGATGCTCTGGCTGGTAGCAGTCGGAGACTATATATCTAAATGTCCTATTTGACTATATTTCTACACCATGTGTCTTGAATAGACTAGATCTGGTGGCGTCCATGATAGAATCTCACACCATTGACCAAATGGGGGCCAGTTGTATACATAGTCATAGAGTCTAGTTTTTCAATCCTTCTATTTTTTTCTGGGAATATATCAAGGGAAGACCTGCTTTCGATCATCGATCATTTCGTGACCTTACCGAAATTTAGTATGTGCCAATTTCAGTGGTTGTGAACTTTTAGTATGTGGGAATAGCATATCAGAGAGGAGTGGCCAAGGTGACTATGCAGTACAGTATGAAAACAAAGTTAGAACTCATGTTGTTAGCTAAACCATCTTTGGCTTGTTGATATTTCACACAAGCTTCTCACGATGGGCAAGATCAAAGAGTAACCCTGACCGCAATATATTTCCTGAACCTGGTAAGAAAAGAAAGGAATTTATAGACCATCATATAGCTGCTGATTCTTTACAAGGATGCATGTGCATTCAACACATTTTTACAAACATATACATCAATTTAGCGCAAACTGAACCATATCTTGAATAGGACTCATCTGAAGTCATATCTACTTGATTTCAGGAATAAAGGTATAACTGTACATCCAATAGGTTCTTCTCACACAATATATTTAAACCTCCCTGAAGTATACAATGTTACAGTTTTCCTAAACGTCAAGAGTGGTAAAATAACTGTTAAAAGAGAGTGAGCAAAATGAAACTGCAGCCCTCATATAATTGTAAACCGAGAATGACGATAGCTTAACCTTTGACAATTTGGATTCATTAACAATATCATCCCAGTAGTTCGCACTGACACACAACAGCTATTAATACTGACGAAGGTCAATGTTTGCATCAAGCATTGAATTTTTTGAGATGTCACCAACACAAACTTCTTTAATCATCTCTTGGTTGCATCGCATGAGACCTACACATTAGATTTGATTCCGTACAGTTAAATTAAATTATCAAAGCTGAAAACTCACCAGCCGAAAATGACAAGTGGATGTTTAACATCAAAGGAGTCAACTTATAACCACCGCATCGGAGCATAAACCGGCTAAGATCGCTTTAAATTCTTTTCCATTGAAGCCTCTCAATCGGGTGTTATTCAACGGAAAATGACCAACCTTGGTCATGCCAATAATGCCGAGAAGTCAGATCATCTCTGTCTCCTCCATGTGTTTATCTCAAGTCTCCACACAAGGGATAAACTGTAGATGGTTTGCTTCCTTCGATGCGGACATTGCAAATCCCAAGTCCCAAACAGATCTAGTTCGAAAGCGCACTACAAATAATGAACACGAATTTACATATTCACTATTGAGTATTATTAGTGGAATGAAGTCTTTTTTTCACCATGCTTATTATGTGTGTATATATCTCCGAATAGAAAAATGTACTGTAACTATTAAAGAAGTACACACGTCGGCAAGTTCAGAATCTGAAAGCATAAGAGGTACATCATCAAACGGAGTGTGCGCACTACAAATGTACGGAAATTCATCTTCATGAGATTATCACACCCACTTTTCAAGGCTGGAAATTCATCTTCATGGAGGAGCTCAAATTACTCAAATGCAGGATGAAGAAGAAATATGGATTACAATTCACTACTTGGTTGGAGGTCTTGTTGTAATTGTAGCTTTAGTTGTTCTTTTTTAGTTTTTTTAGCCTTCTAGCCTTCTTTTAGTTTCTTTTTTTTTCTGTTTCTTCTTTTGTTTCTTTGGGCTTATCTCAAGCCTATGAGACCATTTATTTGCTACTGTTTTTTTAAGTAATAAAAGTTGCAGTGGGGTTTTTACCCTATTGTTTATAGTCAACAAAAAACACATGTACGGAAAATTCTACATGCACAAGACAACTTGCAATCTTATTTCATTGGATCTACAATATGTAAAAGCCTAGCCCTAATCACCTATATAAGGTGAGGGCTAGGGCCAACCATTGCATCTACTCCCGTAGAAACATACTCTCAGTAACCATACATCACCCACTCATTGTAAGCCTTGCGCGAGGTACTCCATCATGAATACAAACAGAAGCAGGATGTAGGGTGTTACTTCACAATGGAGGCCCGAACCTAGATAACTTCCTCGTGTGACCTCCGATATTTTACTTCCGGCCGTGTTCGCCACCCAACAGAAGGTACTGACGGCTTTATGTACTGTCAAGAAGGAATGTCCATTGGGGCCAGGGACAAAGAAGCGCATGGCGACATTGTAAAAAAAATGCATGGTCAATTAGAACCCCCCGCCCAAAGAAATATGGGGGCTCGACATTAAGGATGTTAAATGGTTTAGTATAGCCTTGAGATTAACTTGGCTTTTGCTTGTATGTGATCAACGTGGCATGCCTTGGAAGGATAGTCCCACACAGTGCGATCATATTCACTTAGATTTGTTTGCGGCATGTTGTACTATTTATATTGGGGGCGAAAAAATGACTCTTTCTTGGAAGAATAAATGATTGGATGGAAGATTGGTGACATAGATGGGCCTTGATCGCTTCGGCCTTGCCACAAGAAGGATGCAATCGATTAGCTTGGCGACGTCCATTGCCAACTGGATGGAAGTTCTTCGTAGTATCACTTGCAAGAATGCACTTGATCAATTTCTTTTGCCATGGAGAAAGGTTGAAGTAGCATACTACCTATGCTCTAGATTCGGGTAATGGATCTACGATGCCAACATGAGAGTTATTCGTCAACTGTAATTATGATATTCAATTCTTGGGACAACATGACAATGATTGGGACCTTGATCATGCTAGCTTAGTGCCGAGGCTCGACTCAGAAGAAGAAGCAAGTGGGTACTGGCACCATGTAAGAGGACAGATTCAGGCAACAAGTTCAGGCCATAGAAGCATTGGGAGACTCCTTGTGATGTGTTACATATCTCCTATCACTCTTTGAAGATGAGCTCCAGGATCTTGATTTAGGAGAAGTTTCCCCCGGGAAAGAAATACTGAAACCTTCCTCTAAATGATTAGTTGACCAGGCCAACAAGAACATCTAAAGAAAATAATGTCATTGATAGTTTTTCACGGAACTAAAAGGGTAGCATCATTCACATGGTTGCAATTTTGTGAGAAGAAATACTAATCCACCAGTAGGCAATCAAGTTGAACTTATCAACATCATTAATTTGATCCAGACTTCAACAGAAACATCACAATCAAAACATAAATGAGAGTAGGTTTCTCTACCACAATAGGACATGCAAGATAGGTTAGGCACATTCCGCCTTTTAACGAGATTATCTCTAGTGGAAAATTTGTTGTTGGCCAATAACTACAGAAACAATGTGAATTTTTCGTGGCACAACCAATTTATGCAACTCATATGAACTGGGACAATCCCTCTAAAAGAACTGAACTATACAAAGAACTGGTAGAATAAACCTCGTTGGACTCAGGTAGCCACACAAGAGCACCTTCATCATCGGAGAAACAAGATTGGGCAGTGGTAAGCAAGTCAAGCCCTTTATCCATGAGCTTTTAGTCAAAGCACCTCATAAAGGAGATTTTAAGGATGGATCCATTCCATACATCAACACTAGTAAGGTTATGCTCATTACGAATGTTGTACAAGTGCCAAAATTGGGTAGATAGCCTAGCACAACCAAACCAAAGATCTTCCAAAAATTTAATCTTCTTAACATCACCTACTTTCTAGTGATACCCAATTTTTGTAGCTTTAGTATCCCACAAAACCCATTTTCAGAAGGAGCGGAGTTCAATGTTATTAGAGCAGACACATATATTAGGAGATTTAGTCTTATACTTCAAACCGGTAATTTGTTTCCAAAGCTTATTATCATCATGTTGATGGTTTTTAATGCAAGAGCCTGAAAGGTAGAGATTAAATTCAGAAAGATTAGGTAGGCCTAAAGCCAAATTCTTTTACAATGCAAAGGAGTTCCCAATGGGAAAGGTGATATTTGTGATGTCCATCATATAATTATCCAAATAGCAGTGGCCATCCGGGAATCAATCAGAGAGAAATCCCATTTAGGTTATTTAATCACTTATCATATAGGTAGGGATGCTAGCCAGACGGTGATGGATCAAAGTCAGTCTACCACTATGGGCTAGTAGTTTGCCTCTATGACCAAAAACTCTTTTGATGATCTTATAAAAAATAGGACGAAGATCTTCTTTCCAATTTTTGGAGTGGTGTAAGGGAAAGCCAATATACTTTATAGGAAGAGAGCTAATCTTACAACACAAGGTTTGGGAGCCAATTTATGAGAATCGTCTCCAAGTCAAAGTTCTAGACAGTTTTCTCCACATTTGAAGCATCATAAGACCCCCACCCCCACCATCAGGAGGATTCAGTCAGGTGCACCACGGATATGGTGGTTCTTGGGCAACTTCATGCATGGGGAGGGCTACAAGCTACCGCTATTCATAAATAAGAAGTTCAGAACAATGGTTTGCACTTGGTCGTTAGCAACGGTTACAGTTATGTTTGTGTACACTACATACACATCATATTGGATCTGTATGATTGTTGATGATGTAATTTGTAGTTATGTAACTGGATCAAAGCTACTGTACACATATATTCTTTTTGGGAAGTAATGATATCCAAATTGTAAGTTATTTTTTCTTGTTATTTCCTTGGTAAATGGTTATTTGTTGTGCACATATATCATGTTCAATCCAACTCGTCATCTGTTAGCCATAAAACACAAATGAGTTCACTATTTGTAAGTTGCCTACAAATGATGTGTCAGTCGATTCCATGCAGTACCAAATCGCTGATGGGGACGCTATAGCCTTCTGGCAGGCCATGACCTCTTTGGCAGAGGTGATCCTTAAACGAGCCGGAGACAAGGACGATGCGGCTGGTCGCGCCAGCTTCGGGGAAGGAGAGTCCAAAGGTTGACATGTGTGCATCCGGGTACGAGGGGATTCCTCGGCGTGAAAGAGGAGTGGGAGGAGTGGTTAGAGCCATGTTGTGCTGCGATGTGGCAACAAGGCCCACCACAAAGTGGCAGGGTACCTGTTGGACTGGTGGTAGAGGTGCTGGGATATCCTCTTCATGTGTATTGTAAGAAGATGACAATTTGAAGCCTTTTAAGCAGCCCAATGTTGTGAAAGAGCCCACTACCCATTAGGGTTATGACCTAGGGTGATTTTGGACTTTGCACATGAGGGAAAGGGGATGTATAGCCTCACATCTAGCGGCCACCAAGAAGAACAACAAATCTAGGTTGAGCCTCCGTTGGAGAAAAGAGAAATCAAGAGAGTGGAAGGGAGAGAGGAAGATTGAAGGAAAAAGCTTACTGATCAAGCAAAGGAATCTATCCCAAGGTTCCGAAGATTAGATTCACCACCTTCTCTCCTTCAATCTGCAGTTCCATCATTTTTTACGTGAGATTGCTTCAAACCCTTGTTTATGCAAACCCTAATCTTGTTTTTCCTATCCAACATGCAAAAATCTTGATGTATGATTGCCCCTAGTGTTACATGTAGGAAAACTTGTTGTGTTCCACATTTGATAATAGTGGGAGAAGATCTGGGCGACTTTGTCCCGACCCAACTTTTTTGGAGGGGGGGGGGGGAGGGTTCCCATTAAAATTTGTTACTATTGAAGTTGAGAGGTTCTCTTGACCCAACCGTTGTCTAAGGAGCATCTGGGGCATTGCTAGAGATATTTTCTCCATGTATGTTGTTGCATATATTTTCTTCCATGATGAGCAATGATCCTTGAATTAGTAGATGAAGTTGTGCTGAGAAACGACTAAATGAATGGAATGTAGGTACTTTTCGCAAAATGTATGCCCTCACATCAGTTGTAACTAGTGTAGAGCGGTTGCATGGGCTGTGGAAAATACACTATGTTGAAGTGGTTGTCGTGCGAGAAACTGCGGTATAAGTTTTCCATTTGATTAGCTTTTGACATTTTAAAACAGAACTCGGGTCTGGAAGCTAAATCAAATGGAGCCTAAGATTACTTGTTTCCGCTGCAGTTTTATACCATAATTATGTGCTAATTCAATAGACTGAGTCGATAGTGGCAGAGGGGTGCAAGCAATGGGGGAGACGGGGGAAATCGGCAGGCCTAGTTACTCTCCTATCAGAGTTTCAATTGTCTCGTATGATCATTGCACCAATTTTTTCCCGGCAAATGCAAATAGCTTGTCACAAACACAAAATCTTGGTGTGTGTCTACGCTATGAATGATGAATCAATCAACACATTTTCAGCAATTATGCTACAGTCAGTTTATATGCACACTAAATGATCAAATTAATCCACAAACATAAGTCATAACCTCCATCTAACGAATTGATGTGCTCCAAGATGTTCAAACCAGAGACGTCGAAGCAGTATCACTTGTGGAGCTTGACAACGCCAGTGACGGCTCCAACCTCATCTTGCCATTTGGAGAACCGTTTTGTGCAGCCGCCGTTGAATACGACCGTGCCAGAGGCACTGACGAGCATACCACAGTGGTCGCACTTGACGGCCCGAGCCTGAGGTGGTCCCCCCACTCGAGCCCCTTCCCGCCTCCTGATGCCGACTTGCCGATGTATGATGTGATGGCAGCTGTGAGCGCCGTGTGGAAGCCCGGGTTCGACGTAATCGCCTTGGCGATCGTATCAGTTGGCACAATCGGCGCCACCATGCCCGTGCCACCACTGCTCAACTCAGTCGCCCACTGTCGCACATGCATCGGCTGGTAGAGCGATGCCACCGAGCCTTGTTGCCTTCCATGGATGCTGTCTAGTGCAGCTTCGAATGCGCCCTTGTTGGGGTCGTTGTAGGACACATCAGATGAGGATCCGTAGCCCAGGTATGATCCAACACCTGATGGCCATGTGGTGGCATCGGGCAGGCTGCTCGTGTCGAAGCTAGAGAAGGAGAAGCTCGTGGAAGGGTACCTAGTAGTGCTGCTGTTGTGGCCGTGAGAGCCGGTGAAGCTGGAGGAGAACCTGTTGCAATTGCTGAGGGAGAAGGCGTGTTGCGAGGCAGCCTGCGAGGTGAGGTCGAGGGTGATGGTGGGGTACGATGGGGTAGCACTGATGGACGCGCCTGCGGTGGCCGGGAGGAAGAACGGTTGGCCGCCCAGCTGGCTGGAGGAGGCGTCCGTGGTCGTTGCCGGGAGGCCAAACCTGAGGCCATGGAGGCTAGAGGCGGCAGCGGTAGAGGGAAAGCCGAGCGAGGTGGATGAGCCTGACATGAGCATGGACGCGGCAGCGGAGGTGGTGGAGGCCATGGCGGTGGCGGAAGCAGAGAGTGGGTGGTTGTGCGCACCTTCGTAGGTGGTGATCAGGATCGACATGTCATCCGCGCATCTCTGCACCTGGGGGAAAAATGTATGTGCATCAGTTGGTCACTTGGTCACCATGGTGAGGAAGGATGCTGTGCATGTCATTGAAGAAAATATAAGCGCGAGTTTTAAATGATCTTTGATATTTTTTTACTTGTTAACATGATTAGTTCAAGTGCAAATCCCTGCCACTGCTATTACCAAAGCGAAGATTGTTTTTTCTTATACCGAGCGCAAAAATGTGAACTCATTTACATGAACTTGTTGTGCAACTGGTTAAAAAACCTATGCTAAAAAGATATTGAAAATCCTGTAAATAATTGAGTACACACAATTTACTTCTATCAGGTCATGAAACTTCAGTTAGAAATTGAACTCGCAACCTGAGTAAAGAAAAAAGACAAATCATGATATGAATAGTAAGTAATTCAGATAGGGACGATGTGAATCATGCATGTTAACGCTACCACATTTGAATCTGTTGTACTTATTTCTCAAGCTCAACTAATATTTGAAAATTTGTGGCATGTTAGATATGCTATTTCTATGAACTAGGTTGTTTTCAATTCTTTGGGGAAGTTTTAGCCTGCATATATATTCGACATTGTAGGTACACTGAACTCGTTTGATTGGACTTGCTTTTTTTTTTTCTGACGAAAGTTTGATTGGACTTGCTTGAAGTGGCGACGCTGGCCGCACCGAAAGCCCACCAGAGTCTTGTCCAAGCCCCAGCATTCTAAATCCCCATCCGCCACTGGCATGTGGGACTTGGACCAGTTTGTTTCGACGCGATCAGCCAACAACCCAACGGCGCCCTTGCCGTTGCCGGCTGCCGCCGAGAAGCCGCGCCCGGGCAACCGAGGGGAGGGAACCCCATCACCGTCCGACAGCGACGCCGTTCCCAGGCGGGAGAGGCGCTGGCTTTGCCCCCACCTCCCCGAAGGCTCCGGCCTTCCCTCGTGATCAGGTCAGGCTCCGATCTCCGAGTCTGACCCTCCATACGTGCTTTTCTGTTTACTACTCCCTCTCTCCTCGGTGGCGCTGGTGCTCCAACGCTTGATTAATGGAGTCTGGACGCCGGATTTGGGACCATGCACGTGGCGGCTTAATTTAGCTGACGGTACCACTTGGTACAACTTTTGAACCTCTAATATGAACTGTATTAGGCACCCACTTGAGAAATATACGAGAAATGAGAACACATCTTGCTAATTTTTGGGCAAACATAATTAAGAATGCTATGGCTCTGCCAATACGACGTCATTAGATCTCTCTGTAAAGCAATTTGTCCCCCTGAATTTTACAAAATGGTTATCTGGGATTGTAAACATTTTTTATCTGTAAGTGTCAAATTTCAACAGTTCAGCATTGATTTTTTTTTTTATGAACTTCCCGACATTAAAGCAACACATGTATAGTTTTTGGTCAAGTTTGGTTTGCGGAACATAAAGGCATTGTTGCCATTATTTTGTGGCACATTGATCATGCATGGAATCCATATATACCTGCTTCCTGACAAGGCACCCTATTGCGACGGTGCAGCGGTAGTAGGCACGTGGGCACGGGTTCCCCTTGGATATCTTCTGCCCGTACTTCCTCCACTGGCACCCATCGTTCATCTGATAGATCGCCAAGAAACCATACATTCAAATCATATACGCATTTGAGTTTCCATCTAATTCGTTTACCATTTAATTCTTATTAGGTTCCCTTAGAGTTTATATGTATGTACCGTTGGTGTGTCACACCTTGCCCTCACCGACACCCTGGCCTTCTTGGCCAGTGGCTGTTGGGCAACCTCCTCCTCGGCCTCCACTCCTCCGGTGCTCCTCGGGGTCTTTGCTGTCTTGCTCAGCGCTGATGTTGTGGTTGTCTCTGTGGCGGCGTCCTCCTCGGAGCTGCCTCCAGGGCTCAACGTCACCACATCTGGCCGCACCTTCGTCTCACTTCCATCAGTTCTTGCACCAACAGCTCCGCGGGCTGATGAAAGTCCAAGAGAGATGCCCTTGCCATCTGGATTATTAGTGCTGCCCTTGATCTCTTCTCCCATGTTGTTGTGCCTGCTCATGCCGGTGCTCGTTCCGAGGCTCAAAGAGACGAACCCTGGGCCGTCGGTGGGTGATGAATGCTCCGGTGAGCCCACGGCGAGGTTCTTGCCTCGCCCTTGCTGGTGGAGAACATCGAATTGTTTCTGAAGGGAGCGATGGTCCTCCACTATCCGTGATAGCATTGTCTTGAGCCTCTCGTTCTCTTTTCTCACTTCGCCTCTGGTCTCCCTTGATCATCTCGGTCTCTTTTCACAGAAGATAAGCTGTCTCTCCTTGTAGCAAGGCAAACGTCTCTTGCTCTCCCCCTGTCTCTAACTTCTCTAGCCTTCCAAGTTCCAACCCTATCTTCTTGCGATGGCCTTATATAGAGGCACGCAGCTAGCTAGACGCCTAGACCATGGCCTGGACCTTCTCTTTCTCTTCCCCTCTCCTGTTTGGACTGGCTAGATATTTGGCATAAACAAGCGCCGTACGCCGGTGCTTACCTACGCTGATTAGGTGGTCAGCGTCAGAAATGTCAAACACAGCCGCAATCTTTGATGAAGACTTGCAGAGAGCCAGAAAAAACATATATCGGAAGACAGGAGACTGAGATTTATGTGTGTGGAATAGGCTTCAACGTGCGCAACATGCTGCTGTTGTCTGGAGGCCAGTTATAACTACGATGCGCGTCCAGAGTGTGTGTTACGTACGTCGTCATTCGAGCGTGTCCGCCTCCCGCGTTGATGAAGCTTCCTCCGAGTCCTCATCGTCAGCGTTGGCGTCGCCTCGGCCCACTATTATAGAGAGAGGGAGACTCTCTCGTCAAGCAAGGAATCACTTTCAGACCAATTTTCAGTCCTGTAGGGCCGTTCGTCAGAGGAAGTTCAGTCATAATCGCTCATACATATATCATATATGTCTTTGAATCCATGAGATTTGGTGAAAGGGAGGGAGGACAAGGCGGCCCCATGTGTTTTCTACACAAGTCAGAATTTCCTGCCAGAAAGAAGTCCATTTAATCTGGCGGTGTAATAACATACATTTGGTTATGCTGCTAATTTAGCTGCTCTGTCATTGAACATGCAATTAGGATTCTTCTAATAGGGAATGACGCACAGTAAGATGTGTGTTCAACAGAAGAAACATAGAATTAGAACGTTATGTCATTATGTCACAGGAAAAGGAATTATTAGAGTCAGAGTGGTCAGGACCAAAGTTATTCATAAAAAACCTTTTTTCGAACGGTAATCACAAAGCAAAAGTTTAATAAAACTAATAATTTCTCTCTAGCTAGCTAGATCTATCATCAAAAACTGGGCAAGACCTGCAAAGGTTGGACTATGAACTAGATATATCTCCCTAGCTAGATCCAAGGTTACCCTCTTCCACAGGCATGCACGTTCAGTAGTGGACTACTTGCATGGAATTCTTTGGGAAATCAACATATCAACACATTAATAATATGCCATACCATTGACCTTAATCATGGCTCATCTCATGGGGATTAAGAAAGGGCTCAGTGCTGAGATCCAAGGTTAATTAGGTGCACCATTTGCCTAGAGTACCGCGTGAGTACTGTAATTCAGCTTGGGGCGGTCTTTGAGGTTCTGGCTGCCTCTTCTGGTGATCCCCTTGGTGCTCTCTTACCGGTACAGTTATCATGGATTTAGTGCCACCATTCTTTTTAGATCCCGATGCATTGAAACCTTCATTTTCTATTGCTTACTTGCCCCCATATGCAAGGTCTCTAAAAAAGAAAAGGGATTCTAGGTTGTGAAGCAAAACTAAAGGGATATGGATAAAGGGAGGGATGATAGAAAGAAGGAACATAATTCTTTATTGTAGCAACTGCAATAAAGTCCCACTTTGTTGTAGCAACATGTATAGCTCTATCCCTTATTTTATGCTTTTTTATTCTTTTAGTTACTGATTTTTTTGTTGGATTTCACTCCACCCGTGGTTGGGAACTAGTAATTCGTTGGGTCTACAACGATTTTGGATGGGCTCCTAACGAGCTTATTTTCACTATTTTTGTTTGTAGTTTTTCAGTAATTCTAGATACATGTTTGAAATTTTGGGTCTTTTTTTGTTTAAACGGTCTATCTCCTTCGCTTGTAGTCATTTATCATTCAATCAGTGAAGGATAAATTCATTCGGTCTCCCGATATTAATATTATCAAATTAGCAAGTATCTTTTTTTAGAAATAAAGACCTTTTCCATTTTAGCAAAATTCTTTCTATTTATAGCTACTTTAAGGTATTCATCATTGTAGTACAACTGTTGCAGTAAAATGACAACATATTCGTGTATAGGGAACTATATTAGCTTAGCTACCTACTAATTTATTGTAGAAATTCTGGGATCTGCGATTGGACATGGAAAATAGAAATATATTTTCTTGGGTAAGGGAACAGATAACTCGATCGATTTCTGTATCGATCATGATATACGTAATAACCCAGACATCTATTTCAAATGCATATCCCATTTTTGCGAAGCAGGGTTATGAAAACCCACGAGAAGCAACTGGACGAATTGTATGTGCCAATTGCGGTTTAGCTAGCAAGCCCGTCGATTTGAAGTTCCCCAAACTGTGCTTCCCGATACTGTATTTGAAGCAGTTCTTCGAATTCCTTATGATATGCAACTGAAACAAGTTCTTACTAATGGAAAAAAGGGAGGGTTGAATGTTGGTGTTGTTCTTATTTTGCCTGAGGGATTCGAATTAGCGCCGCCCGATCGTATTTCCCCTGAGTTAAAAGAAAAGATAGGAAATCTTGCTTTTCAGAGTTATCGTCCCGATAAAAAAAAACATTCTTGTGATATGCCATGTTCCCGGTAAGAAATATAGTGAAATTGTCTTTCCCATTCTTTCCCCTGATCCTGCTATGAAGAAAGATGTTCATTTCTTAAAATATCCCATATATGTAGGGGGAAACCGAGGAAGAGGACAAATCTATCCTAATGGTAGCAAGAGTAACAATATAGTCTATAATGCTATATCAACAGGTATAGTAAGAATAATACTATGTAAAGAAAGGGGGGGGGGGGGGTATGAAATATCCATAGTAGATGCATCAGATGGACGCCAAGTGATTGATATTATACCTCCCGGACCAGAACTTCTTGTTTTGGAGGGGGAATCCATCAAGCTTGATCAACCATTAAAAAGCAATCCTAATGTGGGAGGTTTTGGTCAGGGGGATGCAGAAATCGTGCTTCAGGATCCATTACGTGTCCAAGGCCTTATGTTCTTCTTCGCATTCGTTATTTTGGCACAAGTTTTTTGGTTCTAAAAAAGAAACAGTTTGAAAAGGTTCAATTGTACGAAATGAATTTCTAGATCCCAGGATATCTTACCATCAAGTTGGTAAAAAGCCTCGATTTATTGGTAATTGCTAGAATTATCTATGATCTATTTTGGAAATCCTTTTTTTCGTTTGGACTATTTTTTGATTATGAGATGTCTGGAATTCCTTATTTATATCCCATGCAAAAGAAGAGAATCCAAGGCAAAGGCGAGAACAATAAAATTATAATTTCTTCCTTTTTGGAGGGATTGCAGATCTTCTTAATCGTCTATTCGGCACAAGAAAAAAGCTTTATCTTGTGCCGATTCTTCTTGTATCAAAATAAGAATCCTTTTTCTTCCTAATTCGTCAAAGATTGGACCTCTTTTTATTTTGCTTAGGTTTAGGCGAGGTAGTGGACAAACAGAGGGGAAGAAAATATGGCGGGGGACAAATTTCTTATGATTGTGAGCAAATAGAATTGCTTGGCTTGTTTAATTAAGTTCAACTTCAAATTTACAGAAATTTTGCAAAGGAAGTAAACTCTTCCATTGAAGGTTTTTATTTTTAGGCTAGTTGAATAGTTTTGATTAAGGTTTTATTAGTTTATTACTCGAAACTAAATCAAGGATTTTCAGGTACTTCCTTCGTGGAATAAGATACTGGATCCTAAAGTGATCTCTTTTTCTTGTTGCTTCATAAGAGTGAATCGAATAGATTCAATTCGCATTATAAGAGTAAAAGTTCCGCGGGTCCTATCCGCTCTAATCAGATAAAGGGGAGTAAGGACCCGCTAAGCTCCTACTTTTTCATGTTTACAATCTAGTCCCTCCGATTACGATAGAGATGAACCCAATCCAGAATATGAACCATAAAATAAAACACCTACTAAACCAATCATAACAATACCTGCTACAGTACCTATCAGCCAACGAGGAATTCTTCCAGTAGTATCGGCCATTTCCCCTACTTTCCTCCACATTTTATCAATTGGTCATGCTAGAGACAAAAACAGTCATGGGTAGTTATAAGGATGGTATCCTTCCAAATGGGATAAGACCATTCTTATTAGTCTCTTTCTTTCTCTCAATTGAAGAAGTAATTGGAAAATAAAAAAAAAGTACAAAAATGAGTAATAAACCCCACTATAGACTGGTACGATTCAATTCAACATTTTGTTCATTTGGGTTTGATTATGTCATAGTTCTATAGTTTGAATTTGGTTTATCGTTGGATGAACTGCATTGCTGATAATGATCCCAAGAAAAAAACAGTAGGTACCGCTAGTCCGTGAATAGTCATTCATCGCACTGTAAAAATAAGATAGGTTCGATCTATGGTCATTGAGGCGTCCTAAAAGGATAAACTAAATTCATCGAGTTGTTCTAAAGAATCAAAATGGTCGATTATTAACGGAATTCCTTGTTGGCTTTCCGTGAAATACTCGTTTGGCCTAGGACATCCAAACACATCATAAGCTAAACCCATACTGACAAATAACCAACCCGCAAAGAATAGGGAAGGTATAGTAATGCTATGAATAACCCAGTATCGAATACTGGTAATAATATCAGCAAAAGAACGTTCTCCCGTGCTTCCAGACATGCTGAACTCCCAAAATTTTTGTACATTCAAAAAGGAATTTATCCTGTAAAAGATGGGATCGACCAGTAAATATAAAATTACTAACATTTCATCCTTATGAGATTGTCAATTTTGTACCAAAGGTGTATTTTGAGTATACCGAATTAGTATAGCTATCCTTCCTATGGCACATCCATCTGATTTTGCCTGGTTCAGAAACATAACTACTTTTTTTTTTAATTTTTTCTATAGGTAAGCTATATGTTATTCAAGGCATCAATGGAAAACCCCATTTTTGTAGGTTCTACTTACTTTTCATTGGCTTCGAATAATAGACTAATTCAGAATAGCAGCCAAAATCTTGGGAAAATCTAAGTTAATGATCAATAGGTTTGGATCGATAATTTAGGGAGGATATTCTCATACTGACACAATACAAGGATAAGTATATGTGAAATCTATCCTTTCGTAATTCGTAATTAATCCTTGTATTGTTTGTTGGATTAGGTCTAACTTTCTTGACCAAACTCCGAGCGCGGAACTTTACGAGATGAAATAGGGAAAGACAGAAGATAGAATAGAACTTAAAAGGATAATTGAAGTGACTCGTCTTCGAATCTACTTTTGTTGGAGTTCGGAACAAAAATAAAGTAAATTCAAGAAAGAGCTTTCCTTTTTTTTTGATAGCCCCTTGGCAGGCCGTGGAATGCTTTTGTTCTCCTCTCATTCCATATAGAATACAACCAGTTAAAATAAGAAGGAATAGGGGAATATTCGACCGTTCACTCCAAAAAGAGGGTCCTATTAAAAAAGAAATTATCCAAAATAGAAAGTTTTTTAAAAAATTCAATTTTTTATTTATCTCTCATTCAAAAATTTCCTTGAAAATCGAATTTCATTTTTTTCATTCAATGGGTTTAGATGATCTAGTTCTTAATATTATTACTTTACTCAATTGAAAAATTCCACAACAAATCTCTTGATTCAGAATTAGGGACTCATGTATCATCTGATGAATCCACTTTCTTTTACACTTATGTATCTTATTCTATCTTGTTTTTCGGTATTATCTAAAATAACTGATGAATTATGAATTTTCCATAACTTAGTAAATGCTTTACCAACATATGTAGTGTAGTAAAAATAAATAAATGGAATTTAACTCTTTCATCGTTACTTTAACTAGTTATTTTGGTTTTCTACTGCCTGCTTTAACTATAACCCCACCTCTATTAATTGGCTTGAACAAGATACAACTTATTTGAATCGACTGAATAATTATAATTCAGAAAAGAAAAATCTTTCTTTGGGATTCCTGGCATTGTCGACTCTTTTCCACACTAATTAGGAATTCTTTTCCTGGTCATTGAGATTCGTGGATAATTTAGAGTACTATTTAGGGATAGATCGTACCTCTTTTTTTATCTCCTCAAACAAATCGAAATGATTGAAGTTTTTCTATTTGGAATCGTCTTAGGCCTAATTCCTATTACTTTAGCGGGATTATTCATGACTGTGTATTTGCTATACAGGCGTGGGGATCAGTTGGATCTTTGATTGAGTCATTTTTTATTAACCTCCTCCAAACCAGAGAGGAGGTCAAATTGAAATTGGAGTTACAATTCAATTTTGTTAAGTTATTTTACTCTGTTTCGACATAAGATAGATGGAATCACGCTCTATAGGATTTGAATCTACGACATCGGGTTTTGGAGACCTGAGTTCTACCGAACTGAACTTTGAGCGCTTTCATTCACTCAAAAAGAAAATCGTTTTCTATTCCTAATGTATCTCACGTACGTATAGTTTCCACAAATTCAAGTTATACCCACTTTACTTTTGTTGATCTCGTCGCTACTGCCTATAAAGAAGAAGGAAGTAATATATAGGATGACAGGATTTGAACCTATGAAATTTTGTACCCAAAACAAACGCGCTACCATGCCGCGCTACATCCCTTTTCCAAATTAAATTGTTGAACAATGCCATTGCACACAATTCCTGTCTTCTTTTCCACATCATAACTTTCTTCTTCTTTCTATTTTATTCTTCTTTCTTTCTCTATCTATATATAGAACCCTCGTGGCATTTCTTCTTTTTGGTATCATATAATTAAGTAATTACATACATATAAAATCCAATATAATTTCACCTATAAAAGAAGGATTACTTCTCCTTGGTAATATATAGGAAGAAGGGGTCATCTTTTTCTTTTTTAGGGATAAGAAAATTTCGTCGATATGGTTCATTTTATATATAGCATAACAATATTGGGCAAGAGTTTATGATCATATATGTATTCCAACAAGGAAGGAGGATTTTCAAAGCGGGATATAAAAACATATCTCTCTGTAGCACCTGTGCTAAGTACTCTATGGTTTGGTGCTTTAGCAGGTTTATTTATAGAAATTAATTGTTTATTCCCAGATGCTTTGTCATTCCCTTTTTTTTAATTCTAGTTATTTCTATGGGAGGGATAGATTTCTTTGTGATATGACAAACTTTGATCATTTTCAATCTTTTTTTAGTATCGGAAGGAAAAAGAAAGAAAAGATGGATTGGGTTGAACCTCAGAGTCATTAAAAATTTGGTAAACCCCATTTTTGAAAATATAAATTCAATTTAAAGGGGTACCCAAGCTAAATAAGGCCTAAAAATCAGAGCACAGAAAAGGCAGGGCTGGCTAATTAAATGAAAGGATTTCGAACCAAAATCTTTGGTAATTCGACAAGGATTGTATTATTTAATTATTTCTCTATTTTTTATTACTTAATTTAATAATAAAAATTATTCTAATTAATTTTATTCTTCTTCTTCGGATTCAAAATAGAAGAATAAAAGAATAAGTAGAAGAATTAAGTTAATTCAATTCAAAAAGAAAAGGAGGTTCATGGCCAAGGGAAAA
Organism: Aegilops longissima; assembly: GCA_021605205.1. NCBI lineage: Eukaryota > Viridiplantae > Streptophyta > Magnoliopsida > Poales > Poaceae > Aegilops > Aegilops longissima. The sequence goes on along the minus strand of CM038682.1, from coordinate 73,453,900 downwards.
GATGTTAGAATCATAGTTATTTTGGAATGCATCAGTTGTGTTCGAAAAGGCGCCAATGAGGAATCGACAGGGATTTCTAGATATAGTACTCAAAAGAATTGCCACAATACACCCGGACAATTAGAATTCAAAATTTTTGTCATTATTGCCGCAAGAATACGCATCACGAAATAAAGAAATTGGCACATCGTGTGTTCGATCTTTCCAAACAACCGAAAGAGTAAGAACTTCATATTTAATATATAAAGAAAACATAATATAGAATACAAAATACAAACCAATTCATTTGATTTCCGGTAGATATTATTTCATATGTATAGAGGGTGTTCATATAGTATAATATGAATCAAATAAGATATGGATCAAAGAAAAACTACATCTTCTGGATCCTACATTAATAAAATAAAGAAGTTTATTTTCAAATTTTAAATAAGGAATAAATCATGTATGCATCAAAACAACCTTTTCTTAAATCTAAGAAACCCTTTAGTAAATCTAAGCAAACTTTTCATAAATCCAAGCAACCCTTTCGTAAATCCAAGCAAACTTTTCGTAAATTCAAGCAACCTTTTCGTAAATCGAAACAACCTTTTTGTAGGCGTCCTCGAATTGGCCCGGGAGAACGAATTGATTATAGAAACATGAGTTTAATTAATAGATTTATTAGTGAACAAGGAAAAATATTATCAAGACGATTAAATAGATTAACCTTGAAACAACAATGATTAATTACTCTTGCTATAAAATAGGCTCGTATTTTATCTTTCTTACCGTTTCGTAAAGATGAGAATGAAAAGCAATTTGAAGCCCAGTCAATTTCAATAATTACATGTTCTAGACCCAGAAAAATAAACACATTCCTCAATAAACGCAAAAGTACAATTCCAATCAAAACTTAAGAAACAACAACCAAAATTTAAGAAACAACAACCGGAAGTTAAGTTCTGATTGTTGATGTTTTATTCGAATTCGAAAGGGCTAGACCTATATATATTATAAAGAAAGTAATCCAGCTCGTTGATTCCTACCACTTAATCTTAATTTATTGTATCTTTCCGGAGTTCCCTCTCCGGGAATTCATCTTTTATTATTCCAGTATATTACTTTATTTATACCTTTAATTGATGATCTTTATTTTACTGGAAATCGTGTAAAGTTTATTTGTATTTGATACAGCTACTTGTGCAAGCATTTTACGATTAAGAATCAATTTCTTGTTGTACATGTTGTGTATTAGTTTACTATAACAATCGAATACTTTATATACCCGCGTTGCTGCATTTATCCGAGTGATCCACAAACGACGGAAATCCCTCTTTTGCCTACCTCTATCTCGATGAGAGGAAACAAAAGCTCTTTTTACCTGTTGGGTAATCATTCGATTAAGTCTTAAATGAGCCCCTCTAAAGCTTGAGGCAAATGAACGCATTTTTGTTCGTCATCTCCGGGCTATATATACTCGCGGAACTCTGGTCACTGAATCAAATTAACCCTAATGAATAACTAATGATTTCTCCTCTTTTAGCCACCCTTTTTCTCATTAATAACAAAATTAATTATTCCAATATATGAAATATTAATTCCTATGGCTTTTGCTATAGTAACCTTCCCAACCATCATTTTTTATTCCACTCCGTTCAGTTATTTCTATACGAAATAACAAATTCATTCTAATAATACTAAAAAATAGTGGGTTCCATCATTTCTATGGTTCCCTTTTAAACGGTGACGCCCTCTCTATACACCGGAGCCCTTTCTTTCATCAAAAGGTATTGCGAACTTGTATAGTCCACATTCTTTGGCTCTACCTATCCATTATAGAGTAAATAGCTCTTTTCACAATAAGAGTTATCCATAGAGTGATGGTGTTTAATTATGAAAGTTGGCTAAGTAGTTGACCCAGTTAGTCCATTCTTTTAAGATAAAGGAGCATAAGCCTTTTTCTTTTTATTACTATTTGCTCCACTTAATTGATAACCATTTGCTACCAATGGGAGAATTGCTTCTTATTTCTAATTTAGGTAAGTGGATTTGCAGCAAAGGTTAATTTTTTTATATTTGTTTCAAGTCATGATCTGAACGAGTCGCACATACGCCCTAGCACATGTTCCTCGACACTGAGGGCATCCTTTAAGCGTGGACGTTTTTCGAGCATTTCGTATTGACTATCTTGCGTTTCTAATAAGTTGTTTAACCGTTGGCATGTTGTATGTATATAGAAAAAATGGATTGTTTTAGATCCATCTTAACCTGATGATTGCTCATCATGAAGTCTTTGTATTTTCTATTAAATCGAGGAAAACACGAATTTAGGTGTGAAATAATTTTACAAGAAATCCGGACACTACCAATCTTTAAACATTTCTGGAAAGCACACTGGATCAGTATCGCAGTTCTTGTCAATCATTTCATCCCCTACAATATTTACAAGTCCATAAGCTTTGGCTTCGTCTGCTGACATAAAAACATCCCTTTACATGTCTTCGGATACAACCCAAAAAGGCTTGCCTATTCTTACTTCATAAAGCCTTCTGATCATTTCACGAACTTTGTGTAACTCTTCTACTTCTAGTAAAAATTCTAGTGTCCTTGACCGATAATAAGCACTAGCAGATTGGTGAAGCATAATTCCTCACGTGAGGGAATGCTATATGCTTGGTGGGTTCTCCCCCAACCAGAATGAAGGACGCCATGGAGGCGGCTATTCCGAGGCATATTGTACATATATCTGGTGTCACCATTTGCATCATATCAAAAATAGCCATTCTTGAGATTAGCGACCCGCCTGGGGAGTTTATAAACAAAAAATATCAGTAATTCCATCCTCTATACTCAGATATACCATGAGACCTGTAATATGATTTGTGATCTGGCAACGAATCTCTTGACCTAAAAAAAGTGTCCTTTCTCGATACATAACATTGTATAAGTCAACCCAAGTCGCTTCTTGTGACGCCCCCGATTCAATCGTACACTTACCATGCACGCAAATGTGTATGATCAAGATCAGGGACTCACGGGAAGATATCACAACACAACTCTAAAACATAAATAAGTCATACAAGCATCATAATACAAGCCAGGGGCCTCGAGGGCTCGAATACAAGTGCTCGATCATAGACGAGTCAGCGGAAGCAACAATATCTGAGTACAGACATAAGTTAAACAAGTTTGCCTTAAGAAGGCTAGCACAAACTGAGATACAAATCGAAAGAGGCGCAGGCCTCCTGCCTGGGATCCTCCTAACTACTCCTGGTCGTCGTCCGCGGGCTGCACGTAGTAGTAGGCGCCTCCAGTGTAGTAGTCGTCATCGACGGTGGCGTCTGGCTCCTGGGCTCCATCGTCTGGTCGCAGCAACCGGGTAAAGAAAGGGGGAAAAGGGGGAACAAGGCAACCGTGAGTACTCATCCAAAGTACTCGCAAGCAAGGAGCTACACTACATATGCATGGATATATGTGTAAAGGGCCATATCAGTGGACTGAACTGCAGAATGCCAGAATAAGAGGCTGATAGCTAATCCTGTCGAAGACTACGCTTCTGGCAGCCTCCGTCTTGCAGCATGTAGAAGAGAGTAGACTGAAGTCCTCCAAGTAGCATCGCAGCATAATACTACCCGGCGATCCCCTCCTCGTCGCCCTGTTAGAGAACGATCACCGGGTTGTATCTGGCACTTGGAAGGGTGTGTTTTATTAATTATTCGGTTCTAGTTGTCATAAGGTCAAGGTACAACTCCAAGTCGCCCTGTTATCAAGATCACGGCTATTCAATAGATTAACTTCCTGCAGGGTGCACCACATAACCCAACACGCTTGATCCCATTTGGCCGACACACTTTTCTCGGATCATGCCCGCCGCGGAAGATCAACACGCCGCAGCCCGACCTAGGCCAACAGAGCGGTCAAGACGCCGGTCTAAACCTAATCGCCCGGGGTCCGGGCCCATCGCTTTAGCACACCGCACGCTATAACGCGCCGGAAGCAGACCTAGCAACCTCCATTACAAAGGAAGTCACGTTACGCGGTCCAATCTGCGCGCCGCCGCCGTTGACGCCACGAAGGCTTCGGTGATACCGCGACGCCGAAAGTGCCCATAACTGTTCCCGCGTAGCTGGTTAGTGCGTATAGACCAAATGGCCAGACTCAGATCAAATACCCAGATCTCGTTAAGCGTGTTAAGTATCCGGGAACGCTGAACAGGGCCAGGCCCACCTCTCCCCTAGGCGGTCTCAACCTGCCCTGTCGCTCCGCCACAAAGATCCATCCAGAGGGCCGTCGGGACAAAGGTCCTTTCAGCCCCCCAATCCGTGAATCACTCGCGGGTAATCCTCGAGCCGACCCGACTTTAAGAACCACATGTATCATGTGTAAAGTATATAGTATATACCCGTGATCACCTCCCGAGTGATGACGGCCCGATAGTATAGCACAAAGAGACGGACAAGAATGTAGGGCCACAGATGGAAATACTAGCATCCTATACTAAGCATGTAGGATTGCGTAAAGGTAACAAATGAGAGTAGCAAGGACAGGCTATGCATCGGATAGGTATAACGGAAAGCAAGAACATACTACACTACTCTAACAAGCAGTATAGAGTAGAATAGGCGATATCTCCTGATCAAGGGGGGGGGGGCTTGTCTGATTGCTCTGGCAAGAGAGAGGGGTCGTCGGTGACGTAGTCGTACTGGGCAGCAGCGGCATCGGTCTCGGTGTCTAGCGGAAGAAGAGGGGGAAAGAAACAATGAATACTTAGCAAGCAAGTGCATAACAGGACAACAAGCAGAGCTAGACGTGTTCTAACGCGGTATGAGGTGATACCGGTGAAGGGGGGAAACATCCGGGAAAGTATCCCGTTGTTCCGTGTTTTCAGCAGAGGAGCCGAGGGGAAAGTTGCGAGTTTGATATGTTAGGGGTGTGTGGCGGACGAACGGGTTGTGTATCCGGGTTCATCTCGTCGTTTTGAGCAACTTTCATGTTGAAAATATTTTAATCCGAGTTACAGATTAAAATATATGATTTTCTAAAGATTTTATTAATTTGTGGAATTTAATTAATTATTTAATTTAATTCGAAAAAGGATTTATGACGTCAAGATGATGTCATGTCGACGCGGCCAGTCAACAGGGGTTGATTAGTCAACCTGACCATGGGTCCCACCGTCAAGACACATTTTTAATTAAGCATTTTAATTAACCTAATCAAGACTAATTAGGAGGGTGGGCCCCAATGCCACTGACTACTTAATTAACTAATTAACTGATTAATTAGTTTAGTTAATTGATTAGTTTAATTAATCAAAATTAATTAATTATTATTTTTATTATTGTTTTTTAATTCCTTTTTTTAATTTTCGTTCTGAGGGGTGGGGCCCCCTAGTCAGTGGCCTAGAGGGCCAAAGCGGCCAGGCGTTAGCGGCGCGACCCGAATCGGGCGATGCTCAGTGCGGCAGAGCTAACAGGGCCGGAGGCGGGCGTTATTGCAGACCGCCCAGAACTGCACCGGCGAGACGACCGAGTGGCGGACAGCAGCGGAGGACGGGGAGGGTCGCGCGAGGGGGCTGCCGGGGAGCAGCGTCAGTGGGACGCACGGTCGGAGCGAGCTCATGGCGGTGGGAGGCGCAGCCCCGGGCGTAGGCGGAGCGGGGGGTGCACGCGGCGGGCGCCGCCGGACGAAGCGCGCCAGCCGTGGCGCGACCCGGCCGCGGTGAGCGGGTGAGACAGAGGAGGGGTGCGGGGGCGCGACCATGGGCGCGTGAGGCGAGGTCACGCAAGAGAGAGGGGGGAAGGGCACACGCTCACATCGGGTTCGTAGGGACTGGGCATCGGTGCGCGGGGAGCGACTCGGGGAGGAGGACGAGGAGGTCCGGCAGAGAGGTGGAAGCAGGCCGGCGGGGGAGCTCCTGCGTGGCGACGTTCAACGGCGAGGGGCGGCGCCGTCGTCGCGGCGAGGGCGAGGCGACCTCCTTGTCGATGGGGTGGAGTCCGGCAAGGCGGGCGTCGTCAGGGAGGCGGGGTGGGTTGATCCGACGAGGACCAGGCGGGGCGACGTGGTCCAACGACGATGGGATCTGGGGGGGTGCGGCGTCGGGCTTGCAGGAAGGGCGCCGTTGCCCCCCAGATCCAGATCGGGGCAGAGGGAGGAGCGGCGTGGGGGGAAGTGGGGGAGTGGGGCGACGGGTAGCGGGCTAGGGTTTCGGGGTCCAGCGATAGTGGGAGTGGGGGTGGGCCGGTTGGGCCTTCTGGCCTGATGGCCTGCTGGCTAGCTGGGCCATTCGGCCCAGGGGGAGGGAGGGTTCTTCCTTTTCCTTTTTTTTGTTTGTTCTCTGTGTTCTTTTATTATTTCTTTCTTTTCTGTTTAAATCATTTTTAACCAGTTAGCCATTTTATAAAAAGGTGTTTGTTGCACCATAATTACCCTTGTAATATTCGGCAACCACCGAACATTTTTGTTTTAATTTTCGAAAACTTTTATTGTTGTCATAAATTTGAATTTGAATTTTGAACGGTTTCAAATTATTGCGAGGACAGCAACAGTAACCGAGGTGTCATGGCAAGATTAGCGTGGGATTACTGTAGCCTAATTACCCGGGCGTCACAATTCTCCTCCACTACAAGAAATCTCGTCCCGAGATTTAAGAGGTGGTGTAAGGGGGAAATTTGTGGTTGTGGAATTCTAACGGATCTTCTCGGTCTTGGTTGCTCTTCTCGAAGAGGTCGATCCCTTACATGGACGTCTTCATTTCTCTGCTTCATCGCATCATGATGAAATTGTCGCCCTTTCTTCGGGGGTTCTTCATGCTTACGAATAGGTAAGGGTAGCTCGCTCTGACGTAAGGCTTAAGGGTAATCGTCTGGGTTTTCCCGTGAATGAATAATGAGTATCTCTCGAGTTGAACAAATCGAGAGTAAGGTAAGAAGGTACAATAAGGAGTTCCAAGCGGATAGACAATCGTTCGATGCCTGAAAAAGAGTGTGAACGGGGTTCAAAGCAACGGGGATAGGTATTGTATTTGATAACAGGATTGATGATCCCCCAGAAGGTGGCTCGTGAAATACTAGGCTACGCGCGAGGAACAACCTTGGGAACAGGGCGCGTACATGAGAGTTATGTTTCGATCCTGTGGAACTATGGGTTATGGGCCCACCATGTGGGTTAAAAGTAGGAAGGGCGGAGACGTCTTGCGTGATCATGTAAGCAAGGCATGTCAGAGAATAACCTGTCAATTATGTCGGCAACGTCGGTACCAAGGGCGAGGTACGAAGAGAACCAATTCCTGCTCGTTGAACGAGGCGGACCAATAGGCAAAGTTCTTATCCATCGGTGGTTACCGGAATGTTTTCAACAATAGTAACAGGGTCTTGCTGACAGAGTTGTACACCGAGGTGTTTACATAAGCAGGAGAATATTACTGCTTAGATCATATAGATCACAAGAAAGGTTAGACAAAACAATGGAAAGGAAATGTGATCAACAGATTAAACAGAACAACTTAAGGAAAATGTGTTTAAACACATATTTCAGGGGTATATCCTTTCCAAGGGCAAATAGAGCATGATATCCATGACAGGATATAAAGTAGAAAACCCTTTTAGGTACGGGGAGAGAAATTTGTATGCTCGAGGAAAGCATACACAATTAAACATTGGTTGAAAGGTGCACCCGAAATATGGGCTGGGTTGCACGACCAACATTGGAATGGTGATTCAATAATCAATAGTCTAAGAATGAATGGTCGACCATTAACTTCAAAGCAATATGGTTGCTAGAAGGGCGGAATCCAAACAGCACCGCTCACTTGTTGGTACCCTGGTTGGAATCAACACGAGGACCCAAGAAGAATGGTGATGGTGAGAAGTATCACCATACCAAGAATTCTTAAGAGGTGGTGAAATTCCCATGACATTCTTGACATAAAAGGTGGTAATATTACAAGGTAAAGAAGAACAATGCTGGGTAGCAAGGAACTCAAGGTATAACACAAAACACGAACAAGTTTGTGTTGAACGGAGGGCAATAAAGTGGTCGATGATAACACGAAACATCGAGGGGCAAGGATGGTATTACCCATCAAGAATTCGATATATACCTTGGTAGAGCTTAGGATGTTGATGATGATCACAACACAGTTGTCGAGAGATTTCATGGAGATGTAATTCAATCAGCGACGACATCAAGCCAAAGGAATGACGAAGCAAGAGGTTATTGGAACCACAGTTACGACACGAACTCGAACTCAAGCTTGTTGTTTAAGGTGAAAGGGTATGATGAGGGAAATCGATGTAAGCTTAGCTATCGTCGTAAATTGGTGCTCCGAGAATAAGGACCAGGTAGCACAGTTAGAATCGTCACGACAATGATATAGCCAAACAGGCTAGGAATGGCGTGATCGGGTACAAACTCGTACTTATAGAAGCTTACTGAAGAGTTGTTGAATCGTAGTGCGGACTTGGTTTAGTTATCGGTGTCCTTGAGTGTTTAATAACTCAGAGCCCGTGAAAAATTGGAATCAGTGGGAAGGTAGCACTTGATCAATAACTCCTAAGAAGTTATGCAGTTCCATGATAATCTCGAGATACCAGGGGGTAATACTCGATGACAGATCAAAGTAGAGGTTGGACTGGGGCATTGCTCTGCAGAAGACAAGTTCTTAAACTTGCACGAGAAATGGTATTTAAAGGAGAACATGGTCAGAACCACGATTGCAAATAGGCCAGATCTCAGATATAAGATGAACTTATACCAAGGGAATAATTAATTTTAAAAGAAGCTTCGATGAGAAGATGTACATCGTGTCCATGGGCATGAACACAAAGTTCAAGGTCGACTCCCACTTCTCCAATGCACAACCTTCCATTCACTTCTCGCTCAATGAAGTTGTAGTGTTGAAATTTTATCCGCAAAATACCGTAAGAGTACGACTCATGAAAACTTTCGAGTTCACACATATTAAGGAAGGCATAGATTCAACCCATCGGGGAATCTTAGAATCATATACCAGAATCTTTAGAAGTAATTAACTCAAGCTCGAAGGCAGAGCATAGTTGAGAAAGCAGAGGATACAATTTACCAAAGGCATTATGTATCGAGGAAAGGCTCACAAGGTTATTGAATATGAAGGCGTTGTCGATAAAAATCCAACAAAGGATCCGTGGTCCACAAGGGATCCGGCGTGAGCATCGGTACTCAACTAGAGGAAAAAGAATGCAAGGAGATCAGATTATAGAAACAATCGACTAACTCAATTGTCAAATGCAAAGGAATTATGATTTAAATCAAGGGATCAAGCAATGCTCGATTAGGGATGGATAAGTTGAATAGCGTTAGGGTACAATCAACGACAATTGGATTGGTCGAGAACCAATTCCAGTTAAAAGAATGGAAGCTCAGCCGGAAAGGTAATTTATAAGGATCAATGATGATTGCGTGTATTCGCAAACATATTGAGTCAATAGACCCAGAATGATAATGACAAGGAATGTCAATAAGACTACGAGACTTATGGGATTAACCATAATGCGAGCAAGCAAGAATTTCAAGAGCCAAAGGCTCCAGAGGATTTTCGAAGATCGAATAGTATTTTGAAGACTTTTGTGAAACTCATGAACAAGCTGGGATGAGCGGATACTCGACAAGTGCGAGAATTTATTTGAAGGGGTATTCATGTGGCAAAGAACTGCTAGGCGGAGGCACGAAGTATTCTCGAACAATAGAGAAAACTTCAGGTATCTTGTAATAACAAGATCAATGGGGGATGATCGTAAGAATGGCAAGTGTAAGTAATTATCCATAAGGATTTATCGGTGGTCAGGAATAGCAAAAGTGATGGGCACAAAGTCTCGAGAGAATATCAAAGAGTATCTCCGAAATCTTCTGGTGCAGTCGGTGATCATCTGGACTGAAGGGCCTCTCCGGGAGAAAGTATTTTCGAGAACCTAAAGTTAGATTTTAGTAAAAAATTCGTTTAACCCGAATAGAAGAGAGTTCAGAATCCCAGAGTAAAGGTCGAGGAGTAAAAGATCCTAATACCACCCAATGGCGACGTGGGCCCATGGGCCGCACAGCCATGTTAGTAAAAGTTTTGTAAAGTCTAGACTCGACTTCGGCCAAGGAGTTGGAAAGGGGATTCCTACAGGCAGTCGGCCCTGATACCAACTTGTGACACCCCCGATTCAATCGTACACTAATCACGCACGCAAATGTGTACGATCAAGATCAGGGACTCACGGGAAGATATCACAACACAACTCTAAAACATAAATAAGTCATACAAGCATCATAATACAAGCCAGGGGCCTCGAGGGCTCGAATACAAGTGCTCGATCATAGACGAGTCAGCGGAAGCAACAATATCTGAGTACAGACATAAGTTAAACAAGTTTGCCTTAAGAAGGCTAGCACAAACCGAGATACAGATCGAAGAGGCGATGCCTCCTGCCTCGATCCTCCTAACTACTCCTGGTCGTCGTCCGCGGGCTGCACGTAGTAGTAGGCGCCTCCAGTGTAGTAGTCATCATCGATGGTGGCGTCTGGCTCCTGGGCTCCATCGTCTGGTCGCAGCAACCGGGTAAAGAAAGGGGGAAAAGGGGGAACAAGGCAACCGTGAGTACTCATCCAAAGTACTCGCAAGCAAGTAGCTACACTACATATGCATGGATATATGTGTAAAGGGCCATATCAGTGGACTGAACTGCAGAATGCCAGAATAAGATGGGGATAGCTAATCCTGTCAAAGACTACGCTTCTGGCAGCCTCCGTCTTGAAGCATGTAGAAGAGAGTAGACTGAAGTCCTCCAAGTAGCACCGCACAACATAATCCTACCCGGCGATCCCCTCCTCGTCGCCCTATTAGAGAGCGATCACCGGGTTGTATCTGGCACTTGGAAGGGTGTGTTTTATTAAGTATCCGGTTCTAGTTGTCATAAGGTCAAGGTACAACTCCAAGTCGCCCTGCTATCAAGATCACGCCATTCGAAGAGATTAACTTCCCTGCAGGGGTGCACCACATAACCCAACACGCTTGATCCCATTTGGCCGGACACACTTATCTGGGTCATGCCCGACCGCGGAAGATCAACACGTCGCAGCCCGACCTAGGCCAACAGAGCGGTCAAGATGCCGTCTAAACCTAAGCGCCAGGTGCCGGGCCCATCGCCTTAGCACACCTCGCACGCTTGAACGCGCCGAAGCAGACCTAGCAACCTCCATTACAAAGGAAGTCACGTTACGCGGTCCAATCTGGCGTCGCCGCCGCGATCGCCGACGTCACGAATGCTTCGCTCGATACCACGACGCCGAAAGTGCCCATAACTGTTCCTCGTAGCTGGTTAGTGCGATAGACCAAATGGCGGACTCGGATCAAATACCCAGATCTCGTTAAGCGTGTTAAGTATCCGCGAACGCCGAACAGGCCAGCCCACCTCTCTCCTAGGCGGTCTCAACCTGCCTGCCGCTCCGCCACAAAGATCCATCCAGAGGGCCGTCGGGACAAAGGTCCTTTCAGCCCCAATCCGTGAATCACTCATGGTACTCCTCGAGCCGACCCGACTTTAAGCACCACATGTATCATGTATAAAGTATATAGTATATACCCGTGATCACCTCCCGAGTGTTCACGGCCCGATAGTATAGCACAGCAGACGGACAAGAATGTAGGGCCACAGATGGAAATACAAGCATCCCATACTAAGCATGTAGGATTGCAGGTAAAGGTAACAACAAGAGTAGCAAGGACAAAGCTATGCATCGAGATAGGTATAACGAAAGCGGAACATGCTACACTACTCTAATGCAAGCAGATAGAGTAGAATAGGTGATATCTGTGATCGGGGGGCTTGCCTGATTGCTCTAGCAAGAGAGAGGGGTCGTCGGTGACGTAGTCGTAGTGGGCAGCAGCGGCATCGGTCTCGGTGTCTAGCGGAAGAAGAGGGGGGAAGAAACAATGAATACTTAGCAAGCAAGTGCATAACAGGACAACAAGCAGAGCTAGACGTGTTCTAACGCGGTATGAGGTGATACCGGTGAAGGGAGGAAACATCCGGGAAAGTATCCCCGGTGTTCTGTGTTTTCGGGCAGAGGAGCCGGAGGGGGAAAGTTGCGAGTTTGATATGTTAGGGGTGTGTGGTGGACGAACGGGTTGCGTATCCGGGTTCGTCTCGTGGTTCTGAGAAACTTTCATGTTGAAAATATTTTAATCCGAGTTACAGATTAAAAGATATGATTTTCTAAAGATTTTATTAATTTCTGGAATTTAATTAATTATTTAATTTAATTCGAAAAAGGATTTATGACATCAGCATGATGTCATGCTGACGTCAGCAGTCAACAGGGGTTGACTAGTCAACCTGACCAGTGGGTCCCACTGGTCAGTGACACATTTTTAATTAAGCATTTTAATTAACCTAATCAAGACTAATTAGGGAGGGTGGGCCCCACTGCCATTGACTACTTAATTAACTAATTAACTGATTAATTAGTTTAGTTAATTGATTAGTTTAATTAATCAAAATTAACTAAGTTAATTAATTAATTATTTTTATTATTGTTTTTTTAATTCCTTTTTTTAATTTTCGTTCTGAGGGGTGGGGCCCCCTAGTCAGTGGCCTAGAGGGCCAAAGCGGCCGGGCGTTAGCGGCGCGACCGAATCGGGCGCTGCCAGTGCGGCAGAGCCAAAAGGGGCCGGAGCCGGGGGCGTTGGCCATGGCGAGACCGGCCCGGAACTGCACCGGCGAGACGGCCGAGTGGCGGACAGCAGCGGAGGACGGGGAGGGTCGCGCGAGGGGGCGGCCGGGGAGCAGCGTCAGTGGGACGCGCGGTCGGAGCGAGCTCATGGCGGTGGGGCGCAGCCCAGCGAGGCGGAGCGGGGTGCACGCGGTGGCGCCCGCGGACGAAGCGCGCATGCTGTGGCGCGACCCGGCCGCGGTGAGCGGGTGAGACAGAGGAGGGGTGCGGGGGCGCGACCATGGCCGCGTGAGACGAGGTCACGCGAGAGAGAGGGGGGGAAGGGCGCGCGCTCACATCGGGTTCGTAGGGACTGGGCATCGGTGCGCGGGGAGCGACTCGGGGAGGAGGACGAGGAGGTCCGGCGGAGAGGTGGAAGCAGGCCGGCGGGGGAGCTCCGGCGTGGCGACGTTCAACGGCGACAGGCAGCGCGGTCGTCGCGGCGAGGGCGAGGCGACCTCCTTCTCGTTAGGGAGGCGGGGTGGGTCGATCCGACGAGGACCAGGCGGGGCGACGTGGTCCAAGGACGACGGGATCTGGGGGGGCGCGGCGTCGGGCTTGCAGAGGCGCTGTTGCCTCCGATCCAGATCGGGGCAGAGGGAGGAGCGGCGTGGGGGGAAGTGGGGGAGTGGGGCGACGGGTAGTGGGCTAGGGTTTCGGGGTCCAGGGATAATGGGAGTGGGGGTGGGCCGGTTGGGCCTTCTGCCCGATGGCTCATTGGCTAGCTGGGCCATTCGCCTGGGGGAGGGGGTCTTCCTTTTCCTTTTTTTGTTTGTTTGTTCTCTGTTTTCTTTTATTATTTCTTTCTTTTCTGTTTAAATCATTTTCAACCAGTTAGCCATTTCATAAAAAGGTGTTTGTTGCACCATAATTACCCTTGTATTATTCAGCAACCACCGAACATTTTTGTTTTAATTTTCGAAAACTTTTATTGTTGTCATAAATTTGAATTTGAATTTTGAACGGTTTCGAATTATTGCGAGGACAGCAACAGTAACCGAGGTGTCATGGCACGATTAGAGTGGGATTACTGTAGCCTAATTACCCGGGCGTCACACTTCTTCATCTCCAGGAATCCGGCAAGGTACTTTTGGAACACAAATGGGCGTATTAGATTAATATTATTACATTTAAGTAAGAAAACCACACTTTAATATGGAAATGTAAGAATGGAACAGAAAGAAAGAATCTGTAGTTTATTGTCTTAATTTTTATTCTTATTCTATATGAATACTATAGATTCTATTAATACGTAGATTGAAAGGTTATACATATAAGGAATGTAAGACAGATTGAATAAAGAAAAAGGAATGGGTCATTCGGATGCTAAACAAAGAGGGGTAGTGGTCTATTCTTTGTTTTCTCCAAATTGGCCAAGTTACCCATTGCATATTGGCACTTATTGAGTATAGAATAGATCTGCTTCTCTTTCTTCTTATGAACAGAATTGGCTTCTTATATTTAATGGAATGAAATAAATATTCGCGCTTTCTGACACATAATCCCCTTGAAGGGTTAGGTACATAGGATATGGATTGTCTTTTTCAATGCGATAAAATAAAGCGACATCGTGTCTATTTTTCTTTGCTAAAGGGGTATTTCCATGGGTATGACTCGGTATCGTGTTTGTACTGTCGTATTGCGTGCGGTGCATATAATGCACACAGCTCTAGTTTCTGGTTGGGCTAGCTCAATGGCTTTATATGGATTAGTAGTTTTTGGTCCCTCTGATCCTGTTCTGGATCCAATGTGGAGACAAGGTATGTTCATAATTCGCTTCATGACTCATTTGGAATAACGGATTCGTGGGGTGGTTGGAGTATTTCAGGGGGAACTGTAACAAATCTGGGTATTTGGTGTTATGTAGGTGTGGTAGGTACGCATATCATGTTTTCTTGCTTGTGTTTCTTGGCAGCGATCTGGCACTGGGTATATTGGGACCCAGAAATATTCTTTGATGAGCAGACGGGAAAACCCTATTTGAATTTGCCAAAGATCTTTGGAATTCATTTATTTCTTATAGGGGTGGCTTGCTTTGGCTTTGGGGCATTTCATGTAACGGGTTTGTATGGTCCTGGGATATGGGTATCCGATCCTTATGGACTAACTGGAAAAGTACAAGCTGTAAATCAAGCGTGGGGTGCAGAAGGTTTTGATCCTTTTGTTCCGGGGGAATAGCTTCTCATCATATTGCTGCGGGTACATTGGGTATATTAGCCGGCTTATTCCATCTTAGTGTTCGTCCGCCTCAACATCTATATAAAGGATTATGTATGGGAAATATTGAAACTGTACTTTCCAGTAGTATCGATGTTGTTTTTTTTTGCAGCTTTCGTAGTTGCTGGAACTATGTGGTATGGGTCAGCAACGACCCCAATCAAATAATTTGGGCCAACTCATTATCAGTGGGATCAGGGATACTTTCAGCAAGAAATATATATATCGAAGAGTTAGCAATGGTTTAGCCAAAAATCTTATTTTATCAGAAGCTTCGTCTAAAATTCCCGAAAAATTAGCCTTTTATGATTATATTGGTAATAATGCGGCAAAAGGGGGATTATTCAAAGAAGGCTCAATGGACAATGGCGATGGAATAGTTGTTGGATCGTTAGCACGTCCCGTCTTTAGAGATAAAGAAGGACGTGAGCTTTTTATACACCGTATGCCTACTTTTTTTTGAAACATTTCCGATTGTTTTGGTAGATGAGGAGGGAATTGTTAGAGCAGATGTTCCTTTTAGAAGAGCAGAATCCAAATACAGTGTTGAACAAGTAGGCATAACGGTGGAGTTCTATGGTGGCGAACTTAATGGAGTAAGTTATTCTGATCCTTCTACTGTAAAAAAATATGTGAGGCGTTCTCAATTAGGGGAAATTTTTGAATTAGACTGGGCTACATTGAAATCTTATGGTGTTTTTCTATGGCAGCCCGGCTCAGAGAAAACCGGAACACCCCGTATTCCAGCCCAGAGATCGAGGAGAAGTCTTCTGGAATACGACACTGCTCAGCATAGAACAAACCAGCCTTCTATTATTACACGAATATGAATACAAGGTCTCTGATATTACAATGAATAACATCGGCACAACGATACTATACAAGCAGCAGAACAACACGAAGCAGCGGAATAACTCTAGCAGCAGAACAACGGCGACGGTGGTGAACTCCACTCTGCAGGGACTCTGGCTGGAACGCTTATCCTAGCTCGCACGGCGGAAACCACTACAAGCAAGCAATCAAATCCGGCATGACCTGCAAACTGGCATGACACGCCAGGTTAGTACATTGAATGTACTTGCAAGCTCACAAAAAACCAGAAGCATTCAGGACAAACAACAGCTTGGCAATTGCAGGTTAAACAGGAATTTAACATGATATCATAAGAACAATATAACATGGCATGACCAACATAAACACGATACAACGATCACAACATGAACATATTAATCCGACAATACTATCATGCAACATGATGACACTTCATGCACCATTTATTCTGCTCGGGTTACCTCGTAACCAACACATGCATCACTTACCAACCACGGACATCACACGAATATACACAACTCGGTATCCTCGATACCATCGTGATCCTTATGGCGATCACAACCATGACCAACACTTGGTCCCAAACCGTGATCCTTACGGCGATCACTACCCGACCAATAGATGGCCCGTGATCCTTACGGCGATCACAACCCGACGAGCACTTGGCCCGTGATCCTTACGGCGATCACAACCAACTTACCTCACTGTTATTAAGCAGATTATTCTTATTATTGTTGACTCATGGTGTGACCTACTTTCGACCTGGGCCCTTATCCGCGGGCGCGGCTATCGATAGATTTAATATACACTCTGCAGAGGTTAGTACACTATACCCACACTACAGAACCCATAACCTTGCACACCCATTCGGGTGGACCAACGGCGTTCCGACAAAACCGTCCTACTGCCATGACACTCTCCCGGCCACTCCGACTCACTCCCCACTGGGCTAAGTCATGGGTGGCCCCGTGTCTACCTCCAGACACAACGACCATCGTCGTGGCCCGTCCCACTCTGGGACACGTATCCAAAAACTAACTCAACAACGGGCACACAAGGTTATGCCTGCCTACCGGGCCAGGGTACAGCACGCCCATAACCTTCCCTCATTGGAGGCACCGGCGAGAGGCACGACAATAGACCCAGTTAGGACCGTCCCATACCAGTAAGCGTGGTGGCACTGGTCAGTATCGTTTCAGCGGCACCATGACTCAGCCAACAGTTGTTCAACTTCAATTTAATCCGGTTAACTTGAATGCAAATAAGCTGAGTCATGATAAAATGCATGAACATGATATCAACATAATCATGAGGGTATCACATACCTATCCACCATATCAACAATAAATCATATCCACTGAGCATGGCATACTGACTAGCACGACCATCACCAACATCAACATGTACCACTAGCAATCATAAACATATGAAAGGTAAAACTAGCAGGTATAACATGATCATAGAGTACAAAACAACATAGCACAAAAGTGAACATGCAACTCTAAACATCACCGGAACAACAATAACCATCTTTTTAACAAGCAAACAATTAATAAAGATTCAAGTTGAAAACCATGGCTACTGCATGACTATCATGCAAGTGGGTATTGTGGCTTGCCTGGGGATGAAGAAGGCACCGGGGAGAAGTGCGGTGAAGCCGCGGAAAGATTCGCAGGAAAACGTTCTTTCTCGGAGAGGGCTGATTAAGGGCAGGGGCAAAATGGTCATTTTAGGTATGCCAAAACATAATGAAAGTGACACCAACAGAAAGGGCTTGACGAAACGAAGAAGTGAGCATTGGTTTCTCCTTATTCGGAGTTACGGATAAAAAGTTATGAGGGGTTGAAGTTCAGGGACTTTTCTGCAAAAATTATATTCACAGTCGGGTCCCTGAGTGGATAAGGCAGAAGCGCAAAGTTAGAGATACGCTTTCGATTAGTGAAAACGTAAAGTGGAAATGCTTCACTTATCTGACGTGGCATGGACCGGTCAAAAGGGGCAGAGGCGGGGTCGGGCGTCAGGGTCGCCGACAGGTGGGGCCGCGGGGCCCACGCGCTGGGTCAACGCCCACCTGGCTTCTATCTTAGTCCTCCTTGATAACCCACAAGTATAGGGGATCGCAACAGTTTTCGAGGGTAGAGTATTCAACCCAAATTTATTGATTCGACACAAGGGGAGCCAAAGAATATTCTCAAGTATTAGCAATGAGTTGTCAATTCAACCACACCGAAACTTAGTATCTGCAGCAAAGTGTTTAGTAGCAAAGTAATATGATAGTGGCGGTAACGGTAACAAAAGTAAAGACAGCAAAAGTAATGTTTTTGGTATTTTTGTAGTGATGATAACAACAGCAACGGAAAAGTAAATAAACGTAAACCAGTATACGGAAAAGTAAATAAACGTATTATGCCGGATGTGGTTCATCATGTATCAGTCATAACATAGGGTGACACAGAACTAGCTACAGTTCATCAATGTAATGTAGGCATGTATTCCGAATATTGTCATACGTTCTTATGGAAAAGAACTTGCTTGACATCTTTTGTCCTACCCTCCCGTGGCAGCGGGGTCCTATTGGAAACTAAGGGATATTAAGGAATCCTTTTAATAGAGAACCGGAACAAAGCATTAGCACATAGTGAATACATGAACTCCTCAAACTATGGTCATCACCGGGAGTGGTCCCGATTATTGTCACTTCGGGGTTGCCGGATCATAACACATAGTAGGTGACTATAGACTTGCAAGATAGGATCAAGAACACACATATATTCATGAAAACATAATAGGTTCAGATCTGAAATCATGGCACTCGGGCCCTAGTGACAAGCATTAAGCATAGCAAAGTCATAGCAACATCAATCTCAGAACATAGTGGATACTGATGTCTACTATGCTACCTTCTTCTTGTAGACGTTGTTGCGCCTGCAAATGCACATGTTTGTAGGACAGTAGCAAATTTCCCTCAAGTGGATGACCTAAGGTTTATCAATCCGTGGGAGGCGTAGGATGAAGATGGTCTCTCTCAAGCAACCCTGCAACCAAATAACAAAGAGTCTCTTGTGTCCCCAACACATCCAATACAATCGTAAATTGTATAGGTGCACTAGTTCGGCGAAGAGATGGTGATACAAGTGCAATATCGATGGTAGATAAAGGTAATTGTAATATGAAAATATGAAAACAACAAGGTAACAAGTGGTAGAAGTAAGCGTAAACGGTATTGCAATGATAGGAAACAAGGCCTAGGGTTCATACTTTCACTAGCGCAAGTTCTCTCAACAATAATAACATAGATAGATCATATAGCAAGCCCTCAACATGCAACAAAGAGTCACTCCAAATCCACTAATAGCGGAGAACAAACGAAGAGATTATGGTAGGGTACGAAACCACCTCAAAGTTATTCTTTCCAATCAATCCGTTGGGCTATTCCTATAAGTGTCACAAACAGCCCTAGAGTTCGTACTAGAATAACACCTTAAGATACAAATCAACCAAAACCCTAATGTCACCTAGATACTCCAATGTCACCTCAAGTATCCGTGGGCATGATTATACGATATGCATCACACAATCTCAATTCATCTATTCAAACCAACACATAGAACCTCAAAGAGTGCCCCAAAGTTTCTACCGGAGAATCACGACGAAAACGTGTGCCAACCCCTATGCATAGGTTCATGGGCGGATCCCGCAAGTTGATCACCAAAACATACATCAAGTGAATCACGTGGTATCCCATTGTCACCACAGATACGCACGGCAAGACATACATCAAGTGTTCTCAAATCTTTAAAGACTCAATCCGATAACATAACTTCAAAGGGGAAACTCAATCCATTACAAGAGAGAAGAGGGGGAGAAGAAACATAAGATCCAACTATAATAGCAAAGCTCGTGATACATCAAGATCGTGCCAAATCAAGAACACGGGAGAGAGAGATCAAACACATAGCTACTGGTACATACCCTCAGCCCCGAGGGTGAACTACTCCCTCCTCGTCATGGAGAGCACCGGGATGATGAAGATGGCCACCGGTGATGGGATCCTCCCTCCGGAAGGTACCGGAAAGGGGTCCCGATTGGTTTTTCGTGGCTACAGAGGCTTGCGCCGGCGGAACTCCCGATCTATCTTCTGTTCTGGAAGTTTTAGGGTACGTAGGTATATATGGGTGAAAGGAGTACGTCGGTGGAGCTACGGGGCCCCCACGAGGCAGGGCGCCGCGCCTGGGGGGGGGGCACCCTCGTGAGCACCTCCCGTATCTTCTGACGTGGGGTCCAAGTCCATCATGTGGGTTTCCTTCCAAAAATAACTTCTCCAGTTGATTTCGTTCCGTTTTGACTCCGTCTGATATTCCTTTTCCTCGAAACACTGAATTAGGCATAAAACAACAAATCTGAGCTGGGCCTCCGATTAATAGGTTAGTCTCAAAAGTAATAAAAAAGTGGATAATAAAGCCCAATATTGCCTAAAATAGTAGATAATATAGCATGGAGCAATCAAAAATTATAGATACGTTGGAGACGTATCAAGCATCCCAAGCTTAATTCCTGCTCGTCCTCGAGTAGGTAAATGATAAAAAAGATAATTTTTGATGCGGAGTGCTACTTGGCATAATTTCAATGTAATTCTTCTTACTTGTGATATGAATATTCAGATCCGAAAGATTCAAGACAAAATTTCATATTGACATAAGAAATAATAATACTTCAAGCATACTAATCAAAGTAATCATGTCTTCTCAAAATAGCATGGCAAAAAAAGTTCATCCCTACAAAATCATATAGTTAGGCTATGCTTCATTTTCGTCACACAAAGATGTTCCCAACTTCTATACCCCCGATGACAAGCCAAGAAATTGTTTCATACTCAAATAATCTCAAACTCTTTCAACCTTCACGTAATACATGAGCGCGAGCCATGGATATAGCTCTATGGGTGGAATAGAATATGATGATGGGATTGTGTGAAGAAGACAAAAAAGGAGAAAGTCTCATATCGACGAGGATAATCTTCGGGCTATGGAGATGCCCATCAATTGATTTCAACATGAGGAGTAGGGATTGCCATGCAACAGATGCACTAGAGCTATAAGTATATGAAAGCTCTACAAAAGAAACTAAGTGGGTGTGCATCCAACTTGGTTGCTCACGAAGACCTAGGGCACTTTGAGGAAGCCCATCATTGGAATATACAAGCCAAGTTCTATAATGAAAAATTCCCACTAGTATATGGAAGTGAAAAAATGAGAGACTCTCTATCATGAAGATCTTAGTGCTACTTTGAAGCACAATATATGAGACTCACTACATGAAGAACAAGGTGCTACTTTGAAGCACAAGTGTGGTAAAAGGATAGTAGCATTGTCCCTTCTCTCTTTTTCGCTCATTTTTTTGGGCCTTTCTTTTCTTTTCTTTTCTTTGCCTTGCTCTTTTTTTTCGTCCGGAATCTCATCCCGACTTATGGGGGAATCATAGTCTCCATCTTCCTTTCCTCACTTGGGACAATGCTCTAGTAATGATGATCATCACACTTTTATTTCTCTTACAACTCAACAATTACAACTCGAAACTTAGAACAAAATATGACTCTATATGAATGCCTCCGGTGGTGTACCGGGATGTTGCAATGAATCAAGAGTGACATGTATGGAAAATAATGCATGGTGGCTTTGCCACAAATACGATGTCAACTACATGATCATGCAATGGCAATATGACAAAAGTAATGTATGTCATAATAATGATGATGGAAGTTGCATGGCAATATATCTCGGAATGGCTATGGAAATGCCATGATAGGTAGGTATGGTGGCTGTTTTGAGGAAGATATAAGGAGGTTTATGTGAAAGAGCGTATCATATCACGGGGTTTGATGCACCGTTGAAGTTTGCACCAAGTCTCAAGGTGAGAAAGGGCAATGCACGGCATCAAGAGGCTAGCAAATGCGGAAAGGTAAAAGTGCGATAACCCATGGACTCAACATTAGTCAAAAGAACTCATATACTTATTGCAAAAATTTAGAAGCCATCAAAATCAATTACTACGCCGCAATGCTCCTAGGGGATAGATTGGTAGGAAAAGACCATCGCCGTCCCCGACCGCCACTCATAAGGATGCACAAGCCAGGTACACTTCATGTTTCAAATTTGTTACACAACTTTAACCATACGTGCATGCTACGGACTTGCAAACTTCAACACAAGTATTTCTCAAATTCACAATTATCAACTAGCATGACTTTGATATTATTACCTCCATATCTCAAAACAATTATCAAGCATTAAATTTATCTTAGTATTCAATTCACTCAAAAAAAGTTTCACATATCTTGAACACTAAGTATATTAACATTAAGCAAATTACCATGCTATTAATGACTCTCAAAATAATCTAAGTGAAGCATGAGAGATCAATAGTTTCTTTAAAACAAATCCACCACCGTTCTCTAAAAGATATAAGTGAAGCATAGAGCAAAAATTATCATGCTCAAAAGATATAAGTGAAGTACATAGAGTATTCTAACAAATTCCAAATCATGTATGGCTCTCTCTCATTTAATAATTTCAGATCTTGATACTTTATTCAAACAGCAAGCAAATCTAAACAAAACTACATTGCAATGATAGCACAACTCATGTGAAGAAGCAAAAACTTCGGCTCAACCGATACTAACCGATAGTTGTTGAAGAAGAAAGGTGGGATGCGAACCGGGGCATCCCCAAGCTTAGATGCTTGAGACTTCTTGAAATATTATCTTGGGGTGCATTGGTAATCCCCAAGCTTGAACTTTTGTGTCTCCTTAATTCCTCTCACATCATGGTTTCTCTTTTTATCAAAAGCTTCATTCACAACAAACTCAACAAGAACTCGTGAGATAGGTTAGTATAAACCAATGCAAAACCTTATCATTTTCTACTGTAAAAAATCACTAACATTATTATTCAACATTGCATACTAAATGCCTCTTCATATTTAATACTCCTATCCTTAAATAGAATCATTAAACAAGCAAACATATGCAAACAATGTAAACATAACAGCAATCTGCCAAAACAGTATAGTCTGTAAAGAATGCAAGATTCATCATACTTTCCTAACTCCAAAAATTATGAACTAAAATTCCCAATGTAATAAATTTATCATAGCTCAATATGCAAAAAGATTCAACATTATACCACTCTCTTACTTTTCTAGAGAATTTTTGCAACAGCGGCAAACTTTCTGTTTTCAAACAGCAACATATATACTTGCAAAATAAGCATGGCAAAGGCTATCCTTGACTTTTTTTATTGAAACTAAAGATGAAAAACATTATTATAACTAACAGCAATCAAATACTAACAAGAGAAAATGACGCTCCAAGCAAAACACATATCATGTGGTGAATAAAAATATAGCTCCAAGTAAAGTTACCGATGAACGAAGACGAAAGAGGGGATGCCTTCCGGGGCATCCCCAAGCTTAGGCTCTTGGTTGTCCTTGAATATTACCTTGGGGTGCCTTGGGCATCCCCAACATTAGGCTCTTGCCACTCCTTATTCCGTAGTCCATCGAATCTTTACCCAAAACTTGAAAACTTCACAACACAAAACTTAACAGAAAACTCGTGAGCTCCGTTAGCGAAAGAAAACAAAAGACCACTTCAAGGTACTGTAATGAACTCATTCTTTATTTGTATTGGTTTTAAACCTACTTTATTCAAACTTATCTATGGATTATAAACTATTTTACTAGCCATAGATTCATCAAAATAAGCAAACAACACAATGAAAACAGAATCTGTCAAAAACAAAACAGTCTGTAGTAATCTGTAACTAACGCAAACTTCTGGAACTCCAAAAATTCTAAAATAACTTGGTGGGCCTGAGGAATTTGTCTAGTAATCATCTTCAAAAAGAATCAACTAAATAGCACTCTCCAGTAAAAAGTTAATGCTAATCTCGTGAGCGCTAAAGTTTCTGTTTTTTACAGCGATCATAAAGACTTCACCCAAGTCTTCCCAAAGGTTCTACTTGGCACAAACACTAATTAAAACACAAAACCACATCTAACGAGAGGATATATAGATTATTTATTCCTAAACAGAACCAAAAAGCAAGAAACTAAAATAAAATTGGGTTGCCTCCCAACAAGCGCTATCGTTTAACACTCCTAGCTAGGCATGACGATTTCAATGATGCTCACATAAAAGATAAGAATTGAAACATAAAGAGAGAATCATGAAGAATATGACTAGCACATTTAAGTCTAACCCACTTCCTATGCATAGGTATTTTGTGAGCAAAAAACTTATGGGAACAATAATCAACTTGCATAGGAAGGTAAAACAAGCATAACTTCAAAAATTTAAGCACATAGAGAGGAAACTTGAGATATTGCAGTTCCTACAAGCATATATTCCTCCCTCATAATAATTTCCAGTAGCATCATGAATGAATTCAACAATATAACCAGCACCTAAAGCATTCTTTTCGTGATCTAGAAGCATAGAGAATTTACTACTCTCCACATAAGCAAAATTCTTCTCATGAATAATAGTGGGAGCAAACTCAACAAAATAACTATCATGTGATTGAAAATTAAGATCAAGATGACAAGTTTCATGGTTATCATTATTCTTTAAAGCATACATGTCATCACAATAATCATCATAGATAGGAGGCATGCTTTCATCATAGTAGATTTGCTCATCAAAGCTTGGGGGACAAAAAATATCATCCTCATCAAACAAAGCTTCCCCAAGCTTGTGGCTTTGCATATCATTAGCATCATGGATATTCAAGGAGTTCATACTAACAACATTGCAATGATGCTCATCATTCAAATATTTAGTGCCAAACATTCTATGTAATTCTTCTTCTAGCACTTTGGCACAATTTTCCTTTCCATCATTCTCACGAAAGATATTAAAAAGGTGAAGCGTATGACACAAACTCAATTCCATTTTTTGTAATTTTCTTTTATAAACTAGACTAGTGCTAAAACAAGAAACAAAAAGATTCGATTGCAAGATCTAAAGATATACATTCACTTACCTGGCCTCCCCGGCAACGGCGCCAGAAAAGAGCTTGATTTCTACTACGCAACCTTCTTCTTGTAGACGTTGTTGGGCCTGCAAGTGCACAGGTTTGTAGGACAGTAGAAAATTTCCCTCAAGTGGATGACCTAAGGTTTATCAATCCGTGGGAGGCGTAGGATGAAGATGGTCTCTCTCAAGCAACCCTGCAACCAAATAACAAAGAGTCTCTTGTGTCCCCAACACACCCAATACAATCGTAAATTGTATAGGTGCACTAGTTCGGCGAAGAGATGGTGATACAAGTGCAATATGGATGGTAGATAAAGGTAATTGTAATCTGAAAATATAAAAACAGCAAGGTAGCAAGTGGTAAAAGTAAGCGCAAACGGTATTGCAATGATAGGAAACAAGGCCTAGGGTTCATACTTTCACTAGCGCAAGTTCTCTCAACAATAATAACATAGATAGATCATATAACAAGCCCTCAACATGTAACAAAGAGTCACTCCAAAGCCACTAATAGCAGAGAACAAACGAAGAGATTATGGTAGGGTACGAAACCACCTCAAAGTTATTCTCTCCAATCAATCCGTTGGGCTATTCCTATAAGTGTCACAAACAGCCCTAGAGTTCATACTAGAATAACACCTTAAGATACAAATCAACCAAAACCCTAATGTCACCTAGATTCTCCAATGTCACCTCAAGTATCCGTGGGCATGATTATACGATATGCATCACACAATCTCAATTCATCTATTCAAACCAACACATAGAACCTCAAAGAGTGCCCCAAAGTTTCTACCGGAGAATCACGACGAAAACGTGTGCCAACCCCTATGCACAGGTTCATGGGCGGAACCCGCAAGTTGATCACCAAAACATACATTAAGTGAATCACGTGATATCCCATTGTCACCACAGATACGCACGGCAAGACATACATCAAGTGTTCTCAAATCTTTAAAGACTCAATCCGATAACATAACTTCAAAGGGGAAACTCAATCCATTACAAGAGAGAAGAGGGGGAGAAGAAACATAAGATCCAAGTATAATAGCAAAGCTCGCGATACATCAAGATCGTGCCGAATCAAGAACACGAGAGAGAGAGAGAGAGAGAGAGAGAGAGAGAGAGATCAAACACATAGCTACTGGTACATACCCTCAGCCCCGAGGGTGAACTACTCCCTCCTCGTCATGGAGAGTGCCGGGATGATGAAGATGGCCACCGGTGATGGGATCCCCCCTCCGGTAGGGTACCGGAAAGGGGTCCCGATTGGTTTTTCGTGGCTACAGAGGCTTACGACGGCGGGAATCCCGATCTATCTTCTGTTATGAGTTTTAGGGTACGTAGGTATATATGGGTTAAAGGAGTACGTCGGTGGAGCTACGGGCGCCCCACGAGGCAGGGGGGCGCGCCCCCACCCTCGTGAGCACCTCCCGTATCTTCTGACGTGTGGTCCAAGTACATCAGGTGGGTTTCCTTCCAAAAATATCTTCTCCAGTTGATTTCGTTCCGTTTTGACTCCGTCTGATATTCCTTTTCCTCGTAACACTGAAATAGGCATAAAACAGCAAATCTGGGCTGGGCCTCCGGTTAATAGGTTAGTCCCAAAAGTAAAAAAAAAGTGGATAATAAAGCCCAATATTGCCTAAAACAGTATATAATATAGCATGGAGCAATCAAAAATTATAGATACGTTGGAGACGTATCAGATACTAGGGATCAAACCCTAACAAAACTAACTCGATTACATGATAAATCTCATCCAACCCATCACCGTCCAGCAAGCCTACGATGGAATTACTCATGCACGGCGGTGAGCATCATGAAATTGGTGATGGAGGATGGTTGATGATGATGACGGCGACGAATCCCCCTCTCCGGAGCCCCGAACGGACTCCAGATCAGCCCTCTCGAGAGAGATTAGGGCTTGGCGGCGGCTCCGTATCGTAAAACGCGATGAAACTTTCTCTCTGATTTTTTCCCCCAGAAAGCCAATATATGGAGTTGGAGTTGGCGTCGGAGGGGCTCCAGCGGGCCCACGAGGTAGGGGGCGCGCACTAGGGGGGGCGCCCCCACCCTCATGGACAGGGTGTGGGGCCCCTGGTCTTCATCTTTGGCGAGGATTTTTTATTATTTTTTATAAGACATCCCGTGGAGTTTCAGGTCATTCCGAGAACTTTTTTTTCTTCACATAAAACAACATCATGGAAATTCTGCTGAAAACAGCGTTGGTCCGGGTTAGTTCCATTCAAATCATACAACTTAGAGTCCAAAACAAGGGCAAAAGTGTTTGGAAAGGTAGATACGACGGAGACGTATCAACTCCCCCAAGCTTAAACCCTTGCTTGTCCTCAAGCAATTCAGTTGACAAACTGAAAGAGAAAAAGAAAAACTTTTGCAAACTCTGTTTGCTCTTGTTGTTGTAACTATGTCAAGCCAGCATTCATGTTTTCAGCAAAGATCATAACTAACCACATTTGCAATAATTCTCAGGTCTCATGTTTACTCATATCAATAACATAATCAGCTAGCAAACCATAATAATAAATCTCGGATGACAACACTTTCTCAAAACAATCATAATATGATATAACAAGATAGTATCTCGCTAGCCCTTTTTGAGACCGCAAAACATAAATGCAGAGCACCTTCAAAGATCAAGGACTGACTAGACATTGTAATTCATGGTAAAAGAGATCCAATCATAGTCATACCCAATATAAATTAACAATAATGAATGCAAATGACAGCTGTGCTCTCCAGCTAGTGCTTTTTAATAAGAGGGTGATGACTCAACATGAAAGTAAATAGATAGGCCCTTCGCAGAGGGAAGCAGGGATTTGTAGAGGTGCCAGAGCTCGATTTTGAAATAGAGATTAATTATTTTGAGCGACATACTTTCATTGTCAACATGACAACTAAGAGATGACGATATCTTCCATGCTAAACAAATTATAGGCGGTTCCCAAATAGAATGGTAAAGTTTATACTCCCCCTCCTCCACAAGCATCAATCCATGGCTTGCTCGAAACACTGAGTGCCTCCAACATTCAACGGGTCCCAGGGGGAGTTTTGTTTGCAGTTATTTTGATTTAGTTTGCATAAAGCATGGGACTGGGCATCCCGGTGACCAGCCATTTTCTCGTAAATGAGGAGCGGAGTCCACTCCTCTTGAGAATAACCCGCCTAACACGGAAGATAAGGGCAGCCCTAGTTGATACATGAGCTATTCGAGCATACAAAACATAATGATTATTTGAAGTTTTCGAGTTTGGCACATACAAATTTAATTGGAACGGCAGGTAGATACCGCATATAGGAAGGTATAGTGGACTCATATGGAATAACTTTGGGGTTTAAGGGATTGTATGCACAAGCAGTATTCCCGCTTAGTACAAGTGAAGGCTAGCAAAAGACTGGGGAGCGACCAACTAGAGAGCGACAAGAGTCATGAACATGCATTAAAATTAATAAACATCGAATACAAGCATGAGTAGGATATAATCCACCATGAACATAAATATCGTGAAGGCTATGTTGATTTGTTTCAACTACATGCGTGAACATGTGCCAAGTCAAGTCACTTAAATCATTCAAAGGAGGATACCACCCTATCATACCACATCATAATCATATCAATAGCATGTTGGCACGCAAGGTAAACCATTATAACTCATAGCTAATCAAGCATGGCACAAGCAACTATGATCTCTAATTTTCATTGCAAACATGTTTATTCATGATCAGCTGAATCAGGAACGATGGACTCATCATATTTAAAAAAACAAAAAAGGTCGAGTTCATACCAGCTTTTCCATCTCAGTCAGTCCATCATATATGTCATAATAATTGCCTTTCACTTGCACGACCAAACGGTGTGAATAATAATAAGAGTGCACGTGCATTGGACTAAGCTGGAATCTGCGAGCATTCAATAAACAGGAGAAGACAAGGCAATATGGGCTCTTGGTTAAATCAACAATAATGCATATAAGAGCCACCTCAACAATTTAATCATGGTCTTCTCCTACTGACCCCCAAACAAAAGAAAGGAAATAAAACTATTTACACGGGAAAGATCCCAATAAGCAAAAGAAGAACGGGAAATATTTTTGGGTTTTCTTTTTAATTATTACTACTACAGCAAGAAAAGTAAACTACTACTAATTTTTTTTGTTTTTTCTTAAGGTTTATTAAACACACAAGAAGAAAGCAGGAAAAAGGAAAATAAACTAGCATGGATATTACAGTGAAAGAGTATGAGCACCGACATCTAGCAATGAGTGTGTGTGAACATAAATGTAATGTCGGTGGGAAATACGTACTCCCCCAAGCTTAGGCTTTTGGCCTAAGTTGGTCTATTGCCAGGGATAGCCTGGTTGATACCCGTAGGTGTAGCTGGGGTCGTACTGCGATGAAGAATAGTTGGGATCATAATGTGATGAAGAGGACTCTGACTACCACTGGCTAGCAACCGCTTCAGGATCCCAAGAATAAACAGACATTCGTGGAGGCTCATCTTGTGGCTCCGGTTCCGGGCACAATTACAATTTATATTCTCAGGGTGATGTTATCAAAGTACAATTTATATTTAAGCTCCCCTTCGCGATTCTTAACAAGAAAATCATGCACTAGCATACTCTTATAGTCTAAATAAGCACGGGGCAACGCTGTTTCTTCTTTCTCCTCATGCCTAATAGGTATCTCAAAATATTCAGTTAGGCGTGAAGCATAAATGCCTCCAAAGATGGGGCCCTTAGTACGGTTCAGACTTAACAGTCTAGCAACAATTCCACCCATACTAATAGAGTTATTGCGGTATAAACCATGGAACAAAATGATAATATCAGGAATGCTAAGGTTTCCACAGTTCCCGCGACCAATCAAGCAACGACTAGCAAATAAGGCACAGTAGCGTAAAACAGGAAAATGTATGCTAGTAATTCTTGCATCAGAAAACTTCCTGGTTTCTCCCACAGTGATAGTGTTAATAAAAGCTTCCACTTCATTACGGTGTGGTTCATCTAAGGTACCCTCAAAAGGTATTTTGCAAACCTCGCAAAATTCAGCTAATGTCATCTCCTAAACAACGTCATATAAATGGAACTCTACTATTGGAGGTGATTTCTTAGGGAAAAAGTAGACGTTCTGCACAAAAGTATTTGCGAGTAAGAGATACTGATGACGTTGGTCGCGGAGGAAGTCGGTGAGGCCGGCGTTCTCAATTAATAGATAGAAATCCTCATAAATCCCGGCTCTCCTCAAGAAGTCATCGGAAGGCCATTCACACGACCGGACCTCCGCGGTGCGAGGCAAATGAAATTTTGGCTTCTGCTCTTCTTCCTTTTGTTTTTCCCTCGAGCTTCGGCTCGACGAGCCCCTCAAAAGTCTCTTCATTATTTCTGAAATAATCTGAAATTTTTAGTAACTTCAAACAAAAGTGAACCAACTTCAATAAAACTGATAGCAACTACTCATACAAGTGCCTAGAGCATATATCAAGCATTATAACTACTTGGAACCATATAAATTTGACATGCAAGCTCAAGAACATGGTCACCTATGCAGCACAAATTTGCAATGAATAAAGCACTAGAACAAAAACTAATTGGACCAATGGAGGAGTCACATACCAAGGAACAATCGCCCCAAGCAGTTTTGCGAGAGGTGCTTTGAGCAAGGAGATCGAAAATCACAGCAAACGTGGCTGGAACACGAGCTTGAGTTGGTTTTTCGGGTTTGTGTGAAGCAGAGGAAGAAGATGGGTGCAGGGATAAGTGGAGGAGGGCCACCGTGCGCCCACGATGCAGGGGCGCCCTCCACCTCGTGGCAGCCCCCGCGTAATTTTTGCACTAAAATCCTCAAATATTCCTAAAAAATCATATTAAATTGGCATGGCATTCTCGAGGACTTTTATTTTCGGATGTTTTATATTGCATGGATAAATCAGAAAATGTATGTAAAAATACTATTTTACTTTATTTCTACTAAATAACAGAGAATATAAAGAGGGTACAGAAGGTTGTGCTTCTAGTTTCATCCATCTCATGCTCATCAAAAAGAATCCACTAACAAGGTTGATCAAGTCTTGTTAACAAACTCATTCTGATAATCATTGAACCGGAGAAATTTCGAATAACACTATGTTACCTCAACGGGGATATGGACATCCCCAATAATAAGTATATCATATTTCTTCTTGACAGTAGGGAGAGGAAATTCAAAACCTCCAAATATAATCAATGGAATTTTTCCAATTGACTATGAACTTTAGGTTGTTTCCTCGGAAAGTGTACCGTATGCTCATTACCATTAACATGAAAAGTTACATTGCCTTTGTTGCAATCAATAACAGCCCCTGCAGTATTAAGGAAAGGTCTTCCAAGAATAATAGACATACTATCATCCTCGGGAATATCAAGAATAACAAAGTCCGTTAAAATAGTAACGTTTGCAACCACAACAGGCACATCCTCACAAATACCAACAGGTATGGCAGTTGATTTATCAACCATTTGCAAAGGTATTTCAGTAGGTGTCAACTTATTCAAGTCAAGTCTACGATATAAAGAGAGAGGCATAACACTAACACCGGATCCAAGATCACATAAAGCAGTTTTAACATAATTTCTTTTAATGGAGGATGGTATAGTAGGTACTCCTGGATCTCCAAGTTTCTTTGGTATTCCACCCTTAAAAGTATAATTAACAAGCATGGTGGAAATTTCAGCTTCCGGTATTTTTCTTTTATTTGTAACAATATCTTTCATATATTTAGCATAAGGATTCATTTTGAGCATATCAGTCAATCGCATACGCAAAAAGATAGGTCTAATCATTTCAGCAAAGCGCTCAAAATCCTTATCATCCTTTTTCTTGGATGGTTTGGGAGGAAAGGGCATGGGTTTCTGAACCCATGGTTTTCTTTCTTTACCATGTTTCCTAGCAACGAAGACTCTTTTATCATAACGTTGATTCTTTGATTGTGGGTTATCAAGATCAACAGTAGGTTCAACTTCTACATCATTATCATTACTAGGTTGAGCATCATCATGAACATTATCATTAACATTTTCACTAGGTTCATGTTCATTACCAGATTGTGTTTCAGCATCAGACATAGAGATATCATTTGGATTATCGGTGGTTCAAAGAACAGGTTCACTAGAAGTTTGCACAGTTCTATCATTTTCTTTTCTTCCTTTTAGAAGAACTAGGCATATCAGTATTATTTCTCTGAGAGTCTTGCTTGATTCTCTTAGGGTGGCCTTCCGGATACAAAGGTTCCTGAGTCATTCTACCAGTTCTAGTAGCCACTCTAATAGCATAATCATTTTCTTACTATTCATTTCATCAAGCACTTCTTTCTGAGCTTTAAGTACTTGTTCTACTTGAGTGGTAACCATAGAAGCATGTTTGCTAACAAGTTTAAGTTCACCTCTAATATTAGCCATATAATCACTCAAGCGTTTAATCATGAAGGTATTATGTTTTAGTTGTCTACCAAATAAGCATTAAAGTCATCTTGCTTAAACATAAAGTTATCAAACTCATCCAAGCACTGACTAGCAATTTTAGTAGGAGGTACTTCAACTTTATCATATCTATAGAGAGAAGTTACCTTTACTACCTGTGTCGGGATATCGGGATGAGGAGGTTCTTCAGTGAATAAAGAATTGAGATCATACACTTCTTCAACAGGCGGTAGATTAAGACCATGTATTTCTTCAATAGGAGGTAAATTCTTAACATCTTCAGCTTTAATACCTTTTTCTTTCATAGATTTCTTTGCCTCTTGCATATCTTCAGGACTGAGAAATAGAACACCTCTCTTCTTCGGAGTTGGTTTAGGAATAGGTTCAGTAATTGGCTCAGGAGCTGGCTAGGGAGTTGGCTCAGGAGGTGCCCAATTATTTTCATTTGTCAACATATTATTCAATAAGATTTCAACTTCATCCGGTGTTCTTTCCCTGAAAAGAGAACCAGCACAACTATCCAGGTAATCTCTGGAAGCATCGGTTAGTCCATTATAAAAGATATCAAGTATTTCAGGTTTCTTAAGAGGATGATCAGGCAAAGCATTAAGTAACTTGAGAAGCCTCCCCCAAGCTTGTGGGAGACTCTCTTCTTCAATTTGCACGAAGTTATATATATCCCTCAAAGCAGCTTGTTTCTTATGAGCAGGGAAATATTTAGCAGAGAAGTAATAAATCATATCCTGGGGACTACGCACACAACCAGGATCAAGAGAATTAAACCATATCTTAGCATCACCCTTTAATAAGAACAGAATTATTTTGAGTATATAAAAGTAGCGCGATCTCTTATCATTAGTAAACAGGGTAGCTATATCGTTTAACTTAGTGGGATGTGCCACAACAGTTTCAGATTCATAGCCATAAAAAGGATCAGATTCAACCAAAGTAATTATATCAGGATCAATAGAGAGTTCATAATAATCCTTATTAGGAACACAGATAGGTGAAGTAGCAAAAGCAGGGTCGGGTCTCATCCTATCTCTAAGAGATTATTTACTCCATTTAACTAGCAGCCTCTTAAGTTCATATCTATCCTGGCAGGTAAAAATAGCTGTAGAAGATTCCGCATCAAAAAGAAAACCCTCAGGAATAGCAGGCATATTTTCATCATCACTTTCATCATTGTATTCATTTTCAATAGTTTCTCTTTGTCTAGACCTAGAAATTTGTTCATCTAGAAATTCACCAAGGGGCACAGTAGTATCAAGCATAGAAGTAGTTTCATCAT
The DNA here is from genome assembly GCA_021605205.1 of Aegilops longissima. Classification (NCBI taxonomy): domain Eukaryota; kingdom Viridiplantae; phylum Streptophyta; class Magnoliopsida; order Poales; family Poaceae; genus Aegilops; species Aegilops longissima. The sequence goes on along the minus strand of CM038682.1, from coordinate 73,420,335 downwards.
AAGTATCATGCATATCAGAAGTGGCATCATCAATAACATGCGACATATCGGAACGAATAGCAGAAGCAGGTTTAGGTGTCGCTAGCTTACTCATAACAGAAGGTGAATCAAGTGTTGAGGGATAAATTGTTGTCTTAGCGTCTTTCAAGTTCTTCATAGTGTCCAGCAGATATAAATCCCAAGTGACTCAAAGAATAGAGCTATGCTCCCCGACAACGGCGCCAGAAAAGGGTCTTGACAGCCCACAAGTATAGGGGATCGCAACAGTTTTCGAGGGTAGAGTATTCAACCCAAATTTATTGATTCGACACAAGGGGAGCCAAAGAATATCTCAAGTATTAGCAGCTGAGTTGTCAATTCAACCACACCTGGAAACTTAGTATCTGCAGCAAAGTGTTTTGTAGCAAAGTAATATGATAGTGGCGGTAACGGTAACAAAAGTAAAGACAGCAAAAGTAATGTTTTTGGTATTTTTGTAGTGATGATAGCATCAGCAACGGAAAAGTAATTAAACGTAAACCATCCTCAGTTGCTCTATGCAAGCAGCAGAACAACACGAAGCAGCGGAATAACTCTAGCAGCGGAACAACAGCGACGGCGGTGAACTCCACTCCGCAGGGACTCTGGCTGGAACGCTTATCCTTGCTCGCACGAACGGGAACCACGACAAGAAAGCAATCAAATCCGGCATGACCTGCAAACTGGCATGACACACCAGGTCAGTACATTGAATGTACTTGCAAGCTCACAAAAAACCAGAAGCATTCAAGACAAACAACAGCATGGCAATTACAGGTTAAACAGGAATTTAACATGATATCATCAGAACAATATAACATGGCATGACCAACATAAACATGATACAACTATCACAACATGAACATATTAATCCGACAATACTAGCATGCAACATGATGACACTTCATGCACCATTTATTATGCTCGGGTTACCTCGTAACCAACACATGCATCACTTACCAACCACGGACATCACACGAATATACACAACTCGGTATCCTCAATACCATCGTGATCCTTACGGCGATCACAACCACGACCAACACTTGGTCCCAAACAGTGATCCTTACGGCGATCACTACCCGACCAATACATGGCCCGTGATCCTTACGGCGATCACAACCCGACCAACACTTGGCCCGTGATCCTTACGGCGATCACAACCAACTTACCTCACTGTTATTAAGCACATTATTCTTATTACTTTTGACTCATGGTGTGACCTACTTTCGACCTGGGCCCTTATCCGCGGGCGTGGCTATCGATAGAATTAATATACACTCTCCAGAAGTTAGTACACTGTACCCACACTACAGAACCCATGGCCTCGCACTCCCATTCGGGTGGACCAACGGCGTTCCGAAAAAACCGTCCTAGTGCCATCACACTCGCCCGGCCACTCCGACTCACTCCCCACTGGGCTAAGTCATGGGTGGCCCCGTGTGTACCTCCAGACACAACGACCACCCTCGTGGCCCGTCCCACTCCGGGACACGGATCCAAAACTAACTCAACAACGGGCACACAAGGTTATGCCTGCCTACCGGGCCAGGGTACAGCACGCCCATAACCATTCCCTCGTTGGAGGCACCGGGGAGAGGCACGACAATAGACCCAGTTAGGACCGTCCCATACCGGTAAGCGTGGTTGCACTGGTCAGTATCGTTTCAGCGGCACCATGACTCAGCCAACAGTTGTTCAAGTTCAATTTAATCCGGTTAACTTGAATGCAAATAAGCCGAGTCAAGATAAAATGCATGAACATGATATCAACATAATCATGAGGGTATCACATAACTATCCACCATATCAACAATAAATCATATCCACTGAGCATGGCATACTGACTACCACGACCATCACCAACATCAACATGTACCACTAGCAATCATAAACATATGAAAGGTAATACTAGCAGGTATAACATGATCACAGAGTACAAAACAACATAGCACAAAAGTGAACATGCAACTCTAAACATCACCGGAACAACGATAACCATCTTTTTTAACAAGCAAACAATTAATAAAGATTCAAGTTGAAAACCATGGCTATTGCATGACTATCATGCAAGTGGGTATTTTGGCTTGCCTGGGGATGAAGAAGTCACCGGGGAGAAGTGCGGTGAAGCCGCGGAAAGATTCGCCGGAAAACGTTCTCTCTCGGAGGGGGCTGATTAAGGGCAGAGGCAAAATGGTCCTTTTCAGTATGCCAAAACATAATGAAAGTGACACCAAAAGAAAGGGATCGACGAAACGAAGAAGTTAGCGTTGGTTTCACCTTATTTGGAGTAACGGATAAAAAGTTATGAGGGGTTGAAGTTCAGGGACTTTTCTGCAAAAAATATATTCACAGTCGGGTCCCTGAGTGGATAAGGCAGAAGCGCAAAGCTATAGAAACGCTTTCGGTAAGTGAAAACGTAAAGTGGAAATGCGCCTTCACTTATCTGACGTGTCGTGGGCCAGTCAAAAGGGGCAGAGGCGGGGCCGCGCGTCAGGGTCGCCGACAGGTGGGGCCGTGGGGCCCACGCGCTGAGTGAACGCCCACCTGGCTTCTGTCTTCTTCCTTCTCTCCCTGCCCCCGACAGGAACAGAGGAGGCACCGGAGAGGCGCGCTGCCGGAGATGGGGCGGGCTGCTCCAGCCGTCTCCCGCCCGGCTGAGGGCACAAGCGGGATGGCAGAGACGAGCCGCACTCGTTCCCGGCGAAGGACGGCGCTGGGGAAAGCTAGGGTGGCCGCGGCGAGGGGTACCCGAGAGGAGCGGCCGGCGGCGGTTAGGCTTGGGGCGAGGGGCTCCGGTCCTCCGGCAACAAGGCGAGAGGGTGGGGAGGATCGCAGGGTCTCGGGGAGTTCTCTGGTGGTGGTAGAAGGAGGAGAGGGAGCTCGACTTGGTCGAATTTGAGAGGATGGCCGCGGCAGCCATGGTGGCGATGGCGAGCAGGGAGGGCTCCAGAGGCTCGGGGAAGGGGCTCGGGAGGACCAGAGGGGCGAGGCAAGGCTCGAGGTGAGCTCGGACGGCCTCGGGGGTGGCTTAAATAGCCGCGGGGCAAGGTGGCCATGCTGGCACCGCCGCGGACGCGTGGCCGGCGCCACGGACGCGTGCCCGCGCGCATGGGGTCGGGGACAAACAACGGGGAGGGAACAGGGGGAAGCTCTCACGGGGCAGAGGAGGCCAAGGGGCGCAGGGAGGAAGACGATGGCGACAAACGGATCCAAAGCTCCACTGTGCTCTCGTGGGCGCTCGGCGGTTTGCATCGGTGAACTAGCTTCCGGAGGGTGAGAGGGGTCCAGGAGAACAGGCTCTAAGACGACGAGAGGGGGAGGGGATCCAGCACAAACAGTACTCTGGACGTGCGCATGGCATACCAAGACGGTGGTCACCACTAGTGCTGGCATGTGGGGGAGTGTGACGCCCCCGATTTAATCGTACACTAATCATGCACGCAAATGTGTACGATCAAGATCAGGGACTCACGGGAAGATACCACAACACAACTCTACAAATAAAATAAGTCATACAAGCATCATAATACAAGCCAGGGGCCTCGAGGGCTCGAATACAAGTGCTCGATCATAGACGAGTCAGCGGAAGCAACAATATCTGAGTACAGACATAAGTTAAACAAGGTTTTGCCTTAAGAAGGCTAGCACAAACTGGGATACAGATCGAAAGAGGAGTAGGCCTCCTGCCTGGGATCCTCCTAGGTTACTCCTGGTCGTCGTCAGCGGGCTGCACGTAGTGGTAGGCACCTCCAGAGTAGTAGTCGTCATCGACGGTGGCGTCTGGCTCCTGGGCTCCATCGTCTTTTTGCAGCAATCGAGTAGAGGTAGGGGGAAAGGGGGAACAATGCAACCGTGAATACTCATCCAAAGTACTCGCAAGCAAGGAGCTACACTACATATGCATGGATATATGTGTAAAGGGCCATATCAGTGGACTGAACTGCAGAATGCCAGAATAAGAGGGGGATAGCTAGTCTTAACGAAGACTACGCTCGGACACCTGTCTTGCAACAGTAGGAGGGACAATCTGAAGTCCTCCAAGTAACATCACATAGCAATAATCCTACCCGCGATCCCTGCTCATATCCACGAGCGAGAGCGACCACCGGTTGTATCCGCACTTGGAAGGGTGTGTTTTATCAAGTATCCGGTTCTAGTTGTCATAAGCTCAAGGTACAACTCCAAGTCGTCCTGTTATCAAGATCACGGCTATTCAATAGATTAACTTCCTGCAGGGTGCACCATCTTACCAAAGACGCTTGATCCCATTTGGCCGGACACACTTTCTGGGTCATGCCCGCCGCGGAAGATCAACACGCCGCAGCCCCACCTAGGCACAACAGAGAGGCCAACACGCCGGTCTAAACCTAAGCGCAGGGTCCAGGCCCATCGCCTGAGCACACCTGCACGTTATGCGTGGCGTCGAAGCAGACCTAGCCCATCAGCGCTTCCAGTCCAATCCGGTAGCGCCCGTCGCCGACGTCTGAAGTGCTTGGTGATACCACGACGCCGGATACCCATAACTACTCCCGCGTAGATGGTTAGTGCGTATAAGCTCGTAGCCAACTCAGATCAAATACCAAGACCTCGTTAAGCGTGTTAAGTATCCGCGAACGCCGAACAGGGCTAGGCCCACCTCTCTCCTAGGCGGTCTCAACCTGCCCTGTCGCTCCGCCACAAAGTAACAATGGGGCCGTGGGAACCCAGGCCCACCACTACCGGGATGGAGCCACCGTCCTTTCAGCCCCATCTCCTAACAGTACCACGGTAATGTAATAGTGTAAAGTATATAGTATATACCGTGATCACCTCCAAGTGATCACAGCCCGATAAGTATAGCATGGCGACGGACAAGAATGTAGGGCCACCGATGGAACACTAGCATCCTATACTAAGCGAGAGGATAGCAGTAAAGGTAACAACAAGAGTAGCAAGGACAAAGCTATGCAGCGATATAGGATTAATCGAAAGCAGTAACATGCTACACTACTCTAATGCAAGCAGTATAGGGAAGAGTAGGCGATATCCGGTGATCAAAGGGGGCTTGCCTGGTTGCTCGAGACAAGGAGGGGTCGTCGGTGGCGTAGTCGACCACAGGGCATCAAAGATCGGTCTCGGAGTCTATCGGAAAGGAGTAACGGAGGGGGAACACAATAAATAACAGAGCAATCAAATGTAACACAAAGCAAGACGCGGCAATACGTTGTGCTAGGGGTGACCTAACGTAGGGTTAGGCGATACCGGTGAAGGGGGAAACATCCGGGAAAGTTTTCCTGCCCGGACGTCTGTCGATGTGATGAACCGGAGAGGAAAGTTTGTAGGTTCGATAGGTTAGGGGTGTGTGGCGGACGAACGGACTGCGTATCCAGATTCGTCTCGTCGTTCTGAGCAACTTTCATGTTGAAAATATTTCAATCCGAGTTACGGATTAAAAGATATGATTTTTAAAAGATTTAATAATTTCTGGAATTTAATTAATTAATTAATTAATTCGAAAAATGTATTTATGACGTCAGCATGATGTCATGCTGACGTCAGCAGTCAACAGGGTTGACTAAGTCAACCCTGACAGTGGGTCCCGCATGACATTGACTCATAGCAATTAAACAGGGTTAATTAGTTTTAACTAAATGATTAGGTTAATCTAATCTGGTTTAATTAAGTTAATTAATTCTCTAATTAATTAATTAATTAATTAATCTTTTAATTATTATATTTATTATTTATTCGTCCTTCTTCTTTTCTTTTTTAATAAATAACGTTCCAGGGGCTGGGGCCCATGTGTCTGTGACCCAGAGGGGCATCGGGCCCCACCCCAAAGATGCCTGTGAGGCCGACTGGGCGTGTGTGTGTGGTATCGGCGCGGCGCCTGACGGCAAGCGTTGCCGAATAGGCGCCCGCCGGCGGGGAGGCGCGGCCGGGCGATCTGTGGGGAGGCGGAGATGGAGGGGGGGTCACCGAGGGCCGGCAGGGGGGGTTAGGGGAGCCAGGGGGTGCCGGAGTCGAGAGGATCGACGGCGAGGTAGCGGCGGCGTCCGACGAAGGGGATCGAGGCAGACGGCATCGAGGCGGCTCCAGGGGCGGCGAGCGGCGGAGAGGGGAAGAGGAGGCCGAGGGCCTCAAAGAGGAGCTCATGGGCGCGGGATCGAGCTAGCGAGCGAGGGGGAAGACCGCAGGCGACACAGGGAGAGAGGGGGCGAAGGGGGACGGCGGCGCTCACTTGCGAGCAGGGAAGGGGGGGGCGATGGGGCGCGTTGGCATTGGCGAGGGAGGAGTCCGGCGGTGCAGTGGTCTGGCGAGGTGGCTCCCGGCGCCGCGGCGAAGGCGGGGGCCCCTCCCGGTCCAGGAAAGGGGGAGGGGGGTGAGGACGACGGCGTAGGGGCGCCGGTGTCGGGCGTCGAGGGCGCGGTCAGGGGCCGGCGAGGCGGCGTTCGACGGGGCCGGGGCAACTGCCCCGATCCAGATCCCATTGGGGGAGAGGGGGAGAGGCGTGGGGGATCGAGGGGAGGGGAGTGGTGACCGGTTAGGGTTTCGGGAGTGGGGTGGCCTATAGGCCAGGAACGGGGGAATGGGCGGCCTGCTCGGTCAAGGGAGGCCAGGCAGGCCACTTGTGGCCCAAATGAAGGTCATGTTTTCCTTTCTTCTTTTATTTTGGTTTTAGTAAATTACTAAAGTGGCACCTAAATAGATTTTACAAATTATGCCACTGCCACAATAGTTTAATACTTATAACAAATTAGTTTCGAAAATGTTTATTATTTTTAAAGCACTTAAATAATCGTATTTGCTACTGTTTTATTCATTTTAGAGTATTTAAACATTTTATAAAAGTGTGGTTTCACCACCATAATTACCTATGCATTATCTGGCACACTCCGAACATTTTAGTTTTAATATTTGAAAACTTTTCTTGTTTGCTTGATTTTTGAATTTGAATTCGAACAGGTTTCGGACTAGCGTGAGTTTATCCACAGTAACCTAGGGGACGTGGCATCATTAGCGGGGATTACTGTAGTGTAATTACTCGGGCGTCACAGGGAGGCAAACAGCTGGAATTTGATGTCTAGTGGTAAGTCCTTAGAATATGGGTTTTCACTGAGGTGGTAACTAGGTGAAAGAGGCTCTTGTTAAATAGTTAGTGAGCTCTGAAGTTTACTGCAGTAAACTTTACTAGCTCAGTGTGATCAACAGGGAATGTCTAAGGGCCCAATAAGTTGTCTGGGGTGTTTAGGATAGGAAGTACTATGATCCTGGAGGTTTTGAGGAGAAAAGGGTCAAGATTTACTGCAGTTGCTTCACAACTTCATACTTGGTCCAGAAATGAAGATCAGCAAGATGCACACACATGGAGTGACCACTTGAGCTAAGATTGGGCAAAGCTGAGTCATTTGGTCATATCAAGATTCTGTAAAAATCTCATGCCAAATGGACAAACCAAAATAGCACTTGCTTCACAAACATCTCTGCTGACCAGAAACTTGGAATAATTATGGTGGTCAAATGGATCAATGAAATGATGCCAAATTGGGTCGATATATTTTTTATGGGTATAATAATGATCTGGTAATTTATCAGGATTTTTAAAGCAATATAAAATATACTTGCTTCACAACCTGAAAATATTGCCAGCAACAAAGATTTGCTCCTGTGCTCACATAGATGATTGGATGGGGCTGAAAATGGGTGTAATGTGTTAATATGAGAACATTAAGGAGTGTGCAAAAGTTAAACTCATTTGGGTACTCCTAGCTAGTACTTCCTTCACAAAGCTTTCTGTTTGACAGAAACTTTGAAAATTCACTGAGGAAGATTGGCTAGGCAAATAAATTTGAACTTCTGCATGAGGCAATTATTTGGACATATAAACATGCCCAAAAAGGTTGGGAGTCAATAGGATAAATATAAATGACACTTCCTTCACAAAGTGCCATTCAGGGCAAAATAGAAAAAAGGAATATTGGGGAATTATTTTTTAACATGGTAATGAAGAGTTTTGCCATATTTGATCAAGATATGAACCAAACAATTTATTAGAATTATTTGGGAATTTTTGGAGTGATGGAAATATAGGTTGCTTCACAACCTAGGGCAATTTGAGTTATTCCTTTAATAAAAAAGGAATATTCCCAATAGAAAGAATATTGGGATTTGGGCTAGGATGGAAATGACAGGGCCTAGGGAAATATTTGGGAATGACAAGCCACACTGGAAGCAAAGAAGAAGACATTTTCTTTAGTTTCCAGACCACAAAGCCACGAAAAAGAAAAACTCAGGCAAAAACCTCGGAAAAACAAAAGAAAAAGAAAGGGCCAAAAATCAGGCTGTCACATATTCGCAGCAGTCCAAGGGGTTGGTTCACTTTTGGTCATGCTACCTTTGCTTTGCTATTCTTTTTCTGACACATTTGGCATGGCGCTAGAACATTGTTCCGAGATGTTCTTGCTAGTATTGATCCAGATTTGGATGCTCAAGTGGAATTTGGAACATTCCAAAAAGTGGGAGATCCAACTACAAGGAAACAGGCAGTCTGATACACATTTTTATAGTATCTTTCACCTCTCCTGTTTGATTTGACATGGGAAACATCTCCCATCCTTTCTTTGATTCTTTTTCTTTCTTTATATGGGAAATTATCCGAAATGACAAATGAATAGGTGTTGTAAATAAACCAGGATCAAATCTATGGAAGCATTGGTTCATACGTTCCTTTTATTTTCGACTTTAGGGATAATATTTTTAGCTATCTTCTTACGAGAACCACCTAAGGTTCCACCAACTCCAACTAAAAGAATAAAATAATTTCATTTAAGTAAGAAGTCTCCTAGATAGGGGGACTTCTTACTTAAATTAGTCTCTTTGTTCTTCGAATGGATCTCTTAATTGTTGAGAGGGTTGCCCAAATGCGGTATATAAGGCATACCCAATAAAGCTTACAAGTAAACAAGATATGGAGATGGCGACTAAACTTGTCGTTTCCATTTTTATAGAATTTCAAGATTACAATGGATCTACGAAAAGATCGTGTATCTACAACCACAATGGAATAGTATAACAAGTCAACACCAATGATTAAATAGATTTTATGGCTACACAAACCGTTGAAGATAATTCTAAACCTAGGCCAAAACGAACTGGTGCGGGTAGTTTACTGAAACCCTTGAATTCGGAATATGGGAAAGTTGCGCCGGGTTGGGGGACTACTCCTTTAATGGGGTCGCAATGGCTTTATTCGCTATATTCCTATCTATCATTTTAGAAATTTATAATTCTTCCGTTTTACTGGACGGAATTTTAACCAATTAGGTTTCTACTAACTAAAACTAGGAAGTCAGACTTTTTCCATCCAAAAAAGCCTTTCTAGTTTAAGATCTACATTTCTAGATATTATGGTAGTTCGACCGCAGAATTTTTTTGTTTCGGTATCTCTAGAATATGTGTGTGTGACTTGTTAGATTTGATCCTATTGATAATACATAGAAAGGGCATGTTATCTCTATCAAGATGATTCTAATTCGTCAGATATTATTTATTCTAGTATCTGGAAAACGAAATAGATAGAGTGGATCAAAAAATGGAACTATGATTCATACTCACTATTAGGACCTCACAACCAGACTGAAACATTCAAGTAGTTCTTAAATAAAAATAAAAAAGAAATTTTCTTCCGTCCAATTTTGTTTGCCCAAAAGACAACTTTTTTCTCTCGATTTTGTCGAGTCATTACATTGATTCAATAAATGATTATCAAGCGGTTCTTATTCGAAGAACGCTTGCCTTTTGTTTAGCTTGAGACTAAATCATCGTGGCTCTAGTATGGATCTAAGTTTTTAATTGAACTGATTCATAGGATCTCAACAAGATAATTTCTATATTACACATAAAAAAACAAATCCTTTATAGGGAAGAGAAAAGCCAAGAAGCCTCTAATGCCCAACATAAGGGAAAGGAAGAAAGAAAGACGCGCCAACTTGAGATTTTTTGGGATTATTATCACAAAGAAGATATTCCGGATTTTTCTTATTTGATATCTTCAAGGCAAATTGACCCAATTCAGCGGCTGATGAAGTTTTGAACCTTTTTCTAATGTTCGTTGAAATTTTTTGTGTTTTTGCTTGAGCCGTACGAGATGAAATTTTCATATACGGCTCTTAGAGGGGGACTCGGGTTAGTTACCTATCTCAATAAAGTATATGATTGGTTTGAGGAAGGTGTTGAGATTCAGGAAATTGCAGATGATATAACTAGTAAATATGTTCCTCCCCATGTCAACATATTTTATTGTTTGAGGGGAATTACACTTACTTGTTTTCTAGTACAAGTCGCTACCGGTGTTGCTATGACTTCAATACATAATGACGAAGGCCAACTTTGGTTGGTTAATCCGATTAGTACATCGATGGTCAACAAGTATGATGGTTTTAATGATGATTCTACATGTATTTCGTGTGTATCTCAAAGGGGGAATTTAAAAAAAACCCATGACTTAACTTGGGTCACAGGTGTGGTTTTGGCTGTTTTGACTGCATCATTTGGTGTAACTGGTTATTCTTTGCCTAGGGATCAAATTAGCTATTGGGCAGTCAAAATTGTGACAGATGTACCTGACGCCATTCTGGTAATAGGATCGCCTTTAGTGGATTTATTACGCGGAAGTGCTAGTGTGGGACAATCCACTTTGACTCATTTTTATAGTTTACATACCTTTGTACTGCCTCTGCTTACTGATGTATTAATGTTAATGCACTTTCCAATGATATGTAAGCAAGGTATTTCGGGTCCTTTATAGAGAAGGCATATCATAGAGAATTATAATTATCATATATCATATCGGGTAGGTTGTGGTTTGTCATTGGTACAAGCACGGGTTATTGTAAAATAAAACATGTCATTTGGGTACTTCTCTTTAACTCCAAAGTATTTTTATACAATACAAATAGTTGAAGTTAATTTTACGACAGAAAAAGGCAAATTATGGGAGTGTGTGACTTGAATTATTGATTTGGCCATGCAGATAAGGAATTGGATCTGCCACATTAGAATTCACAACCAAATGTGTCTCCACATCCAATCAACATGTAAATCTCCTACCTAGGAAGGATAGGCTGGTTCACTTGAGGAGAATATCTTCTATGATCACACTGGTAAGCATCGGTGCTATACAAACGGTTTTTAACCCCTTTCAGCGACGGCACTTGAAACCGTCGCCAAGTGAGTGTGGGCGATAGTGGGGGTCCTTCCCACACGACCAAGAAACCATCGGGGATATGCCCTCCTGACACACATGCTCAGCAAAATGAGGTCGTGTGCGACAGGCGAGCGAGCAAATACGGTTATACGAACAGTAGTGCTAAAAAATACAATTATATAGGGAAAATCGTTTCCGGTCAAAAGTACATCCCACATAGTCAGTCAACGCTAAACGTTTCCATTCGTATATACATCCCACACAGTCGCTCCAAGGAAAACATTTCTGTTCGCAGGTACATCACACACAATTTTCCCCGTTAAATTGTTTCTGATAGCGTTGACATCGCACACAATATTAACAATTTTATCGTTTGCGTTATTGAATGCATCACGCACAGTTTTTATGCGGTAAAAGTTTGCGGAAGATGGCCTAACACAAACAGTTTGGAAGAGAATGTCGTGTGTGATTGTTCATCGACCCAACACGTTTATTCCTAGAAACTATGTGCGTTGCCTTAGGTCATCGCCCACGGTATTTTCCCAATAACCGTTTGCAATAGCAAAACCCAATTACCAGGCCAATTTTCCATTAGCAGGCTAATTGCCCTATTATTAATAATCCATTTATTAATCTAATTGACATTCATATTAAACACATAATATATTTCATTCGCATATTAAGGAAGCAGGATTTCATCATTGAAATACACCAGATTACAACATGATATAGCTTCAGCACTCAGCTACCCCACTACACAACTGCACCCGCACCAAGTTTCACATGCAACATCTAGAACCTTTAGAAATTAGCATCATAGACGGTACATAGACAGATGCATTGATACATCTCCAATGTATCTATAATTTTTGATTGTTACATGCTATTATATAACCCGTTTTGGAAGTTTATGGGCTTTGCTTTACACATTTATATCATTTTTGGGACTAACCTACTAACCGGAGGCCCAGCCCGTATTGCTGTTTTTTTTTGCCTATTTCAGTGTTTCGAAGAAAAGGAATATCAAACGGAGTCCAAACGGAGTGAAACCTTCGGGAGTGTGATTTTTGGAACGAACATGATCTAGAGGACTTGGAGTGCAAGTCTAGAAGCAATCGAGGCGGCCACGAGGGTGGAGGGCGCCCCCCTACTGGGTGCACCCCCCTATCTCATGGGCCCCTCGGGCGGCCACCGACCTACTTCTTCCTCCTATATATACCCACGTACCCCGAGAACATCAAAGGCGACCACGAAAAACTATTTCCACCACCGTATCCTTCTGTATCCGCGAGATCCCATCTTGGAGCCTTCGTCGGCGCTCCGTCGGAGGGGGAATCGACCATGGAGGGCTTCTACATCAACACCATAGCCCCTCCGATGAGTTGTGAGTAGTTTACCACCGACCTTCGGGTCCATAGTTATTAGCTAAATGGCTTCTTCTCTTTCTTTGAATCTCGATGTAACTCTTTTTGAGGTGTATTTGTCGAGATCCGATGAATTGTGGCTTTATGATCAAGTTTATCTATGAGAAATATTTGAATCTCCTCTGAATTCTTTTATGTGTGATTAAGTTATCTTTGCAAGTCTCTTCGAATTATCCGTTTGGTTTGGCCTACTAGATTGATCTTTCTTGCAATGGGAGAAGTGCTTAGCTTTGGGTTCAATCTTGCGGTGTCCTTTCCCAGTGACAGCAGGGGCAGCAAGGCATGTATTGTATTATTTCCATCGAGGATAAAAAGATGGGGTTTATATCATGTTACATGAGTTTATCCCTCTACATCATGTCATCTTTCTTAATGCGTTACTCTGTTATTTATGAACTTAATACTCTAGATGCATGCTAGATAGCGGTCGATGTGTGGAGTAATAGTAGTAGATGCAGGCAGGAGTCGGTCTACTTGTCACAGACGTGATGCCTATATACATGATCATGCCTAGATAATCTCATAATTATTCGCTTTTCTGTCAATTGCTCGACAGTAATTTGTTCACCCACCGTAATACTTATGCTATCTTCAGAGAAGCCACTAGTGAAACGTGTGGCCCCCGGGTCTATCTTTTATCATATAAACTTTCAATCTACTTTTATTTTCATATTTACTTTTCCAATCTATATTATAAAATACCAAAACATATTTATCTTATCATATTATCTCTATCAGATCTCACTTTCGCAAGTGGCCGTGAAGGGATTGACAACCCCTTTATTGCGTTGGTTGCGAGTTCTTGTTTGTTTGTGTAGGTGCGTGGGACTTTTGAGGAGCCTCCTACTGGATTGATACCTTGGTTCTCAAAAACAGAGGGAAATATTTACGCTACTATTGCTGCATCACCCTCTCCTCTTCAAGGAAAACCAACGCAAGCTCAAGACATAGCAATAAGGATTTCTGGCGCCGTTGTCGGCGAGGTCTTCGCTCAAGTCAAGACATACCAAGTACCCATCACAAACTCACCTCCCTCGCATTTACATTATTTGCCATTTTCCTCTCGTTTTCCTCTCCCCCACTTCACCCTTGCCGTTTTATTCGCCCTCTCTTTCCCAATCTCCTCTCTATTTCGCTCGCCTTTTTGTTTGTTGTGTGTTGGATTACTTGTCATGATGGCGCAAGATAATACCAAATTGTGTGATTTCTCCAACACCAATAATGCTGATTTCCTTAGTACTCCGATTGCTCCTCTTAATGATGTTGAGTCTTGTGAAATCAATACTGCTTTGCTGAATCTTGTTATGAAAGATCAATTCGCCGGCCTTCCTAGTGAAGATGTCGCTACACATCTAAACAAATTTGTTGATTTGTGTGAGATGCAAAATAAGAAAGATACGGATAATGATATTGTTAAATTCAAATTATTTCCGTTTTCACTTAGAGATCGTGCCAAAGTTTGGTTTTCGTCTTTGCCTAAGAATAGTATTGATTCTTGGAACAAGTGCAAAGATGCTTTTATATCTAAGTATTTTCCTCCCGCTAAGATCATCACTCTTAGGAACGATATTATGAATTTTAAACAACTTGATCATGAGCATGTTGCCCAATCTTGGGAAATAATGAAATTGATGATTCGCAATTACCCTACTCATGGTTTGAATTTATGGATGATCATACAAAAAATTTATGCCGGCTTGAATTTTGCTTCTAGAAATCTTTTAGATTCGGCCGCGGGAGGCACGTTTATGGAAATCACCTTAGGAGATGCTACAAAACTCCTTGATAATATTATTGCTAATTATTCTCAATGGCACACCGAAAGATCTACTAGTAAAAAAGTGCATGATATAGAAGAAATTAATGTTTTGAGTGGAAAGATGGATGAACTTATGAAATTGTTTGCTACTAAGATTGCTCCTATTGATCCCAATTATATGCCTTTGTATACTTTGATTGAGAATAATAATGAATCTATGGATGTGAATTTTGTTGGTACGAGTAGTTTTGGAAAAAATTCTTATAGAGGAAAGTTTAATCCTAGGCCGTTCCCTAGTAATTCCTCTAGTAATTATGGAAATTCCTACAATAATTCTTATGGAAATTTTAATAAGATGCCCTCTGATTTTGAGAATAGTGTGAAAGAATTTATGATCTCTCAAAAGAATTTAATGCCTTGCTTGAAGAAAAATTGCTCAAAGTTGATGATTTGGCTAGGAACATTGATAGACTTTCGCTTGATGTTGATTCTTTTAAACTTAGATCTACTCCTCCTAAGCATGATATCAATGATTCTCTCAAATCTATGATAATTTCCATTGATGAGTGCAAGGAAAGAACCGCTAGATTGTGTGCTAAGAAAGATTGCTTTGTAAAGGCGTGTTCTTCCAGTTTCCATGAAAATAATGATGAAGATCTTAAAGTTAATGATGTGTCCCCTATTGGATCTTTGTTTTGCAATATGAATCTTAGTAATGATGGGACTGGAGATGAGTCAACTTTGGTTAAAAGGCGTCCCAATGATTTAGAGTTTTTAGATCTTGATGCTAAATTTAGTAAAAGTGGAATCGGAGAGGTCAAGACTTTAAATAGCATTGAACCCACTATCTTGGATTTCAAGGAATTTAATTATGATAATTGTTCTTTAGAAGGTTGTATTTCCTTGTTGCAATCCGTTGTAAATTCTCCTCATGCTTATAGTCAAAATAAAGCTTTTACCAAACATATTGTTGATGCCTTAATGAAATCTTTTGATGAAAAACTTAATTTGGAAGTTTCTATACCTAGAAAACTTTATGATGAGTGGTAACCTACTATAAATATTAAAATTAAAGATCATGAGTGTTATGCTTTATGTGATTTGGGTGCTAGTGTTTCCACGATTCCGAAAACTTTATGTGATATTCTAGGTTTCCATGATCTTGATGATTGCTCTTTAAATTTGCACCTTGCGAATTCCACCATTAAAAGCCAATGGGAAGGATCAATTATGTTCTCATTGTTGCAAATATAAATTTGGTGCCCGTAGATTTTATCGTTCTTGATATAGATTGCAATCTTTCTTGCCCTATAGGATAACCTATGGTGATAGTTAATTTGATTCTGCTGAAAAACAGAAACTTTGCGCGCATGAAAGTAATTTTAGTAATTCACAGAAACGTGACTTTGAGCTGACTCTTTTTGCTGTAGATCAATTGACAAATTTCCCAGGACTTACTATTTTGGTAGGATTTTTAAAGTTTCAGAAGTATTCGAGAGTTACAGATTGCTACAGACTGTTTTGTTTTTGACAGATTCTGTTTTTCGTGTGTTGTTTGCTTATTTTGATGCATCTATGGCTAGTATTAAGTGGTATGAACCATAGAGAACTTGGAATAAAGTAGGTTTAACACCAATATAAATAAATAATGAGTTAATTACAGTACCTTATGTGGTGGTTTTTCTTTCTTTCGCTAACGGAGCTTATGAGATTTCCTGTTGAGTTTTGTGTTGTGAAGTTTTCAAGTTTTGGGTAAGATTTGATGGACTATGGAATAAGGAGTGGCAAGAGCCTAATCTTGGGGATTCCCAAGGCACCCCAATATATTCAAGAATAGCCAAAATCCTAAGCCTGTGGATGCCCCGGAAGGCATCTCCTCTTTCTTCTTCGTTTATCGGTAACTTTACTTGGAGCTATATTTTTATTCGCCACATGATATGTGTTTTGCTTGGAGTGTCTTGTATGATATTGTTATTTTCTTTTTACTTTACCACAATCATCCTTGCTGTACAAACCTTTTGGGAGAAACCCACTTGATTGGAATTTATTAGAATACTCTATGTACTTCACTTATATCTTTTGAGGTAGATAGTTTTTGCTCTAGTGCTTCACTTATATCTTTTAGAGCACGGCGGTGGCTTAATTTTGTAGAAATTGTTAGTCTCTCATGCTTCACCTATATTATTTTGAGAGTCTTTTAGAACAGCATGGTATTTGCTATGGTTGTAAAATTGGTCCTAGGAAGTGAATTGGATGCTATAATCAATTTTATACTTGATAATTGTTTTGAGATATGGAGGTTGTGATATTAGAGTCATGCTAGCTGGGTGATTATTAATTTAAAGAATGCTTGTGTTGAAGTTAGCAAGTCCCGTAGCATGCACGTATGGTGAAAGTTGTGTAACAAATTTGAAACATGAGGTGTTCTTAGATTGTGCATCCTTATGAGTGGCGGTCGGGGACGAGCAATGGTCTTTTCCTACCAATCTATCCCCCTAGAAGCATGCGCGTAGTGCTTGGTTTTTGATGACTTGTAGATTTTTGCAATAAGTATATGAGTTCTTTTGACTAATGTTGAGTCCATGGATTATACGCACTCTCACCCTTCCATCATTGCTAGCCTCTTCGGTACTGTGCATTGCCCTTTCTCATCTTGAGAGTTGGTACAAACTTCGCCGGTGCATCCAAACCCCGTGATACGATACGCTCTATAACACATAAACCTCCTTATATCTTCCTCAAAACAGCCACCATGCCTACCTATTATGGCATTTCCATAGCCATTCCGAGATATATTGCCGTGCAACTTTCCACCGTTCCATCATGACACGCATCATCATTGTCATATTGCCTTGCATGATCATGTAGTTGACATCGCATTTGTGGCAAAGCCACCATGCATAAATTTTCATACATGTCACTCTTGATTCATTGCCCACACTGGTACACCGCCGGAGGCATTCATATAGTCATATCTTGTTCTAGTTTTGAGTTGTAATTCATGAGTTGTAAATAAATAGAAGTGTCATGATCATCATTATTAGAGCATTGTCCTAAAATAAAAAATAAAAAAGAAATAAAAATAAAAAATAAAGGCCAAAGAAAAAAAAGGAAATGCCAAAGAAAAAAAGAAAGGCCCAAAAAAAGGAAAAAAGAACAAAAAAGAAAAGAAAACAAAAAGGGGGCAATGTTACTATCCTTTTCCACACTTGTGCTTCAAAGTAGCACCATGTTATTCATATCGAAAGTCTTTTATGTTGTCACTTTCATATACTAGTGGGAATTTTTCATTATAGAACTTTGCTTGTGTATTCCTACGATGGGCTTCCTCAAATGCCCTAGGTCTTCGTGAGCAAGCAAGTTGGATGCACACCCACTAGTTTCTTTGGTTGAGCTTTCATACATTTATAGCTCTAGTGCATCCGTTGCATGGCAATCCCTACTCCTCATGTTGACATCGATTGATGGGCATCTCCATAGCGCGTTGATTATCCTCGTCAATGTGAGACTTTCTCTTTTTTTGTCTTCTCCACACAATCCCCATCATCATATTCTATTCCACCCATAGTGCTATATCCATTGCTCACGCTCATGTATTGCGTGAAAGTTGAAAAAGTTTGAGATTATTTAAGTACGAAACAATTGCTTGGCTTGTCATCGGGGGTGTATAAGATGGGAGCATTTTTTGTGTGACGAAAATGAAGCATAGCCTAACTATATGATTTTGTAGGGATGAACTTTCTTTAGCCATGTTATTTTGAGAAGACATGATTGCTTTGATTATACTTACTATGTTTTTGTGTATAAGATGGAATTACACTTTCTTTAGCTATGACTTCAATACATAATGACCAAGGCCAACTTTGGTTGGTTAATCCGATCAGTACATCGATGGTCAGCAAGTATGATGCTTTTAATGATGATCCTACATGTATTTCGTGTGTATCTCAAAGGGGGAATTAAAAAAACCCCGTGAATTAACTTGGGTCACAGGTGTGGTTTTGGCTGTTTTGACTGCATCATTTGGTGTAACTGGTTATTCTTTGCCTAGGGATCAATTTGGCTATCGGGCAGTCAAAATTGTGACAGGTGTACCTGACGCCATTCCGGTAATAGGATCGCCTTTAGTGGAGTTATTACGCGGAAGTGCTAGTGTGGGCCAATCAAATTTGACTTGTTTTTATAGTTTATATAACTTTGTATTGCCTTTGTTTACTGCTGTATTAATGTTAATGCACTTTCCAATGATACGTAAGCAAGGTATTTCGGGTCCTTTATAGAGAAGGGATATCATAGAGAATTATAATTATCATATATTATATCGGGTAGGTTGTGGTATTTCATTGCTACAAGCATGGGTTATTGTAAAATAAAACATGGAATTTGGATACTTCTCTTTAACTCCAAAGTATTTTTATACAATACAAATAGTTGAAGTTAATTTTACGAAAGAAAAAAGGCAGATTATGGGAGTGTGTGACTTGAATTATTGATTTGGCCATGCAGAAAAGAATTGGATCTGGCACATTAGAATTCACAACCAAATGTGTCTCCACATCCAATCAACATGTAAGTCCCCTACCTAGGAAGGATAGGCTGGTTCACTTGAGGAGAATATCTTCTATGATCACACTGGTAAGCATCGATGCTATACAAACGATTTTTAACCCCTTTCCGCGACGACACTTGATACCGTCGTTAATTGAGTGTGGGCGATAGGGGGGTCCTTCCCACATGACCAAGAAACCGTCGGTGATATGCCCTCCTGGCACACACGATCAGCAAAATGAGGTCGTGTGCGACCGGCGAGCGAGCAAATACGGTTATACGAACAGTGGTGCTAAAAAATACATTTATATAGGCAAAATCATTTCCGATCGTAAGTACATCCCACATAGTCAGTCAACGCTAAACGTTTCCGTTCGTATATACATCCCTCATAGTCGCTCCAAGGAAAATGTTTCCGTTTGCAGGTACATCACACACAATTTTCCCTGTTAAATCGTTTCTAATAGCATTGACATTGCACACAATATTAACAATTTTATCGTTTGCGTTATTGAATGCATCACACACAGTTTTTATGCGGTAAACATTTGCGGAAGATGGCCTAACGCAAACAGTTTGGAAGAGAATGTCGTGTGTGATTGTTCATCGACCCAACACGTTTATTCCTAGAAACTATGTGCGTTGCCTTAGGTCATCGCCCACGGTATTTTCCCAATAACCGTTTGCAATAGCGAAAACCAATTACCAGGCTAATTTGCCATTAGCAAGCTAATTGTCCTATTATTAATAATCCATTTATTAATCTAATTGGCATTCATATTAAACACATAATATATTTCATTCCCATATTAAGGAAACAGGATTTCATCATTGAAATACACCAGATTACAACATGATATAGCTTCAGCACTCAGCTACCCCATTACACAACCGCACCAGCAGCAAGTTTCACGTGCAACATCTAGAACCTTTAGAAATTAGCATCATAGACGGTACATAGACAGATGCATTGATACGTCTCCAACGTATCTATAATTTTTGATTGTTCCATGCTATTATATTAACCGTTTTGGATGTTTATGGGCTTTGCTTTACATATTTATATCATTTTTGGGACTAACCTACTAACCGGAGGCCCAACCCGTATTGTTGTATTTTTGCCTATTTCAGTGTTTCAAAGAAAAGGAATATCAAACAGAGTCCAAACGGAATGAAACCTTCGGGAGTGTGATTTTTGGAACGAACGTGATCCAGAGGACTTGGAGTGCAAGTCAAGAAGCAATCGAGGCGGCCACGAGGGTGGAGGGCGCCCCCCCCCTACTAGGCGCGCCCCCTATCTCGTGGGCCCCTCGGGTGGCCACCGACCTACTTCTTCCTCCTATATATACCCACGTACCCCGAGAACATCAAAGGCGACCATGAAAAACTATTTCAACCACCGTAACCCTCTGTATCCGCGAGATCCCATCTTGGAGCCTTTGTTGGCGCTCCGCCGGAGGGGGAATCGACCACGCAGGGCTTCTACATCAACACCATAGCCTCTCCGATGAGTTGTGAGTAGTTTACCACAGACCTTCGGGTCCATAGTTATTAGCTAGATGGCTTCTTCTCTCTCTTTCAATCTCAATACCATGTTCTCCTCGATCTTCTTGGAGATCTATTCGATGTAACTCTTTTTGCAGTGTGTTTGTCGAGATCCGATGAATTGTGGGTTTATGATCATGATTATCTATGAGAAATATTTAAATCTCCTCTGAATTCTTTTATGTGTGATTAAGTTATCTTTGCAAGTCTCTTTGAATTAATAGTTTGGTTTGGCCTACTAGATTGATCTTTCTTGCAATGGGAGAAGTGCTTAGCTTTGGGTTCAATCTTGCGGTGTCCTTTCCCAGTGACAACAGGGGCATCAAGGCACGTATTGTATTGTTGCCATCGAGGATAAAAAGATGGGGTTTATATCATATTTCATGAGTTTATCCCTCTACATCATGTCATCTTTCTTAATGCGTTGCTCTGTTCTTTATGAACTTAACACTCTAGATGCATGCTGGATAGCTCTCGATGTGTGGAGTAATAGTAGTAGATGCAGGCAGGAGTTGGTCTACTTGTCTCGGATGTGATGCCTATATACATGATCATGCCTAGATAATCTCATAATTATTCGCTTTTCTATCAATTGCTCGACAGTAATTTGTTCACCCACCGTAATACTTATGCTATCTTGAGAGAAGCCACTAGTGAAATTTATGGCCCCCGGGTCTATCTTTTATCATATAAGCTTTCAATCCACTTTTATTTTCATCTTTACTTTTCCAATCTATATTATAAAATTCCAAAATATATTTATCTTATCATGTTATCTCTATCAGATCTCACTTTCGCAAGTGGCCGTGAAGGGATTGATAACCCCTTTATTGCGTTGGTTGCGAGTTCTTGTTTGTTTGTGTAGGTGCGTGGGACTTTTGAGGCGCCTCCTACTAGATTGATACCTTGGTTCTCAAAAACTGAGGGAAATACTTATGCTAGTATTGCTGCATCACCCTTTCCTCTTCAATGAAAACCAACGCAAGCTCAAGATGTAGCATGCATCTCATCGGGAAAACTGCTGAAGCAGAAGGCGAATATTAAGCCTTCATTGATGTTGAAGGTCTTTGCAACTTTAGGCCTCTTCCTGTTGATGATCGACCGTCCATCCTTCATCCTCTTCATGAAGACTTCAATATTGAACCGTGGGTGTTGTATGAATACCTTCCTCGCCTCCTGACCATACAAGTGGTTTGTGAGGTAATCATCAGTGAACTGTTTTGGAAAGGCCTGAAAACAAGGATGTGCATAAATATGTTCTCTATATTGGAAAAGGGGCAAAGGAATAAAAAGACAAGGTATAATAGTTAGTACCATCCTGTAGTGAACTGATGTCTTCTTCATTGTGTAGAAAGAGATCTTGTTGTTTTTTGTCGCTAATTTCTTTATCCTATCAATCTTTCTGAGTTTCTTGACTTAACTGATATTCATGGACAAATCATTTCCCCATATGCAAAAAGGGTCGAACAGTGGGTCAAAACCTCTGACAGCAGGACCTACATGTGCAAGACCAAAATTTTTAAAACCTAAGAATTAGAATGGTTCATGCAATTGCACAAAATGTGCTATTAGACAAAGGACCATGCATGTGCAAACTTCGATTGAAAACCTCAGTGCTTCCCATTGCTTCCCTGCAACACATATAAGGTAGTTAGTGATCAGGTTAAGTGAGGGTTCGCATGCTATTAGTAAAATATATTGATGAAAATAAGCACATTGCAGGTTCATCAGTTTAATTCAAGCCACATGGAAAACCCATTTATCCGAACCAATCAGCTTTAAGAACTAGGAAATATAGCAATTGTACATGTTTCCCATGTATTAAGTGCAGCCATAATCGATTATTCCTCACATGCACAACAATACAAAATTCTACCCACGACAATTGGACATTGCATTGCAGAATTGAACCAAGCAGTTAACTAAACACCACAACAAATGAACCAAACATTAACTGAGTACCACATTGCACAATATAACATACTCCTAATAGAAGATCAAGCAGTTACCCAAACCAAGCATGCTTAACAACTTGGAAATATAGCAATTGTATTTGTTTCTTATGTATTTAGTACAACCAAATTTGATTTATTTCTCACATGGTATACAATAACAGAATGCACCCACAACAATTGAACATCGCATTGCAGAATGGAACCAAACAGTTAACTAAACACCACAACAAATGAACCAAAAGTTAACTAAGCACCACATTGCACAATTTATAACATACTAGAAGATCAAACAGTTAACCAAAACCAAGCATGCTTGACAACTTGGAAATATAGCAATTGGATTTGTATCTCATGTATTTCGTAAAGAAAAATTTGATTTATTTATCACATGGAAGACAATACAAAATTGCACCCTGAAGAATTGACATCACATTTGCAGAATTGAACCAAACAATTAACTGAACACGACAACTAATTAACCAAACAGTTAATAAGTGAGCACCACATTGCACAACATATAGAACATATACACTAGAGCAACAGATTGCATGGTAAAAGTAGATAGCACAATTCACTAGAATTTGTTAAGGAAAGGCAGGAGCAACACACGCAAATGGGTAAAACAAGCATGCTTAACCAGCATAGCTAGCAAATGGCAAGGTGCTCCTCCAAGATATGGGGGTCGGCACGAATGGCAGCCATCATGACCTCATCCGCGCGTTCGGCCGCGATTTGCTTCTCCGCTGCCAAATGCTTCTTGAGATCCTGGCTATACTGCATGCACCATGACTTAGGGGGGCGCTTATTTGGTGGAGGGGTCGGTGATTTGGGTGGAAGGTGTCGTGCTCACACCGGCAGTCGGGGCATGTGTGATGTGGAAGTAGGAGGAGGATGGGGGTAGGGTGTGGATTACCTACCTGGATAGGCAAGCCGAGCAGCATGAAGGAGGGTCGCCAGCGAGGGGGGCGGCCCTGCAAGCAAGGAGTGAAGGTTTCAACTTGGAAAGGAAGGCGGGAACATGGGAAATGTGGCTTTTGGTAAGGGAGAGGGGGCAGGGAGGTAGATATTTCCGCGAAAGCAGAAAATTTGAAATCGCTTCAGCGAAAAAACTGGCGCGTAAAGTGTCATCAGACACAGTCCCTTATTCAGAACTGTGTACGATATGTGAACATCACAAACGATTCAGATAGCTTAACCCGTGTGTGATGAGTTTGAACTTCAAAAATTTTGGTTCCAATTTCCCTGGTTACAGTGCTCATCGACGTCATTGCATAATTTGGGTGCACAAAGGAGACTACAGCACACCCACACTTCTTAATCGAGCAAGTTCAGGAATTAAACAGAGCTAGCTGGCCTAAACATTACTCTAACAAATTTAAGACCGGTGCTCTGAATTAAACAAAACCAAGAGTACTACTACGGCTGGCGCTCGTCAATCTCCGCCGCCTCCTCCATGTCCAGCTCACGCCCAACGGTCTCCTGGGGAAGGAGCTCCATGGGATCCATCGCACCATATTCGGCAAGCATCTCGCCATCCGCGTAGCCATCTCTTTGAAAAAGGCCGCCATGAGATGGGCATGGGCAGCCGCGATCTGGGCTTGGACGAGCTCCGTCATCGCACGGTATGCGGCGGAGGAAAGGACGGCTGCTCGAACGCTCTCGGCGATTGCCAACTCTTCAGCCATGGGTTGCCGACCGTTGTCGGAGAAGCTTTGTTCGATTGTGCGGTGACGGCCACGAGCTGGGCGTGGGCGGCCTCGACATGGTCGTGGGCGGCCTCCATCAAGGCTAAGGACGCCGCTGCGGAATGGACAGCTGATGTTCCGTTCTCGCTAGTTGCTATCCCCGAGGCAGATGTTGCTGTCGCCACCTGAGAAGCAACAACAGCCGTTTGGGCTGCCTTGGCCACCCGGTCGCAGATTGCGGTCGCCCTCACGAAGCTTGTTAGCACGCGCCTGGCGGCTGCGGCTGCGCTCTAGCTGGAGTGGGTCGCCGAAGTTGCCCTCGGGACGCGGGTCCATGTCCCCATCTTTCACCGGCGATGATTGAAAAGTGAAATGATATATGGGGAGCAAGCTAGTGTACTTGACATGCCGGTTGTGGACTGTAGCCGACACACCTTCTCGCGTAAGCCATAGGCGTACTATACACCGACGGTGCTCCAGGATATTTTGTACTGCATCTCACATGGTTGGTGATAATAAACTGTGTGGGATCTACTTGATTTTTCATCCTGATTTGAATTACATAATGGGGTCACAGCTGCAAAGGATGGTGTTTGAATTGCTAGAACTTCTATCTGTAGTGAACATGCAACTATAGGTGTGTCGATAATTTTTTTTTGAATTATTCAAGGTTCGTTTGGAGATTTTTAAATGGTAACTTGGTTTTCTAGGCATTTTAGGTGCACAATTCAAAATTAAACCACATGCACATGCTCTGGTGCATATATGTGTCCATGGGTTGATGCTTACGTCCCATTCAAGAAATGGGGATGAATTTAAAACATCACGGCACCGTGGCTCTCCGGAAAATGTTGAGGTGCCTGCTTTTGTAATTCTAGTAAATTCAAAACTCGTCTGAAATTCATGAACCTTGGCATGCTATCATGGAACAGCATCAAGATGCTGGGGTAAAAAAATATTGTCCCATTTGGGCCAGGTTATGGTATAAGCTTCTGTAAGTGCATCTAGTGCCCCTTAGTGATTTTGGTGGATTGAAGACTTATAGGTTAAGGAACTAATGCGTTTGTGAGTGTACACAGGTCTATAAGTCTATGAGGAGTTTGATATTTACAGAGAAAGTCGACCCCTAAAAATGAAGTTCTTCGACTGAAGACTTTGATATTCTGAAGACTTTCTGAAGACTTTGAAAGTGAAAAAATTGGTGTGACCTTGAAGACTTGGTATTCATTTGAGGAACATGAAGCGTGAAGACTTTTGTTTTTGTAGTTTCATTTTCTCTTTCTTGAGTCATAGGAAACACCGTACTGTTAAAGGAGGTCGAGGAAATACTAAGGAAAAATTTCCATGTGATGCTCAACTCAAAATCCTACACCTACCAATCCCTTGAGTGAAGCTTTTGGAAATCTCATACAGCTCACCAATTTCTTCATGACATAGACGAAGTTCTTCCGGTCACGAGGAATTTGTTCGACTAAGGAGTTAGGAATTCGCCAGTCTGGATTGCCTACACATGAGGAACATGATAGCCCGAGGAATTTGAGATTCAAATTTCCGACCGTTCTTGTCTTCTTGCGCCACTGTCCCATAATATCTTATCCACCTAACGGTCATATCATTGAAGGGCATTTATTCTTATCATGTCGGGCTGCTCCCTAGGCTATAAATAGCCGCCCCTACAACCACTAGCTGGTTGGCTGCTCCGAAAACTGACACTTGTCATTTGAGAGCAACCCATCCTCCGAGGACTTTGAGTGAAAATCATCGAGTGAGGAAAACCCAAAACCAAACCCCTACAAACCTAAAGTGATTGAGCATCATCAAGAAATTGATCCTGCGTGGATCCGGCGCTTATTACCTTTGAAGACTGTGCTTCTTCCACACGGTTAGGCGTCATGGTCTAGAGCATCAAGAGGAATTGTGGATCGCCGAGTGACCAAGTCTGTGAAGGTTTGGAAGTCGCTGAAGACTTACCACGAGTGATTGGAAGAGGTATGTGACCTTAGTTCAAGGAGAATACGGTGAGGACTTGGTGTCTGAGCTGCGTGCTCAGCGATCGGGTGTCCGGACTGTGTGTCCTCGAGTTTAAATACTCAGCCGCTCCAACCAGACGTACAAGCGAGACAGCAGTTGGAACTGGTCTACCAAATCATTGTCTTCACCAACCTAACTGGTTCTATTTCCTCAACCCTTTCATTTCCTCATTACTGTGTTGAGTGTTTGTTCATATCTGTGTTTGAAGACTTTCACTGAAGACTTTCTCAATTTCCTCAGTTCAATTTCTTCAGTCTGTTTGTCTTCATCTTGTGTTATCCTGTGATTACGCTTTCTGTACTCTGTGCTAGTCTTGATTTCATCATGATGACCATGCTTGTATTCTGTTATGCTTACTTCTGAGTACTTATTCCGCTGCAAGTAGTTCTTCGCTAAGGAATTTCCTCACCAGCAAATTCCTCGATGAAGAATTCATAAAATCGCCTATTCACCCCCTCTAGTCGATATAACGCACTTTCAATTGGTATCGAGCAAGGTACTCCCTTGTTACGTGTGATTTTAGTTTAACCACCGGAGTTTTAGTTATGTCGACCACGGTATGATCAAGGTCTCAGCAGGGTGTCCTACCTTTGATGGGACGGACTACCCCTACTGGAAGAACAAGATGCGAATGCATCTTGAAGCAATTGACAACGATCTCTGATATGTTGTGGAAAATGGTGTTCCCTCAGGCATACCTTCTCTGAATGCTGCTGATGTGAAGAGATTCAAGCAACTCTATTCTCAAGCAAAGAATATCATATGTGGCCATCTGAGCAAAGGTTAATATGGAAGAGTGAGTGCTTTGGAATCTGCCAAGCTCATCTGGGACAGGCTGTCCAAAGTAAATGAAGGAGTCTCAACTCAGCGTGACTCTCGAGTTGATGTTCTTCGGAATCTCTTCAACCGCTTCAAAAGACTCGACAACGAAAATGTTCAACAAACCTTGATCGCCTCACCGACATCTCGAATGAGCTTCAAGCCCTTGGCGCCCTCGACATCACCGACCATGAGGTGGTGAAGAAATTATTAAGATCGCTGATTCATCATTTGATACTCGCACGATGATACAAGAGCGTCTGACTAAAAGTCACTTGATCCTGCTGATATCCTCGAGAGGCTAAATACTCATGAGTTCCACTTGCTTGAAAGAGATCTCTATGGTTCTAGCTATGGAAAAACACGTGCCACGAAGGCCAAGGCTGTGTCTGAATCTGAGTGTGAAGACTCGGTAGTAGCCTTGGAGATCTGAAGAATTAGGCGAGGAGCTAGCACCGCTCGTGAAGAAATTCCATAAGTTCTCAAGACGTGGTCGATTTGGAAAATCCTCAAGGAGCAGTGATTCCTCATCCAGTGACTATAAGAGAAGACTTTGTCACAAATGCAAGAAACCTGGTCACTACATCCAAGATTGTCCTCAGTGGGAAAAGGAATTAAAGAAGAAGAAACACAAGGATTACAGTTACGATGACGCGAAGAAGAAGAAGAAATCATCGAAATCTTCATCATCGAAATCTTCAAAGCCTTCTTCTCACAAGAAGAGCAGCTCCAAAAAGGCTCGGGCATTCATTGGCAAGGAAATGGACTCTGAAGCTGAATCTGAGGAACATGAGGAAGAGGAGGCATCAGAAGAATCTGAGTCTGGTGTGGCGAGTCTAGCTCTTGCTACTACTTTCGTCAGCAAGTCCATCTTCAACTCTGAAGAAAATGACCTCACCAACAAAGCTGATGAAGATAGTGATGACTACACTCCCACCTATTTCTTCATGGCAAAGGGTGCCAAGGTACTCAAATATACCTCCTCCGAATCTAGTGAAAATGAATCTGATGAAGATCTAAAGCCCAGTTACTCAAAACTTGCTAAAATTGCTGTAAAACAACAAAGGTCTTTGGAAAAGGTTCAAAACATGCTAGATAAGAGTGATGATATGTTAGGTGAAGAAATGGATCGCACTAAAGCTCTGACTGAAAATCTTCAGAGACTTCAGTCTAGGCTTGACAGCCTTCAAGGTCATCATAACACTCTCTTATCTGATCATGAGAAGCTTTCTTATGAATTTCTTCAAAGAAAGAAAGATCTTGAGAAGCTAAGAGTGAGTTATGAAGATCTTCAGAAGGAGCGCGATTCATTACTTGCTCAACAAGTCAGCGCTTCCCAGGAAGAATTTGTTCCTCCATGCTTAAAGTGCATTGAACGTGAATCTGCTAATTCTTCACCTGAATGTTCAAATGCTTCAACTGTTACAAATTCTTCACCTGCCCCTGCTATCACTAATTCCTCATCTGAGGACATTGCTAGTATCACTGAAGATGCAGGGCTGAAGGAATTATACATGACAGGCATGTACAAAAGCCTCAAAGGGCATCAGACTCTTTGTGATGTGCTTAAAAAGCAGATCCTCAATAGGAACCCTAGGAAAGAGGGTATTGCCTTTGAGAGGAAACTCAATGCTGATGGAACCTATTGGAAGCCTGAGCAGTATCCCAAAACCTCATGGGTTGCTGCAAAGGGACCTCCAGTTGATCCATCTAATTTATCCGGCTTTACATGCGAATCTCCTCATTCTACTGATGAGTCATTTGACTCCAACTATAAACTGTTCAAAAATCAGAATGGTGAAGTATTTGCTAGATATGTTGGCACTAACTGCAGGAACGGTTCCCCTATGAAGAAAATCTGGGTTCCCAAGAAGTGCCTTGAAAGTCTTCAGGTGAATGTCCTCATGACACCACCTGTGAAGAATAGGAAGCCCAGATCAAATTCTTCATTTGGACCAAATTCTTCATATGGATCCAAGTCCTCATACGGACCAAATTCCTCACGTGGATCAAATTCCTCAAAAGGATCAAAGTTCTCATATGATTATCATCGTGCTAACAACTCTGTTTCGCTGGTAGAGCTAAGGGCTATGAATATGTGCATTATTCTTCAAACCAATATGTTCATAAGTCCTCGAAGAATTTCTCTGCTTATTCATATGCTTACCTAAACCCTCTTATGTGAAACGAAATGGATTGGCCTCTATGCCACCATTCTCGTATGGTGCTCATGAGTGATGAACTCTTTGCCACCCCTTGAGATGTGGGTGGTGAAGAAAAGAACTAATCTCCTCTGCAGGTCAGGTCTCGGGCGTGCCTTAACGTCTGAAGAATTTGCTGGGGACCTGACAAGTTGCCTGAAAGGACGCAGGCTAACCATGATGAAATGAACTTTCATTTCACACGTCCTCATACTACTTATCTGAATACTGACTGATGAAATATATCTGATGAACTTGATATCATATTCTTCACTGATGAAGTATATGAGATCGTAAGTTGTACTAATTCATCTACAGGATGATCAACCCAAAGCCACTGAGTAGGTTCTCGATAGTGGATGTACAAATCACATGACTGGTAACAAGAATCTATTGATGGATGCTCCCTTATCACCGTCACATCTGAAGCATATTATCTTTGCTGACAAAGGCAAAATTCAGGTATTGGGTCTCGGTAAGGTTGCGATCTCTAAGGACATAAACATGGATAAAGTCATGCTTGTTGAGTCCTTAGGATACAACCTCATGTCAGTCTCAATGCTTTGTGATCTTGATATGGTTGTCATCTTTGGCAAGTATCGTTGTGTTTTGATTATGGAAGCTGACAATTCCAAAGTCTTCGAAGGCTTTAGGAGAGGTGACTTGTATATTGTTGACTTCTCTACAGGACCACAACCAGCCGTGTGTCTACTCGCAAAAGCTTCAGAAGGCTGGCTATGGCATCGGCGACTTGGTCACGCAGGCATGAGGAATTTGCATACGCTTGCAAAGAAGAAGCATGTCATTGGCATTGAAAATGTCAAATTCCTCAAGGATCACTTGTGCGGAGCCTGTGAAGCTGGAAAAATGACCAAGGCCAAGCATCCAGCGAAGACTATCATGACCACTACTCGTCCCTTCGAATTGCTTCACATGGACCTCTTTGGTCCCAATCATTACTCAGCTGTCGTTAATGATGCATCTCTATATGGCTTTGTTATTGTTGATGATTATTCTCGTTACACATGGGTACACATTGTTACTTACAAAAATCAAGTGCAGGAAGTCTTCAAACGATTTTCCTCTAGGGATTCAACTAACTTTGGTGTGAAGATCAAGCACATCAGGAGTGACAATGGAACTGAGTTCAAGAATTCCGGTCTTGATGCCTATCTTGATGAACTTGGTATTACTCATGAGTTATCTGCTCCTTATACTCCTCAGCAAAATGGCGTCGTGGAGCGCAAGAACAGAACTCTTGTTGAGATGGCTCGCACTATGCTTGATGAATACAAAACGCCTAGTCGCTTTTGGATTGATGCAATTGATACTGCGTGCCACATCATCAACAGAGTATATCTTCACAACTTCTTCAAAAAGACAGCCTATGAACTCCTCACTAACAAGAAACCCAATGTAAGTTATTTCAAAGTCTTCGGTGCTAAATGCTGGATTAGAGATCCTCATCACAACTCTAAATTTGCACCGAAAGCACATGAAGGTTTTATGCTTGGTTACGGAAAGGACTCGCACACCTACAGAGTCTTCAACATCACACTTCACAAAATTGTTGACACTGTATATGTGCGGTTCGATGAAACTAATGGCTCGCAAAGAGAGCACCTACCTTCTGTGTTAGAAGAACCAGCACCTGAGGAATCTATCAAGTTCAAGGCAACTGAGGATGTCATTCCAATTGAAGAAACTGCTGAAGAATTCATTCCTGTACGCAAAGAATGTCGAGCTGATGCACCTGAAGATAATGCTGAAGACAATGGTGCTGAGGAAAACGATCAAATTCCTCGACGACAACCAGCTCATCCTCGCGTTGCAAAAGAAGTGCAAGTGGAGAAGATCATCGATGACATTAAAGCGCCAGGTCCTCTCACACGCTCAAAAGCTTCACATTTATCTAACTTTTGTGGGCACTATGCTTTTGTCTCTATCACAGAGCCCACTAAGGTAGATGAAGCATTTCTGGAGCCGGAGTGGATTCAGGCTATGCAAGAAGAATTACTTCAGTTCGAGCTCAACGATGTCTGGGAACTGGTCAAACGTCCAGATCCTCGCAAGCATAATATCATTGGCACAAAATGGATCTACCGCAACAAGCAAGATGAAAATGGCCTTGTGGTGAGGAATAAGGCACGACTAGTAGCTCAAGGCTACACACAGGTTGAAGGAATTGATTTCGATGAAACTTTTGCACCTGTCGCTAGACTTGAGACTATTCGCATATTACTCTCTTATGCTAACCATCACAATATCACTTTATATCAAATGGATGTGAAAAGTGCATTCCTCAATGGTAAGCTTGAGGAATAAGTATATGTTGCTCAACCCCCAGGTTTTGAAGATCCAAAGAATCCTGACAAAGTCTTCAGACTTAATAAGGCCCTCTATGGTCTCAAACAAGCGCCACGAGCGTGGTATGATACATTGAAGGAATTCTTCGTGAAGAATGGCTTCACACCCGGTTCACTCGACCCTACTCTCTTTACTAAATCTTATGATGGTGAACTTTTTGTGTGCCAAATATATGTTGATGATATTATCTTTGGCTGTACTGACCAACGTTATAGTGATGAATTTGCCTATATGATGAGTAAAGAATATCAAATGTCTATGATGGGAGAGTTGAAATTCTTCTTAGGTCTTCAAATTAAATCAACAACACAATGGCATATTCATATCTCGGGATAAATACCTCAAAGATGTCCTGAAGAAATTCGGCATGCAAGATTGCAAAGGCGTCAAAATTCCTATGCCCACAAATGGCCATCTATGCACTAATGAAAATGGTATTGACTTCGATCACAAGGTATACCGCTCCATGATTGGTTCTTTATTGTACTTATGTGCATCTAGGCCAGATATAATGCTTAGTCTTTGCATGTGTGCCCGATTTCAAGCTACACCGAAGGAATCACACCATAAGGCTGTGAAGCATATTCTTCGATATCTAGCTCACACACCAACACTAGGATTATGGTACCCCAAGGGCTCTACTTTTGATCTCATTGGATATTATGACTCTGACTATGCTGGTGATCGTGTGGACCGCAAGTCAACATCTGGTACTTGTCATTTCCTCGGACGATCTTTGGTCTGTTGGTCCTCGAAGAAACAGAACTGCGTATCACTGTCTACTGCGGAAGCTGAATACATTGCTGCTGGCTCGTGTTGTGCTCAATTGTTGTGGATGAAGCAAACTCTCAAGGACTACGGCATCAACGTGAAGAATGTGCCTCTCTACTGTGACAATGAGAGTGCCATCAAGATTGCTCACAACCCAGTTCAGCACTCGAAGACAAAGCACATTCAAATTCGTCATCATTTTGTTCGTGATCATGTGTTGAAGGGCGACATCTCCATTGAGCATGTGAAGACTGAAGAACAGCTAGCAGATATCTTCACTAAGCCCTTGGACGAGAAGAGATTTAGCAAGTTGCGGTGTGAGCTAAATATCTTAGAATCTTCGAACGTTCTTTGAAAAGGACACACATCCTAACACTTATGCAAAATTGATGACTTAGATGTGCAACACATGAAGAAACGCGTTTTCTTCAATCAATGAAGAATAACACTCTTAGTGTGAAGAAATTAATGAAGAATTTGATTCTCGAACCCTCGACAATTATGCAGCGGTGTCTGAAATCATTATTCTTATCTGATGGGTCACGCCACCACCAAAGTTGAAAATCTTCAATTTGAGGTTTTCCTCAGTTTTGAAATTCTTCAATTTTCAAATTCTTCAACTTTGCAAAATCTTCACTGTTTACGTCATCTTTCTTCATTATATATATATATATATATATATATATATATATATATATATATATATATATATATATATATATATATATATATATATATATATATATATATATATATATATATATATATATATATATGTTTATGTCCTCTACAGCATTCACTTATGGCTATTTCTTCACATCGTTTTTTTTCTGCTAAGTGAATGTGATCGGACCCTTCCTCCTCTATGCTATACTCAACCCAATCTATTCGCAAGTTCTTCATGTGCGTTCTATTTTGAAACTCGTTCAAAATCTTCACTATGTCCTTGACAGCTGAAGAAATTGCGAACGAAACTTTAAAACTGATCTTATCCAAACTTTCGGTATTGCCGCTCAAACCGTTCCGCATCCCTCGATGCATTATTTTACTCATCCAAAATCGTACACGATCTCCACTACACAGTACGTGGATGACACATGTCGTGAGA
Source organism: Aegilops longissima (assembly GCA_021605205.1). NCBI lineage: Eukaryota > Viridiplantae > Streptophyta > Magnoliopsida > Poales > Poaceae > Aegilops > Aegilops longissima. The sequence continues at coordinate 73,386,916 of CM038682.1, read as the reverse complement.
AGGGAAATGGTCAGGGGCACTTTCGTCCTAAATCTTCGGGCGATCCGTTTTTCACCGTGTCTATAAATACCCCTCTTCCCTTCCTCACTTCTTTTACTCCGCTCGACCTCTCTCTCCCGCTCGAGCTCCTCAAACCCTAAGCGCCGCCCTTCTCCATAAATCGCGGTGAGGAAAAGCTTCATTGCCTCGACCTCGTCGCCGACGTACTCGCGCCGACCGCGGAAATCCTCACTCCGGCGCCGCCGTAGCTATCTTCCTCCGCCAAGTTAGGGCGTGGAAGATCTGAACTTACGAACTTCCCAACTGTTCTTCTCAGTTCATCGTGTTCTTCACTTCGGGTAATTAAAAGTTACTTTTATTACTCGCTTTGATTCTCTAACCTTCCTGAAAATCTTCAAAGGTGTTTATTCTTCAAATCTTCACACATATGAACACCTCAAACAAAATATGCTCTTGATTCGTTTCTCTAAGCAATGATTTTCTTCAAGATTCCTCAATTGTGTGGATCCTCGATCTGTACAACTCTGGAACCTAAGACAAAGAACGCTTAGTGAAATTCTTCAAAGCTCATCTGGTCAAAATCCTCAAAACTTGTTCTTTTTGAAAAACCTTCTGAGAACGCATATGACCTCTCCAAATTCCTCGCAACTATACTCTGTTCACAGGTACACATGTCCGCTGCTGAATTACTAGGTTCTCATCAACTTAACTCATTTGCAGCGTTCCTCGAAGAAAAACTGCATACTTCTTCAAAGAACTCAATTGTTCAAATTCCTCAACTGAAGAACATGGCAGACGGTAAGAAGCCACAGAAAGGAGGAAAGAAACCTGAGGTTATGACTGCGTTTGAAATCCCTGAGGAAATCTATGCTGACTATTGCACACCTGATGAAGAAAACAAAAATCAGCGCAAGGTGCGTATTCAGAAGATTGAACAGAGATGGGCACGTGAATGGAGGGAGTACAGATATGTGACTCCAAAGTACATGAAGAAATTCGCTCTAAATCCTCCATGCCCAAGAGCTCCATTGGCACCTGGAAAAGTAGCTGACCCCACAAGCATCAAACGTGGTGAGGACTTTCCTGATGAATGGGCTAAGCGCCAAGCTAAATTGGCAAAACAAGCCAAGGAGGCAGTGAAGAAATTCAATGAGGATTCTGCCATCGCTCGCTCTCGAGGCCTCGATAAAACCGAGGAAATCCATGACAAAGAAGCCTGCTCATAAGCCAAGTGCTTCACCTTCAGCGCCCTCACAGCCAAGTTCCCCAGCAGCACCCTCAAAGCAAATTCCTCACACTGCTGCTGCTCCACCAAAGTCCTCAACAGCTCCGTCAAAGTCTTCAGTTCCTGTGCACCTGGCTACATGTCAAAGGACTGCTGGCTTCTCAATTGCCTCAGGCGTTTCAGCAAGTTCCTCAGCAGCTCCCATTTCATCATCTGGCCCGACTCAGCTGAAGACCAAAGCAACAGCTGGACGAGGTCCTCGGCCAAGCCCAAAGAAGAAACAGGTTGCATTCCATGTGCCTTCTGATGATGAAGCTTCTGATGATGAACTTGCGGAAATCATCAGAGACCGTCAAGAAAAGGCCGCTAGAGCCAAAGGTACGTTTGTGCCACTGCTGTTGGATCCGAAGAAAGTCCTCGACTATATTGATCTCTGGCACAAGGATCCCAATACCCCTATGCCTGACTTTCATCGACACTGGACAAAGTCATATGTTGACTCACTTCATCGCTGAAGAAAAATGGAAGTTTGAGAAGGCAAGAGAAATCAAAAAGGCTCAATACAGAAAGGAGAAGTTCCTGAAGAAAAACGTTGTCAAAATGACACCTAAGGAGCTTCTCAAGGTCCAGACTGAAATTCAAGACCTCAGCAAAAACTTCGATTCCTATTATGCTGATTGGCAAGGAGCCAAGGTCAGATTCGTCAACCTGACGAAGAAATTCACAAATGTTGCTGCCCCAGTGCAACATGAAATTCCTCAGGCTGAAGCCTCAGCTTAGCAGACTGAAGAACATGGCAGCACTGCTGATGAAGTTCAGGCTGCTGATGAAAATGCTAGTTCTAGGGCTGATGATCCCATTCCAGCCGCTGAAAAAATTGCCAGGGCATCCACTAGTGGAGCGCCTGAAGAAACTGAAGAAGTCAGGGCAACTGCATCAGTTGTGCCTGAAGAAAATCAACCAAATTCCTCAGCTCCTCCTGCGCCAACTCCAACTCCAATTCTTCCATCTGCCTCTGATGTGAAGAAAACCAAGGCTGCAGAACGAGCTGCTGTGAAGAAAAGGAAAGCATCAGCTGCGTCAGATTCTTCGGCTGCGAAGAAAATGAAGCCTATGACCAGCTCATTCGAAAATCCAATTGATGATGTTCCGATTTCCTCCGTGCCATCAAAGGACCTTGTTCTTTTTGGAGAAAACTATGAGATCCCAAGCGGATCTGATGAAGACCATCATTCTGCTGCTTCGTCAGAGTAGATTGATGAAGAAATTGAAGTGGGCGCCATCCCTTCAACCCGTGCATTTCCTCACCTATGCCTCGGTTCACGGTGAAGAGGTGGTGTTGAGAAATTGAAGATGAAGATGTGGATATAGGATGCACCACACCAGTGATGAATGATGACTTTTGGGAAAGTCTGCATCCCAATACTCCTCTCTTCACCCCGCTCCAACAAATTCCTCAGTCCCCTGCACAAACAGTCCAAATGGACTCTGAAGAAACTCACCCCACTTGCTCTGTGCATGAAGAAATTCCAGCCACTAGTGCTGATGAACCTGCTGCTGCTGATCCTCGGACTGCACCTATTGAGGAAGAAGAAATTCCTCAGCCTGAAGAACCTGAACCTGTGATTCCTGAGGTGGTGATGCAACTCACTGACACCCCTCTGCCCAAGCAAAAGAATCCGTTCTCAAGCAAGAAAAAGTTCAAGGCTGATGATTTCTTTACCGAGCATGTATTCTTCACTGACTATAATCCATATGATTCTGCTCGCATTAGGAAGAGGCGTTTCTGGACTGCCAGCCAAGCCAACTTCTATTCCTCAGTGCTCTTCAACAAGGATAAAGTCTTCGATCATGCTCATATTCCTCATGTGGACATGGAGTCGCTGCCAGGCTTTGAGCCAGTCCTCAGTGTTCTTCATGACGCATGACTTCTGAATTTCTGCATCGATATACGTGGTGGAATGAAGAACTAATTCTTCAATTCTATGCAACGCTGCACAACACCGGAGATGCTGAAGACGTGAACTCATGGGTATTAGACTGGATGTCTGAAAATGCTCACTACAAGGCACCAGCAACTGAATTGCTTCGTGCTCTACCACCCAGTCCTCCACTTGATGGTGCTCGTTGTATCTACAACGAACCAGAACTTTCCCATCACTATATGCAAGTGCTGATGAAGCCTTTGAAGCCAAGGCAGGCCCCAAGAACCAAATTCCTCGTCAAGGAATTATTATATGTGCCTCGGACTGTCTACGGATTACAGCGAAGACAATGAGTCCTATCAAAGGCCACGACTCGAATGATGAAGAAGTCGTTGGCATCATGAAGAATATGCTTTTCAACATCATCCATGGCGTTCCCGTCAACTTCCATGATTTCTTCATGAGGACTCTGGCAAACATTGCTATGTCACCATTTGAGCTGAAGCCTTATGGGCCTTGGATAATGAGATTCATCAGGACAAGGTCTTTAGTCAATTACGAGGCTGATACTCTGAACCACTGTAGCTACTTGCCCCCGATTGAAGTCCTCAAACGGACATTTACCTCAGCTGATGACAAGGGCAAGGCTACTGCTGTGATAGATGAAGGCATTCGTCCATTGGATGGACAGTTTCACAAAGCAGCATCTTACTCCACCAATGATGACTCTGCCACACATGACTCTGCCGCAAATACCTCAGTCAAGCAAAGTCCTCAAGCTACTGCACCCAGGGTGATGACTGATCGTGAGTTACTCCTCAGTCTTCATCAGAAGGTTGATCGTAATCATAAATGGGTCAAGCGTCAGTTTGGTTCATTTCTTCACAACATGACCTCAACACACAATGCAGTGAAGAAAAACCACTACTACCTCCATGAAACCTTCAAACGCACCTGGGCTGTTCTTTCACATGTCTACAGTGAAGAAGAACTGACGGCAATGGGACTCAAGGAAGAATTTGACTGGTCTGCACCTCCTCCGAAGAAATACAAGAAGGTCAAAGTTCCTTCCTTGGTGGCCAGCTCCTATTCTTCATCTCGCGACACTGATGAAAATGAAGACTTGGACGACACCGCGGCAGGTCCTACTACAACAACCGACCCCAACAACGCTGGTGCTCCTTCTTCAACTTGAAATTCTTCAGGAGCGTTAGTCCTCAGTTTCGATCCTTTTGGTCATTCGATGACAAAGGGGGAGAAATTTGAGTTAGTCTTCAAGCGGGTCTAGTTTATTGCCTATATACAGTAATTTATTCTTGTTAAGTTACAACTCTCGTTCTTCTGAAACTTTTATTGGATCGAGTTGTAATCTTAAACCCGATGGTGCTTTGATACTTTTGATGCATTATGCTCTTGCACTATGCTCTGATTCTCTTGAGCTCCTTGAAAATCTTCATAGCAAATCCATTTGAGCTCTGATACTCTTGATGCGTTACTTTGCATGCTTGTTCCTCATTAATGTTATCGCACACATGCTGAATAACATCAAGCACCATATTTCATCATGCATTTCAAATTCTTCATATTATATGTCAAATGCGTGTATGAATTACAAGATATAGAGGGAGATCTCCACGATTCAACTCTTCAAATGTGCATTGCCTCAAAAGCAAATTCCTCACTATGCACATCTTCAAGGGGAGTTCTTCTATATCTTGCAATCAAATTCCTCATTATCAGTATTTACACTTCATATGTTTATCCCCGTTGAAAACTTAACCTATATTGTCATCAATCACCAAAAAGGGGGAGATTGTATGTGCATCTAGTGCCCCTTAGTGATTTTAGTGGATTGAAGACTTACAGGTTAAAGAACTAATGCGTTTGTGAGTGTACACAGGTCTATAAGTCTATGAGGAGTTTGATATTTACAGAGAAAGTCGACCCCTAAAAATGAAGTTCTTCGATTGAAGACTTTGATATTCGAAGACTTTCGAAGACTTTGAAAGTGAAGAAATTGGTGTGACCTTGAAGACTTGGTATTCATTTGAGGAACATGAAGCGTGAAGACTTTTGTTTTCGTAGTTTCATTTTCTCTTTCTTGAGTCATAGGAAACACCGTCTTTGTTAAAGGGGTTAGAAATACTAAGGAAAACTTTCCATGTGATGCTCAACTCAAAATCCTACACCTACCAATCCCTTGAGTGAAGCTTTTGGAAATCTCATACAGCTCCGTCAATTTCTTGATGTGAGAGATGAAGTTCTTCAGTCATTGAGAATTTGTTACGGCCGAGGAGTTAGAAATTCGCCAGTCTGGATTGCCTACGATGAGGAATATGATAGCCCGAGGAATTTGAGATTCAAATTTCCGACCGTTCTTTCTGCTCTTGGCCAGCTGTCCCATAATATCTTATCCACCTAACGGTCATATCATTGAACGGCATTTATGTCTTATCATGTCGGGCTGCTCCCTAGGCTATAAATAGCCGCCCCCTACAACCACTAGCTGGTTGGCTGCTTCGAGAGAACCTGACAGTTGTCATTTGAGAGCAACCCATCCTCTGAGGACTTTGAGTGAAAATCATCGAGTGAGGAAAAACCCAAAAACCAAACCCCTACAAACCCAAAGTGATTGAGCATCACTGAAGAAATTGATCCTGCGTGGATCCGACGCTTGTTACCTTTGAAGACTGTACTTATTCCAGACGGTTAGGCGTCATGGTCTAGAGCATCCAAGAGGAATTGTGGATCGCCGAGTGACCAAGTCTGTGAAGGTTTGGAAGTCACCTGAAGACTTACCACGAGTGATTGGGCGAGGTCTGTGTGACCTTAGTTCAAGGAGAATCTGGTGAGGACTTGGTGTCTGAGCTGCGTGCTCAGCGACTGGGTGTCCGGACTGTGTGTCCTCGAGTTTAAATACTCAGCCGCTCAACCAGACGTACAAGCGAGACAGCAGTTGGAACTGGTCTACCAAATCATTGTCTTCACCAACCTAACTGGTTCTATTTCCTCAACCCTTTCATTTCCTCATTACTGTGTTGAGTGTTTGTTCATATCTGTGTTTGAAGACTTTGACTGAAGACTTTCTCAATTTCCTCAGTTCAATTTCTCCAGTCTGTTGTCTTCATCTTGTGTTATCCTGTGATTACGCTTTCTGTACTCTGTGCTAGTCTTCATTTCATCATGATGACCATGCTTGTATTCTGTTATGCTTACTTCTGAGTACTTATTCCGCTGCAAGTAGTTCTTCGCTAAGGAATTTCCTCACCAGCACCTCGGAGTCATGAGCTTTATGCGGGACACGGTAAGTGTTCGGCTCTATCACCGTAGGAGTCGCAGCTCCCGAAGCGGTGTCCAGCCATCCGTCCTTGATCTGAGCGATCGGCTCCGGACTATGGGTCGGAGCGGATACGCGTGCGGCCTCCAAGGTGCTGTCCGGCGGCAGAGTTAGGTCATGCCCATCGTGACAGCGCGGCACGCTCGGCTGTGGCTCAGGTCCATCGAAGATCAAGTCCCCGCGGATATCGGCCGTGAAGTTTAGGCTTCCAAACCTGACCTGACGGCCAGGGGTGTAGCTTTCGATCTGCTCCAGATGGCCAAGCGAGTTGGCCCAGATCGGCCGCCCGAATCTGAAGATCTGTCGGGGAAAAAGTCTCGCCCAGGACTGCATCGTTGTTGATTGAAGAGGCCATCAAGCCTATCGCTGACGACACAGAGGAACTCTCAATGAAAGCACCAATGTCGGTGTCAAAACCGGCGGACCTCGGGTAGGGGGTCCCGGACTGTGCGTCTAGGAGGATGGTAACAGGAGACAAGGGACACGATATTTTACCCAGGTTCGGGCCCTCTTGATGGAGGTAAAACCCTACGTCCTGCTCTATTGATATTGATATTGTGGATGTTTACAAGAGTGGATCTACCACGAGATCAAGGAGGCTAAACCCTAGAAGCTAGCCTATGGTATGATTGTAAGGGTTGTTGTGATTGTAGTCCTACGGACTAAAGCCATCCGGTTTATATAGACACCGGAGAGGGCTAGGGTTACATAGAGTCGGTTACAATAGTAGGAGATCTATGTATCCGTATCGCCAAGCTTGCCTTCCACGCCAAGGAAAGTCCAATCCGGACACGGGGAGAAGTCTTCAATCTTGTATTTTCATAGTCTTGGAGTCCGGTCGATGATGATAGTCCGGCAAATGATAGTTCGGCTGATGATGGTAGTCCGGCTATCCGGAGACCCCCTGATCCAGGACTCCCTCAGTAGCCCCTGAACCAGACTTCAATGACGATAAGTCCGGCGTGTTTATTTCCTGGCATTGCAAGGCGGGTTCCTCCTCCGAATGATAGAAGATTGTGAACACCAGGATAGTGTCCGGCTCTGCAAAATAAATTCCACGTTCCACCATAGAGAGAATAATAATATATACACAAGTTCAATCTGCTGACGTTTTCTGTGGCATGACGTCACGCCACTACAAAGTCATTACTCGAATTGTTTTTTACTTTACCACCTCAGCGCATTTAGCGAAGCGGTTTCCTTGGCACGTCTTGTCGAAGCAGAGATCGTGTTTCCCCTTAATCCTGGATTCTCATCAATATGGGCGTGGGTAACCCAACCGCGCCATTGATGGTGACGCTTGGGAGATAAGCGAGTTTCACCAGGCCAGTGGGGGACGCGTAAGATTTCGCTCGCCCATAAAAGGGATAAGGATTCACCTTCTCACCTATGCCCTCTTCCTCCTTTGCTTATCCATCTCCGCGCACTCGAGCTCCAGCGCCTAAGTTCGCGCATCTCGTCTCAACCTTCTCCGACCATGTCCGGAGCGGGAGGTAAATGGTTGGTCTCCACCGTTAAGGAGGAGCAAATCGCCAAACTGCTGCGGCGCGGATACCTCTCCAGCGACATCAGCGCACCGGCTGCCCGACGAGGGCAGCTCATCCCCACCCAAGCCCCATGAGAGGTCGTCTTTCTTCCCCACTTCCTCCATGACTGGGCTTTCCACTACATCCCTTTGTCCGGGGCTCATGTTCTACTCGGCCTGGATTTCCATGATCTGGCGCGAACTTCATCCTCAACATCTCGGCGTTTATCGTCATGTGCGAGGCCTTCCTCTGCATCCAGCCCCACTTGACTTGGCTCAAGACCTTCAATGTCAAGCTGAAGGTAGTGAAGGGCACTCAAGCGGAGTCTTGGAGCGCCATGTTGGGCAAGATGCCCAATGTCCTTTAGTTGAAGGGGCCTTCGTGGAATCCGTCAAGGGTGGCAATCGGGGTGGTTCTACATCACCGAGCAGCGTGACCCTAAATGGGCGGCGACCCCCGAGTTTAGATCTGGTATCCCCACGCAGCTCACCTCCTGGAAAGAGAAGGGCTTGCTGTGGGGTAGTTTGAAGGAGCTGACGGGACTCCAAGCCTGTATCAAGAAGCTGGTGAAGAAGCTCAGGCTGGTTAACGTGGTCCAAGTCATGCTCGTCCGCCGGATTCTACCATGCCAAGAGCGGGCATTTAATCTATGGGAGTTCGATCCGGAACAGCACCAGGCGCTGTTTAAGCTCTTCGACACGACATACGAAGGCACCTGGAAGGTGCTGTTCAAGGGCGCCGAAGCCCCCGCATCCGCGACTGAAGATCGCGGATTTCGCTCGCAGCGCCAGGCCGACGAGGTAAGTGATTCTACCCCTTTACGGGACACTTGTTTTACATAGTTTGACTCTATGCGGGTTTTAATTTCCCCTTTTCCTTTGACAGGACTGGATGAGGAAGGCGGAGCAGATTACCTGTCCGGCTCCTATGCCAGAAAATCCAGTAGACGCTCGTCTAGCGAGGCTGCTGGTTCCGGCACCGCACGTGGTGCCGGAGAAGAAAACCAGAAGGAGGCCACGGGTGCTCGAAAGAGTGCCCGTTTTCAGTGTCCGGCGACTCGGGCGGACTCCTCCCGAAAATGAGGAGGAGGAAGAGGACTCTCTCCCGGAGGAGGAGAGAGGAAGAGGAAGGCTTCCCCAGCAGGGGAGGCCGAAGGGTCAAGAGGGAAGGACTATTCCCGGACAGCTCCGCCAACATCAACGTTGGCGAGGAAGAATGGCCTTCAAGGGCCAGGCCTCGGCGAGATCGTAAGTATCCGGATTCTGAATGATTTATAATTTCTTTTACGTGTCACATAGTGTCATTCTAATGCCGCATGCTGCACTGTAGTCCGGCCAGTGATGATCTCCCGCTTCATCAAGCGGGTCGTTGGCTCCGTCGGATGTAGACTCCATCCCGACCGCCTCCACCCCTCGCGACACCGAGGGCGCCGAGGTGGGATCCCAGAAGGACCCATCGGGGAGGCTCGGGCGCCACAAGGCGTCCTCCGGACTTTGCGCCAGACTCCACATCGGAACCCGCAGTGGTTCCGGAGTCCGTCGGCGCCCCTTGAGCGAAGGGCAAGACCGTGAGCCGGCGGCTTCCTTCCAACCGGAGGCGCTGCAGAGCGCTTCCATCGAGAAGAACACCGCACTATTATGAGCGCGGTGATCCGAAGGTGCAGCTTCGCCAAGAGCGGGCTGACCGAAGCCTGCGATAGCCTTCTATCGGGCTTTGAGGTAAGAAGTTAAAATATGCAATGTAATACCGCATAGACAGTAGCCCTGATGCTCGGTTCCGTGTTGGAATGAAAAGCGGAATGAGGATCTAAAAAAAAGATATCATGAGGGTTGCTAAAAATTATGTCAATATGGGTTGCAGGCTGCGCTGCTTGACCTCTGCCAGACCGATCATGGAGGTCGGTGCTTTGAAGCAGAGCTCGGCGGTCGAGCAAGAGCTCGGCCGCGCCGAAGCAGCTCGGGACAAAGAAGGTGAGTAACACCACTTTGAACTTGTACCTTCTGAAAAAGGATTTAGGTTGCAACAAAAATAACAAGGATAACATGGGTGCTGCGGGGCCCACGAGCGAGGTGGCGACCACTGAAGGAGGCCGTGTCATGACGAGCATAATCTGCCACGGAACAGGCAGAGCGAGAAAAGCAGGAGGCGGGGTGGCGGTGGTTCAGCAAGAGCTCCAGGCTCTCATGGAAAAGCATGAGAGTTTGGGCGTGACTCAAAGACTCGAGAGTCCGAGCTTGCCTCGGCTCTCGAAAGTGCTAAAACCGCCAAGGCCGAGGCCCATAAGTCCCTTCAGAGATTGAGTTGATGAGGAAGATAGCGGCGGGTAAGGCATTTTTCATGCAAAGCAAGCATGTGAATGTAAATTACGTGTTACTTACCCGGTTCGGAGCTCTCGAGGCGTTTGCAGATCTGCCTCATGGCGTGTCATGCGCCGTATTCTACCAAGCCGAGGAGGGAGCTCAGCGGAGAAGGTCTTCGGTCTCGAGCCGGTATCTTTGAGACCGGCCATCCGGTGCCCCTTAGCGACCAGCTGAAGCAGTTGGTCGAGCTTCACAAGGTGGCCGAGCAGGCCATGAAGGGCCTCATAGTCCGGCTGTGGCTGGAGAGGCCATGCACAGGAGCTACTTCGCCTCGTCTGACGGCTGGTGGATCGTGCCCACAGGTGGAGGTTATCCAGCGCTCCGCCTGTATTTAAGGTGCTCGTCGGGCCCTTGCCCGCGCAAAGGTGCATTGGGGCAAGCTGGATGCGGAGAAGCTAATCACTGACGCGCCACCAGCGGTCAAGGAACATCGTACGCCCGAAATTTACTATAAGGCTGTCCTGAAGGGTGCCCGCAAGATTGCGGATGAGTGCCCCAGGGATGTAATTTTTGAGTGAATTCGCAATGTGTTATCATGTGCGCTGAAAACTTTGTTCATATCGCTAAGCAACGCTTGTTAATTTAAAATATTACCTTCATGCGGCCGTTTATTAAATCGAGAGATGGCAAGTCGTCGGGTTCAGCCCCATGCCACGAGTCTTTGGGGTGTTCGGGATAAACATGAGCGCTCTAGTTCCCACTTTTGGGTCCATCGAGGAGGCGCCAACACAACGAACAAGGCAACCGGACTTATAGTGCTTGAACACTCTCACTTAGCCATAGAATTCTATAATTTTAAATTTGGTGAAGCCCCTAGTATTCGGAGGACCGAATTGGGGCGCTATCCACGCCTTCGTCGGACATAATCGAACTTCGCTCGGCGGCGTAGGTCTTTAAGGACCGAAAGGACCTCTCGAACAGCGACCAGTCTCTCGCCTTATCATGACAGTCAGTTTTAGCTTTCTCCATCGAGGTGTTAACCCGGCTCAACCGGGCGCCATCGCAGTGGTTCTCCCGATGCTACCTTAGCCGATAGAACGGAACATAAGGTGCCAAACATGGGAGCCGGCAAACCCAACTATTGACCCAAGACATGATTGGAGCCGATTCATATAATGCTATAAGTTCGGGTGCCGCACTTGTGAAAGTGTCGGACTTTATCACACCATAATGCGGATAACATAAGCCCTGGTGTATTTGGCGTACCAGAGTGTACGGATGCAACATGTAAATAAATGAACATATATATATAAGGTAATGCAATTATGGGCAAGAAGTGCTGCATTTTATTCGAGAAGATATGCTATGAGTGCGGAATGATACAAATAGTGCGGAAAGCAAGGGATTGGACGAATTAAAGGCGTCTCCCTCGAGGGTAGGCAGCGGAATGTTTGTATTTTACAAATTTAATGCTCGTGATGGAGACCACCAGGTGTTAAATCGCGCCTTTGTCCTTCCCTGGCTGTTGCATCGTGAGTTCGCAGGTTCGCGCCACGGACAGAGTTCTGTATAAAAAGAGAAAATAAAAGAAAAAAGCGACACACTTGGGAACCCTGGTGTGGTCGAACCGCTCTGGGTCTGTTGTGGTTGTGCCTCTCCCCCTATGCCCATGGTATCTCCAAGGCGTAATTATGTACGCGGAGAGCTTGTCTTACAATTTTGCGAGGGCTGGGGCTAAGGCCGCATTGCTACGTGTGCTCGGAGCGTGCTGGTGGTCTTGGTTGATGTTGCTCCGGCGCGTTTGGTGCGTGTCCGGTCGTTTAACGGCGGACTCGAGAATTGCCTTAAAAGGCTGCTCTGTACTTCTGCCGCGAGAGCCGCTGTATGTTCCTCCGTTCGGAGGGAGCGTTCCGTGTTTCCATTGACCATGATGACTCCAGGAGGGCCTGGCATCTTGAGCTTAAGGTATGCATAATGCGGCACCGTGTTGAATTTTGCAAACGCGGTTCGTCCGAGCAGAGCATGATAGCCGCTATGGAATGGGACTATGTCGAAGATTAACTCCTCGATTCGGAAATTATCCGGGGATCCGAAGACCACTTCCAGTGTAACTGAGCCTGTACAATTGGCCTCGACACCTGGTATGACACCTTTGAAGGTTGTCTTTGTAGGTTTAATCCTTGAAGGGTCTATGCCCATCTTGCGCCTTTGTATCCCGATAAAGCAGGTTCAGGCTCTGCCGCCGTCCATCGGGACTCTCGTGAGGTGAAATCCATCGACGATTGGGTCTAAATCCAATGCGGCGAATCCGCCATGGTGGATCTTGGTCGGATGGTCTCTTCGATCGAAAGTGATCGGGCAAGAGGACCATGGGTTGAATTTTAGGCGACTGGCTCCATCGCGTATCGTCCTTTAGTGCACGCTTCCGCTCCCTCTTGGGAATATCGTTGCGTATATCATGTTTACCGTCCGAACTTGAGGGGGGAATCCCTTTTGTCCTCTGTTGTTCGGCTGCCGGGTCTCTTCCTCGTCATCGCTGTGTAGCCCCTTGTCACTGTTTTCGGCGATTAATTTGCCTTCTTGCTTGAATACCCAACAATCTCTTTTGGAGTGGTTAGCTGGCCTTTCGGGGGTTCCATGTATTTGGCAAGAGCGGTCGAGTATCCGGTCCAAATTGGACGGGCCTGGAGTGGTTCTTTTGAATGGCTTCTTTCGTTGACCGGGTTTGGAGCCTCGGAATCCGGCGTTGACTGCCGTATCCTCATTGTTGTCGCCGTTAATGCGGCGTTTGTTTTTGTTTCGACGCAACCTGCCATTGCGGTCCTTGGTATCCGGACTCCTAGCATTTTTGCTGAGGTTGTTGCTGCGAGCTAGCCAGCTATCCTCTCCCGCACGGAAGCGGGTCATGAGTGATGTGAGGGCTGCCATGGATTTCGGCTTCTCCTGTCCTTGGTGCCGGGCCAGCCACTCGTCGCGGATGCTATGTTTGAAGGCAGCGAGGGCCTCTGCATCCGGACAGTCGACGATTTGATTTTTCTTTGTTAAGAACCATGTCCGAATTGCTCGGCGATTAAATGCGGCTGCTGGATTATGTGGCTTAGGTCATCGTCCGGTGGTCGCACGTCGTGCCACAGGAAGTTGTCGAGGAATGCGGCTTCCGTGTCTTCCCACATCAATTGACTCTGCGGGCAAGCTGTTAAGCCAATGCCGAGCTGGTCCTTTAAGCTTGCGGGAGATATTTGATGGCGTGAAGATCGTCGCCCGGGGCCATGTGTATATGGAGAAGATAATCCTCAATCCAAACCGCGGGGTCTGTTGTGCCATCGTAGGATTCGATGTTAACGGGTTTAAACCCTTGAGGATTTGATGATCCATTACTTCGTCGGTGAAGCATAGTGGGTGTCTGGCGCCTCTGTATTGAGCAATATCGCGGCGTAGCTCGAGAGGCGTTATCTGCTGTGTTGACCCGGCGAGTAGTTATATCCGCGCGACGGTACTCGTCGTGGGTCTTGGGGAGCCCACGTGATCCATAGATAGATCTGGATTGTCTTGCCTTGTCCTCAATATATCCCGCAAGTCCGTAGCGTTCCCGTGGTTTCATGCTTTTTGAGCGATGCCGGGTGCGGTTTTGGTGGAGGGCTTGCATGCCTCTCTGTCGCGGCCACGAGGTGGCCGGTCTGCCGTATTGTGCGCTGGTGATGCAGGTTTGTATGCCTCCTCCTCTAATCGGGGAAGCAACTTGCGTTTTGGGTAACTTTTGGAGGGGCGTTCAAGTTTATACTCTTTGGCCGCGAGGACCTCGGTCCATCTGTCGGCCAGTAGGTCTTGATCAGCTTGAAGCTGTTGCTGCTTTTTCTTTAGGCTGTTTGCCGTGGCCATTAGCCTGCGTCTGAAATGCTCTTGTTCGACGGGATCCTCAGGCACGATGAATTCATCGTCGCCGAGGCTTGCCTCGTCTCCGGAGGAGGTAAGTAATTGTCATCCTCGACCTCTTAAATGCCGCCTCTCGTGAGGGCTCGCTTCTGCCTCCTCCTGCGCTGGATCGTGCTGGAGGGAGTTGTCTTCGTCACTTTCTGGGGTGTTATTATCTCGTGTGCCGGAATCTCCATTCTTGCCGTGGCGGGAATTAGAGCGGCGCTGCTGACGTCAGCGCTTGGGCTGTTTCTTTAAGAATCGGCCTCCGCTGCTTCTTCGTCGTCCCCATCTTTTGGGGTGTCCACCATGTATATGTCGTATGACGAGGTGGTCTTCCAGTGTCCTGTGGGCACTGGTTCTTAATAGTCTCCGCATGTCGTCCATACCGTCGATGTCTTGGTCGTCGTAGTCGAGTCGTCGGTTAAATCATCGGCGGTGGCTCTGAAGTGGGTGGTGGGTGGGCTCTGAATTTCTTCGTCGTCCGCGTCCCAACTGTCCTGGCCGTAGTTCGCCAGGGCTCTCGAATAGCGAGAGATGCTTGATGAATTTATGATGTCGCCAAAGGCGAAAGTGCTGAAAGATGTCTGCAGCGGTGAATTCCATGATCGGCGCCCAATCGGATTCGACCGGCAGGGGCGCAGGAGGTTCGGAGTCCGGCAGAGAGTCCGGCACCTCGGAGTCATGAGCTTTATGCGGGACACGGTAAGTGTTCGGCTCTATCGCCGTAGGAGTTGCAGCTCCCGAAGCGGTGTCCAGCCATCCGTCCTTGATCCGAGCGATCGGCTCCGGACTATGGGTCGGGCGGATTCGTGTCTTGACCTCAAAGCGCTGTCCGGCGGCGAGTTAGGTCATGCCCATCGTGACAGCGCTGCACGCTTCGGCTGTGGCTCGGATCCATCGAGATCAAGTCCCCGCGATATCGACCGTGAAGTTTAGGCTTCAAACCTGACCGACGGCCAGGGCGTGGCTTCGATCTGCTCGGATGGCCAAGCGAGTTGGCCCGCGATCTTGAAGCCGCCGAATCTGAAGATCTATCCGGGGAAAGGTCTCACCCAGACTGCGTTGTTGTTGATTGAAGAGGCCATCAAGCCTATCGGTGGCGACACGAGGAACTCTCAATGAAAGCACCAATGTCGGTGTCAAAACCGCGGATCTCGGTAGGGGTCCCAAACTGTGCGTCTAGGCGGATGGTAACAGGAGACAAGGGACACGATGTTTTACCCAGGTTTGGGCCCTCTTGATGGAGGTAAAACCCTACGTCCTGCTCGATTGATATTGATATTGTGGATATTTACAAGAGTGGATCTACCACGAGATCAAGGAGGCTAAACCCTAGAAGCTAGCCTATGGTATGATTGTAAGGGTTGTTGTGATTGTAGTCCTACGGACTAAAGCCATCCGGTTTATATAGACACCGGAGAGGGCTAGGGTTACATAGAGTCGGTTACAATAGTAGGAGATCTACGTATCCGTATCGCCAAGCTTGCCTTCCACGCCAAGGAAAGTCCCATCCGGACACGGGGAGAAGTCTTCAATCTTGTATCTTCATAGTCTTGGAGTCCGGTCGATGATGATAGTCCGGCAAATGATAGTTCGGCTGATGATGGTAGTCCGGCTATCCGGACACCCCCTAATCCAGGACTCCCTCAGTAGCCCCTGAACCAGTCTTCAATGACGATAAGTCCGGCGTGTATATTGCTTGGCATTGCAAGGCGGGTTCCTCCTCCGAATGATAGAAGATTGTGAACACCAGGATAGTGCCCGGCTCTACAAAATAAATTCCATGTTCCACCGTAGAGAGAATAATAATATATACACAAGTTCAATCTGCTGACGTTTTCTGTGGCATGACGTCACGCCACTACCAAGTCATTACTCGAATTGTTTCTTACTTTACCACCTCAGCGCATTTAGCGACGCGGTTTCCTTGGCACGTCTTGTCGAAGCAGAGATCGTGTTTCCCCTTAATCCGAGATTCTCAACAATACGGGCGTGGGTAACCCAACCGCGCCATTGATGGTGACGCTTGGGAGATAAGCGAGTTTTACCAGGCCAGTGGGGGACGCATAAGATTTCGCCCGCCCATATAAGGGATAAGGATTCACCTTCTCACCTACGCCTTCTTCCTCCTTTGCTTATCCATCTCCGTGCACTCGAGCTCCAGCGCCCAAGTTCGCGCATCTCGTCTCAACCTTCTCCGACCATGTCCGGAGCGGGAGGTAAATGGTTGGTCTCCACCGTTAAGGAGGAGCAAATCGCCAAAATGCGCGGCGCTGGATACCTCTCCTGCGACATCGTGCACCGGCTGCCCGACGAGGGGCAGCTCATCCCCAACCCCAGGCCCCATGAGAGGGTCGTCTTTCTTCCCCACTTCCTCCGCGGACTGGGCTTTCCACTACATCCCTTTATCCGGGGGCTCATGTTCTACTACGGCCTGGATTTCCATGATCTGGCGCCGAACTTCATCCTCAACATCTCGGCGTTTATCGTCGTGTGTGAGGCCTTCCTCTGCATCTAGCCCCACTTCGGCTTTTGGCTCAAGACCTTCAATGTCAAGCGAAGGTAGTGAAGGGCACTCAAGCGGAGTCTTGGGCGCCATGTTGGGCAAGATGCCCAATGTCCTTTAGTTGAAGGGCCTTCGTGGAATCCGTCAAGGGGTGGCAATCGGGGTGGTTCTACATCACCGAGCCGCGTGACCCTAAATGGGCGGCAGCCCCCGAGTTTAGCTCTGGTATCCCCACGCAGCTCACCTCCTCGAAAGAGAAGGGCTTGCTGTGGGGTAGTTTGAAGGAGCTGACGGGACTCCAAGCCTGTATCAAGAAGCCGGTGAAGAAGCTCAGGCTGGTTAACGTGGTCCAAGTCATGCTCGTCCGCCAGATTCTCCCATGCCAAGAGCGTTCATTCAATCTATGGGAGTTCGATCCGGAACAGCACCAGGCGCTGAATAAGCTCTTCGACACAACGTACGAAGGCGCCTGGAAGGTGCTCTTCAAGGGCGCCGAAGCCCCCGCATCCGCGGCTGAAGATAGCGGATTTCGCTCGCAGCGCCAGGCCGACGAGGTAAGTGATTCTACCCCTTTACGGGACACTTGTTTTACATAGTTTGACTCTATGCGGGTTTTAATTTCCCCTTTTCCTTTGACAGGACTGGATGAGGAAGGCGAAGCAGGTTACCTGTCCAGCTCCTATGTAAGAAAATCCAGTAGACGCTCGTCTAGCGAGGCTGCTGGTTCCGGCACCGCACGTGGTGCCGGAGAAGAAGGCCAAGAATGAGGCCACGGGTGCTCGAAAGAGTGCCCGTTTTCAGGTGTCCGACGACTCCGGGGCGGACTCCTCCCCTGAAAATAAGGAGGAGGAAGAGGACTCTCTCCCAGAGGAGGGAGAGAGGAAGAGGAAGGCTTCCCCAACAGGGGAGGCCGAAGGGTCCAAGAGGGGAAGGACTATTCCCCCGGACAGCTCCGCCAACATCAACGTTGGCGAGGAAGAATGGCCTTCAAGGGCCAGGCCTCCGGCGAGATCGTAAGTATCCAGATTCCTAAATGATTTATAATTTCTTTTTCTGTGTCACATAGTGTCATTCTAATGCCGCATGCTGCCTGTAGTCCGGCCAGTGATGATCTCCCCGCTTCATCAAGCGGGTCGTTGGCTCCGTCGGATGTAGACTCCATCCCGACCGCCTCCACCCCTCGCGACACCGAGGGCGCCGAGTGGGATCCCAAAAGGGACCCATCGGGGGAGGCTCCGGAGGCGCCACAAGGCGTCCTCCCGGACTTTGCGCCGGACTCCACATCGGAACCCGCAGTGGTTCCGGAGTCCGGCCGGCGGCCCCTTCGAACGAAAGGCAAGACCGTGACGCCGGCGGCTTCCGTCCAACCGGAGGCGCCGGGTAATTTGTTGGAGGCGCTGCAGAGCGCATCCATCGAGGAAGAACACCGCACTATTATGAGTGTGGTGATCCAGAAGGTGCAGCTCGCCAAGAGCGGGCTGACCGAAGCCTGCAGTAGCCTTCTATCAGGCTTTGAGGTAAGAAGTTAAAAATATGCAATGTAATACCGCATAGAAAGTAGCCCCTGATGCTCGGTTTGGTGTTCGGAAAGAAAAGATTGACTGAGGATCTAAAAAAAAGAAGATATACGCAGGGTTGCTAAAAATTATGTCAATATGGGTTGCAGGCTGCGCTGCTGACCTCTGCCGCCTTGATCTGCGAGGTCGGTGCTTTGAAGCAGAGCTCGGCGGTCCGAGCAAGAGCTCGGCAGCGCCAGAAGCAGCTCGGGACAAAGAAGGTGAGTAACACAACTTTGCACTTGTACCTTACAGAAAAGGATTTAGGTTGCAACAAAAATAACAAGGATAACATGGGTGCTGCAGGGCCCACGAATGAGGTGGCGACCACGAAGGAGGCCGTGTCATGACGAATGCAATCTGACCCGCAGGCAGGCAGAGCGAGAAAAGCAGGAGGCGGGTGGCGGTGGTTCAGCAAGAGCTCCGGCTCTCATGGAAAAGCATGAGAGTTTGGGCGTGACTCAAAGACTTCGAGTCGAGCTTGCCTCGGCTCGAAAGTGCCAAACCGCCAAGGCGAGAGGCCCATAAGTCCCTTCAGAGATTGAGTTGATGAGGAAGATAGCGGCGGGTAAGGCATTTTTCATGCAAAGCAAGCATGTGAATGTAAATTACGTGTTACTTACCCGAATCGGAGCTCTCGAGGCGTTTGCAGATCTGCCTTGCAGCGTGTCGATGCCGCCGTATTCTACCGAGCCGGGAGGGAGCTCAGCGGAGAAGGTCTTCGGTCTCGGTATCTTTGAGACCGGCCATCAGTGCCCCTAGCGACCAGCTGAAGCAGCTGGTCGAGCTTCTAAGGTGGCCGAGTAGGCCATGAAGGGCCTCATAGTCCGGCTGTGGCTGGAGAGGCCATGCACAGGAGCTACTTCGGCCTCGTCACGGCGGCTGGTGGATCGTGCCCTGGGTGGAGGTTATCAAGCGCTCCGCTTGTATTGAAGGTGCTCGTCGGGCCCTTGCCAGCGCAAAAGGTGCATTGGGGCAAGCTGGATGCGGAGAAGCTAATCAGCGAGCGCCACCAGCGGGCAAGGAACATCGTCGCCCAAAATTTATTATAAGGCTGTCTGAAGGGTGCCATAAGATTGCGGATGAGTGCCCCAGGGATGTAATTTTGAGTGAATTAGCAATGTATTATCACTGTGCGCTGAAAACTTTGTTCATATCGCTAAGCAACGCTTGTTAATTTAAAATATTACCTTTTATGCGGCCGTTTATTAAATCTGAGTGATGGCAAGTCGTCGGCTTCAGCCCCCATGCCACGAAGTCTTTGGGGTGTTCGGGATAAACATGAGCGCTCTAGTTCCCATTTTGGGTCCATCGAGGCGGCTCAACACAACGAACAAGGCAACGGACTTATAGTGCTTGAACACTCTCACTTAGCCATAGAATCCTATTATTTTAAATTTCAGCGAAGCCCCTAGTATTCGGAGGACCGAATTGGGCGCTATCCACGCCTTCGGGACATAATCCGAACTTCGCTCGAGCGGCGTGGGTCTTTAAGGACCGAAAGGACCTCTCGAACAGCGACCAGTCTCTCGCCTTATCATGACAGTCGGTTTTAGCTTTCTCCTCGAGGCGTTAACCCGGCTCAGCCGGCGCAATCGCATGGTTCTCCCATTGCTACCTTAGCCGATAGAACGGAACATAAGGTGCCAAACATGGGAGCTGGCAAACCAACTATCGACCCAAGACATGGTTGGAGCCGATTCATATAATGCTATAAGTTGGGGTGCCGCACTTGTGAAAGTGTCGGGACTTTATCACACCATAATGCGGAGAACTTAAGCCCTGGTGTATTTGGCCGTACAGTGTCTTGATGCAACATGTAAATAAATGAACATATATATATATAGGTAATGCAATTATGGGCAAGAAGTGCTGCATTTTATTCGAGAAGATATGCTATGAGTGCGGAATGATACAAATAGTGCAGAAAGAAAGGGATTGGACGAATTAAAGGCGTCTCCCTCCAGGGGTAGGCCGCGGAATGTTTGTATTTAACAAATTTAATGCTCGTGATGGAGAACACCTGGGTGTTCGTCACGGCCTTTGTCCTTCCCTGGCTGTTGCATCGTGAGCTCGGCAGGTTCGCCGCCGGACAGAGTTCTGTATAAAAAAGAGAAAAATAAAAGAAAAAAGAGCGAGACACTTGGGAGCCCCTGGTGTGGTCGAACCGCACTCTGGGTCTGTTGTGGTTGTGCCTCTCCCCCTATACCCATGGTATCTCCAAGGCGTAATTATGTACGCGGAGAGCTTGTCTTACAATTTTGCGAGGGCTGGGGTTAAGGCCGCATTGCTACGCGTGCTCGGAACGTGCCAGGTGGTCTTGGTTGATGTTGCTCCAGGCGCGTTTGGTCGTGTCCGGTCGTTTAACGGCCGGACTCGAGAATTGCCTTAAAAGGCTGATCTGTACTTCTGCCGCGAGAGCCGCTGTATGTTCCTCCGTTCGGAGGAGCGTTCCGTGTTTCCATTGACCGTGATGACTCCACGAGGGCCTGGCATCTTGAGCTTAAGGTATGCATAATGCGGCACCGCGTTGAATTTTACAAGCGCGTTCGTCCGAGCGAGCATGATAGCCGCTACGGAGCGGGACTATGTCGAAGATTAACTCCTCGCTCGGAAATTATCCGGGATCCGAAGACCACTTCGATGTAATCGAGCACTGTACAATTGGCCTCGACACCTGGTATGACACCTTTGAAGGTTGTCTTTGTAGGTTTAATCCTTGAAGGGTCTATGGCCATCTTGCGCATTGTATCCTGATAAAGCAGGTTCAGGCTACTGCCGCCGTCCATCAGGACTCTCGTGAGGTGAAATCCATCGACGATTGGGTCTAAAACCAATGCGGAGAATCCTCCATGGCGGATACTGGTCGGATGGTCTCTTCGATCGAAAGTGATCGGGCAAGAGGACCATGGGTTGAATTTTGGGGCGACTGGCTCCATCGCGTATACGTCCCTTAGTGCACGCTTGCGCTCCCTCTTGGGAATATGTGTTGCGTATGTCATGTTTACCGTCCGAACTTGAGGGGGGAATCCCTTTTGTCCTCTGTTGTTCGGCTGCCGGGTCTCTTCCTCGTCATCCCTGTGTAGGCCCTTGTCATTGTTTTCGGCGATTAATTTGCCTTCTTGCTTGAATACCCAACAATCTCTGTTGGTGTGGTTAGCTGGCTTTTCGGGGGTTCCATGTATTTGGCAAGAGCGGTCGAGTATCCGGTCCAAATTGGACGGGCCTGGAGTGGTTCTTTTGAATGGCTTCTTCCGTTGACCGGGTTTGGAGCCTCGGAATCCGGCGTTGACTGATGTATCCTCATTGCTGTCGCCGTTAATGCGGCGTTTGTTTTTGTTTCGACGCAACCTGCCATTGCGGTCCTTGGTATCCGGACTCCCAGCATTTTTGCTGAGGTTGTTGCTTTGAGCTAGCCAGCTATCCTCTCCCGCACAGAAGCGGGTCATGAGTGATGTGAGGGCTGCCATGGATTTCGGCTTCTCCTGTCCTAGGTGCCGGGCCAGCCACTCGTCACGGATGTTATGTTTGAAGGCAGCGAGGGCCTCTGCATCCGGACAGTCGACGATTTGATTTTTCTTTGTTAAGAACCGTGTCCAGAATTGCTGGCCGATTAAATGCAGCTGCTGGATTATGTGGCTTAGGTCATCTGCGTCGTGGTCGCATCGTCGTGCCTCGAAGTTGTCGAGGAATGCAGCTTCCAGGTCTTCCCAGCATCCAATTGACTCTGTGGGCAAGCTGTTAAGCCAATGTCGAGCTAGTCCTTTAAGCTTGAGCGGGAGATATTTGATGGCGTGAAGATCGCCGCTGCGGGCCATGTGTATATGGAGAAGATAATCCTCAATCCAAACCGCGGGGTCTGTTGTGCCATCGTAGGATTCGATGTTAACGGGTCTAAACCCTTCAGGGATTTGATGATCCATTACTTCGTCAGTGAAGCATAGTGGGTGTGCGTCGCCTCTGTATTGAGCAATATCGCGACGTAGCTCGAGAGAGCGTTGTCTGCTCTGTTCGGCCCGGCCGGAGTAGTTATATCCGGCGCGACGGTATTCGTCATGGGTCTTGGGGCGCCCACGTGATCCATAGATAGATCTGGATTGTCTTGCCTTGTCCTCCAATATATCCCGCAAGTCCGGCGCGTTCCCCCGTGGCTTCATGCTTTTTGAGCGATGCCGGGGTATGGTTTTGGTGGAGGGCTTGCATGCCTCTCTGTCGCGGCCACGAGGTGGCCGGTCTGCCATATTGTGCGCTGGTGATGCAGGTTTGTATGCCTCCTCCTCTAATCAGGGGAGCAACTTGCGTCTTGGGTAACTTTTGGAGGGCTGTTCGAGTTTATTCTCTATGGCCGCGAGGACCTCGGTCCATCTGTCGGCCAGTAGGTCTTGATCAGCTTGAAGCTGTTGCTGCTTTTTCTTTAGGCTGTTTGCCGTGGCCATTAGCCTGCGTCTGAAACGCTCTTGTTCGACGGGATCCTCAGGCACGATGAATTCGTCGTCGCCGAGGCTTGCCTCGTCTCCGGAGGGAAGTAAGTAATTGTCATCCTCGACCTCTTCATCTGCCGCCCTCTCGTGAGGGCTCGCTTCTGCCTCCTCCTGCGCTGGATCGTGCTGGAGGGAGTTGTCTTCGGCACTTTTTGGGGTGTTATTATCTCCTGTGCCGGAATCTCCATTCTTGCCGTGGCGGGATTTAGAGCGGCGCCGCTGATGTCGGCGCTTGGGCTGTTTCTTTAAGGAATCGGCCTCCGCTGCTTCTTCGCCGTCCCCATCTTTTGGGGTGTCCACCATGTATATGTTGTATGACGAGGTGGTCTTCGGTGTCTGTGGGCCTTTGGTTCTTAATAGTCTCGGCATCGTCATCCATACCGTCGATGTCTTGGAGTCGTAGTCGAGTCGTCGGTTAAATCGCCGACGGTGGCTCTGAAGTGGGTGGTGGGTGGGCTCTGAATTTCTTCGTCGTCCGCATCCCAACCGTCCTGGCGTGGTTCGCCAGGGCTCTCGGATAGCGAGAGATGCTTGATGAATTTATGATATCGCCGAAGGGCGAGTGCTGAAAGATGTCCGCAGCGGTAAATTCCATGATCGGCGCCCAATCGGATTCGACTGGCAGGGGCGCAGGAGGTTTGGAGTCCGGTAGAGAGTCCGGCACCTCGGAGTCATGAGCTTTATGCGGGACACGGTAAGTGTTCAGCTCTATCGCCGTAGGAGTCGCATCTCCCGAGGCGGTGTCCAGCCATCCGTCCTCGATCCGAGCGATCGGCTCCGGACTATGGGTCGGAGCGGATCGCGTCGACCTCAAGGTGCTGTCCGCGGCGAGTTAGGTCATGCCCATCGTGACAGCGCACACGCTTCGGCGTGGCTCAGATCCATCAAGATCAAGTCCCCGCGGATATCGGCCGTGAAGTTTAGGCTTCAAACCTGACTCGACGGCCAGGGCGTAGCTTCGATCTGCTCCAGATGGCCAGCGAGTTGGCTCGCGATCTGAAGCCGCCGAATCTGAAGATCTGTCCGGGAGAAAAGTCTCGCCCGGGACTGCGTCGTTGTTGATTGAAGAGGCCATCAAGCCTATCGGTGGCGACACGAGAGGAACTCTCAATGAAAGCACCAATGTCGGTGTCAAAACCGGCGGATCTCGGTAGGGGGTCCCGAATCTGTGCGTCTAGGCGGATGGTAACAGGAGACAAGGGACACGATGTTTTACCCAGGTTCGGGCCAGTTGATGGAGGTAAAAACTCTACATCCTGCTCGATTGATATTGATATTGTGGATGTTTACAAGAGTGGATCTACCACGAGATCAAGGAGGCTAAACCCTAGAAGCTAGCCTATGGTATGATTGTAAGGGTTGTTGTGATTGTAGTCCTACGGACTAAAGCCATCCGGTTTATATAGACTACAATAGTAGGAGATCTACGCATCCGTATCGCCAAGCTTGCCTTCCACGCCAAGGAAAGTCCCATCCGGACACGGGGAGAAGTCTTCAATCTTGTATCTTCATAGTCTTGGAGTCCGGCCGATGATGATAGTCCGGCAAATGATAGTTCGGCTGATGATGGTAGTCCGGCTATCCGGACACCCCCTAATCCAGGACTCCCTCAGGGGTCGAGGAAATACTAAGGAAAAATTTCCATGTGATGCTCAACTCAAAATCCTACACCTACCAATCCCTTCGAGTGAAGCTTTTGGAAATCTCATACAGCTCGATCAATTTCTTGATGTGAGTCGAAGTTCTTACGACGCCGAGAATTTGTTCGACCGAGGAGTTAGGAATTCGCCAAAGTCAGATTGCCTACAGTGAGAACATGATAGCCCGAGGAATTTGAGATTCAAATTTCCGACCGTTGTTGTGCTTTCTTGCCACTGTCCCATAATATCTTATCCACCTAACGGTCATATCATTGAAGGGCATTTATGTCTTATCATGTCGGGCTGCTCCTAGGCTATAAATAGCCGCCCCTACAACCACTAGCTGGTTGGCTGCTTGAGAGAACCCGACACTTGTCATTTGAGAGCAACCCATCCTCGAGGACATTGAGTGAAAATCATCGAGTGAGGAAAACCCAAAACCAAACCCTACAAACCCAAAGTGATTGAGCATCATGAAGAAATTGATCCTGCGTGGATCCGGCGCTTATTACCTTTGAAGACTGTGCTTCTTCCAGATGGTTAGGCGTCATGGTCTAGAGCATCAAGAGGAATTGTGGATAGCCGAGTGACCAAGTCTGTGAAGGTTTGGAAGTCGCCGAAGACTTACCACAGTGATCGGATGAGGTCTGTGTGACCTTAGTTCAAGGAGAATACGGTGAGGACTTGGTGTCCTGAGCTGCGTGCTCAGCCGATCGGGTGTCCGGACTGTGTGTCCTCGAGTTTAAATACTCAGCCGCTCCAACCAGACGTACAACTGAGACAGCAGTTGGAACTGGTCTACCAAATCATTGTCTTCACCAACCTAACTGGTTCTATTTCCTCAACCCTTTCATTTCCTCATTACTGTGTTGAGTGTTTGTTCATATCTGTGTTTGAAGACTTTGACTGAAGACTTTCTCAATTTCCTCAGTTCAATTTCTTCAGTCTGTTTGTCTTCATCTTGTGTTATCCTGTGATTACGCTTTCTATACTCTGTGCTAGTCTTCATTTCATCATGATGACCATGCTTGTATTCTGTTATGCTTACTTCTGCGTACTTATTCCGCTGCAAGTAGTTCTTCGCTAAGGAATTTCCTCACCAGCAAATTCCTTAGTGAAGAATTCATAAAAATCGCCTATTCACCCCCCCCCCCCGCTAGTCGATATAATGCACTTTCAGCTTCTCGCAAACCAAAGCTTCTCTCACAACAAGAATGATGGTTTCGGTAGGGAACGTGCCACCTTTGGGGATGAAACGATATTTGTTGCATCTACATACTTTCAAAAAATTTCTCATGTCAACATAGAACAACAGGAGTGTTGTGCAATTTTTTGTGATATTTCGGGGTTCGCGTGGACATTTTTATACATCAACTGGGTTTTCTATGAATTCATGTGCATAATTCAAATTTGAACTACATGCACATGCTCTAGTGCCTATAAATGGATTGAAAAGTCAAATGTGTCTCCTTGGTTGCAAGCTTAGGTCCCATGCAAGAAATGGGAATGAATTTCAAACAACTTTGCCACCGTCGCTCGGCCGCTAACATTGAGATACATGGTTTTAAAATTATAGTAAATCGAAAACTCGTTTGAAATTAATGAAACTTGACATGCTATCATGGAACGGCAGCAACATGTAGTGGTAAAAATATTGTCCCATTTGGGGCAGGTTGGGGTATAATCTTCTCACAAACCAGAGCTTCTCGCAACAAGCCTCATGGTAACGGTAGGGAACGTTTCACCTTTTTGGATGAAACGATATTCGTTGCCTCTTCTTGATTTCAATTTTTGCTCTAGCATCAACATAGAACAACAGGTGTGTTGTGTTAAATTTTGGAATTTTTCGAGGTTCGTTTGGACATTTTTATGCATTAGTTGACCTTTTAATGCATTTATGTGCATATTCAAATTTGAACTACATGCACATGCTCTAATGCATATAAATTGGTTGAAAATTCATATATGTGTCCTTGGTTGCATGCTTAGGTCCCATGCAAGAAATGGAAATGAATGCCAAACACCCTGCCACCGTCACTCGGCCACAAACATTGAGATACCTGATTTTTAAATTCTAGTAAATCCAAAAGTCATCTGTAATTCATGAAACATGGCAAGCTTTCATGGAGCGGCATCAACATGTCGTCGTAAAATTTTCGTCCCATTTGGGGCAGGTTTGGGTATAAGCTTCTCACAAACCAGAGCTTCTCACAACAAGCCTGATGGTTTCGGTAGGGAACGTTTCACCTTTGTGGACGAAACGATAGCCGTTGCCTCTTCTTGATGTCAATTTTTTCTCTAGTGTCCACATAGAACAACATGAGTGTTGTGTTAAATTTTGGAATTTTTCGGGGTTCGTTAGCACATTCTTATGCATTAATTGAGTTTTCAATGCATTTATGTGCATAATTCAAATTTGAACTACATCACATGCTCTAATGCATATAAATTGGTTGAAAAATTAAATCTGTGTCCTTGGTTGCATGCTTACGTCCCATGCAAGAAATAGGAACGAATGTCGAATACCCTGCCAGCGTCACTCGAATGAAAACATTGAGATACCTAGTTTTTCAATTCTAGTAAATCCAAAACTCGTCTGAAATTCAGGAAACCTGGCATGCTATCATGGAATGGCACCCGACATGCTATGGTAAATTTTTGTCCCATTTGGGGCAGGTTTCGGTATAAGCTTCTCACAAACCAAAGCTTCTCACAACAAGCTTGATCGTTTTGGTAGGGAACGTGTCACCTTTGGGGACGAAACGATACCCCTTGCCGGTTATTGCTTTCAAAAAAATTCTAGTGTCAACATAGAGCAACAGGAGTGTTGTGATAAATTATGGTATTTTTTGGGGTTCGTTTGGACATTTTTATATATTAACTGGGCTTTCTTGGCATTCTATGTGCATAATTCAAATTTGAACTACATGCACATGATCAAGTGCATATAAATTGGTTGAAAAATCAAATATGTGTCCTTGGGTGCATGCTTAGATCCCATGCAAGAAATGGGAATGAATTTCAAACACCAGGGCACTATTGACTGCCGGCAAAACGTTGAGATACTTTGTCTTTATATTCTAATAAATGCAAAACTCGTGTGAAATTCATGAAACTTGGCATCCTATCATGGAATGCCACCCGACATACTGTGGTAATTTTCATGACCATTTTGAGAGAAGGCGCACTCGAATAATAGTCAACAAAGGCATTTTGGAACAACTAGCTGCCACTCTTAGATCGCAAACATTTTTGATAGAGCACCCGTATGTACACTGACAGCTTCCCCAGTAAGCCAAGGGAAAATGTGCCGAGCAGGATTTGTGAAGCTCTTCATTGCAAACATAGAAAGTGCGTTATATTGACTAGGCGGGGGTGAATAGGCGATTTTTGTATTCTTCACCGAGGAATTTGCGGTGAGGAAATTCCTTAGCGAAGAACTACTTGCAGCAGAATAAGTACTCAGAAGTAAGCATAACAGAATACATGCATGGTCATCATGATGAAATGAAGACAAGCACAGAGTACAGAAAGCATAATCATAGGATAACACAAGATGAAGACAAACAGACTGAAGAAATTGAACTGAGGAAATTAAGAAAGTCTTCAGTCAAAGTCTTCAAACACAGATATGATGAAGCACTTAACACAGTAATGAGGAAATGAAAGAGTTGAGGAAATAGAACCAGTAAGCTTGGTGAAGACAATGATTTGGTAGACCAGTTCCAACTGCTGTCGCAGTTGTACGTCTGGTTGGAGCAGCTGAGTATTTAAACTCGAGGACACACAGTCACGGACACCCAGTCCTGAGCACGCAACTCTGGACACATAGACCTCGTCCAATCACTCGTGGTAAGTCTTCAGGCGACTTCCAAACCTTCACAAACTTGGTCACTCGGCGATCCACAATTCCTCTTGGATGCTCTAGACCATGACGCCCAACCGTCTGGAAGAAGCACAGTCTTCAAAGGTAACAAGCGTCGGATCCACGCAGGATCAATCTCTTCAGTGATGCTCAATCACTTTAGGTTTCTAGGTGTTTGGGTTTGGGTTTTCCTCACTTGATGATTTTCACTCAAAGTCCTCGGAGGATGGGATGCTCTCAATTGAAAAGTGACAGTTTCTCTCGGAGCAGCCAACCAGCTGGTGGTTGTAGGGGGCGGCTATTTATAGCCTAGGAAGCAGTCCGACATGATAAGACATAAATGCCCTTCAATGATATCACCGTTAGGTGGATAAGATATTTTGGGACAGCTGGCGCGTAGCACAGCAACGGTCGGAAATTTGAGGTTCAAATTCCTCAGGGCTATCATGTTCCTCACTGTGTAGGCAATCCGCACTGGCGAATTCCTAACTCCTCAGCAGAACAAATTCCTCAGTGACCAGAAGAACTGCGTCTTTGTCACTGAAGAAATTGACTGAACTGTATGAGATTTCCAATGGCTTCACTCGAAGGGACTGGTAGGTGTAGGATTTTGAGTTGAGCATCACATGGAAATTTTTCCTTAGTATTTCCTCGACCCCCTTTAACAGTACGGTGTTTCCTATGACTCAAGAAAGAGAAAATGAAACTACGAAAACAAAAGTCTTCATGCTTCATGTTCCTCAAATGAATACCAAGTCTTCAAGGTCACACCAATTTCTTCACTTTCAAAGTCTTCAGAAAGTCTTGAAATACCAAAGTCTTGATCAAAGAACTTCATTTTTAGGGGTCGACTTTCTCTGTAAATATCAAACTCCTCATAGACTTATAGACCTGTGTACACTCATAAACGCATTAGACCCTTAACCTATAAGTCTTCAATACACCAAAATCACTAAGGGGCACTAGATGCACTTACAAATGTTTTAGATAGAACACATGTATGCAAAGTGAGAGCTATGGTCTTCCGTAGTAAGCCAAGGGAAAATTCGCTGCACAGGATTTGTGCATCTCTTCAACACAACTGTTCAGATTGAATAAGGTATGCAAAGCGAGACTTCGACGCTAGGCCAAGAGAAAATTTGGCAAGCAGGATTTCTACCTCCCTTGAACGCAAACGGTTTTTTCGGATGACCCGTGTGTAACCACGTACAGACAATTTGGTATGATTTGCATCTGTCATATTGGGTATATTGCCATTTGTCAAACTGGAAAGATTGACATTTGTTGATCTAGTAACATTGCCATTTTTCAATCCATGTAACACTACGATTTGTCAAAATATGCAGCTAAAAATCACTAGCACTATCTAATTTTTGCAACTAAATTCAGTAATTAAGCATAGATTTCATTCATAGATTAAGAAGTCATGCTTAATTTATACAAACAGTTCAAATTTACAGCTGAACTGACCAAAATTTTCCCCAGTTTTTGCCAACTGATGTCTCTTGAAACTACGCCGGTACTTCCCCAAAGAGGAAGGGATGATGCAGCACAGCGGTGGTAGGTATTTCCCTCAGATAGGAAACCAAGGTTATCGAACCAGTAGGAGAACAAAGCAACACAACGTAAATAGCCCCTGCACACAAAGAATAACACCTCGCAACCCGACGTGTTAAAGGGGTTGTCAATCCCTTTTGGGGTACGGCGTCTCAAGATAGGCAAAGGACGTGAGGTAAATTTGTAGATGAGATAAATAGATCGTGGAACAAATAAATAGCAGCAAGGTATTTTTGTATT
The DNA here is from genome assembly GCA_021605205.1 of Aegilops longissima. Lineage (NCBI taxonomy): Eukaryota > Viridiplantae > Streptophyta > Magnoliopsida > Poales > Poaceae > Aegilops > Aegilops longissima. Next base: position 73,356,843 of record CM038682.1, on the reverse strand, counting down.
TCTTGGTTTAATAGATCTGAAAATAAACGCAAGGAAAAAGTAGATCACAAGGAAAATATATGAGAAAGAAGGCCCGGGGGCCGTAGGTTTCACTAGTGGCTTCTCTCGAGAAAAATAGCAAACGGTGGGTGAACAAATTACTGTTGGGAAATTGATAGAACTTCAAATAATCATGAGGATATCCAGGCAATGATCATTACATAGGCATCACATCCAAGATTAGTAGACCGACTCCTATTTGCATCTACTACTATTACTCCACACATCGACCGCTATCCAGCATGCATCTAGTGTATTAAGTTCATGGAAAACGAAGTAATGCAATAAGAACGATGACATGGTGTAGACAAGATATGTTTATCTATTGCGGCAGATATGGATCCCATCTTTTTTATCCTTAGTAGCAATGATACATACGTGTCGGTTCCCTTTCTGTCACTGGGATCAAGCACCGTAAGATCGAACCCACTACTGGGCACCTCTTCCCATTGCAAGATAAATAGATCAAGTTGGCTGATACGTCTCCAACGTATCTATACTTTTTGATTGTTTCGTGCTATTATATTACCCGTTTTGGATGTTTATGGGCTTTAATTTACACATCTATATCATTTTTGGGACTAACCTACTAACCGGAGGTCTAGCCTGTATTGTTGTTTTTTTGCTTAAGTGTTTCGAAGAAAAGGAATATCAAATGGAGTCCAAACGGAATGAATCCTTCGCGAGCGTGATTTTTGGAACGAACGTGATCCAGAGGACTTGGAGTGCAAGTCAAGAAGGAGCCGAGGTGGCCACGAGGGTGGAGGGCGCGCCCACCCCTACAGGGTGCGCCCCCCTATCTCGTGGGCCCCTCGCACGGCCACCGACCTACTTCTTCCTCCTATATATACCCACGTACCCCGAAAACATCAGGGGAGCCAACAAAAACCTAATTCCACCACCGCCACCTTCTGTATCCACGAGATCCCATCTTGGAGCCTTCGTCGGCGCTCTGCTGGAGGGGGAATCGACCATGGAGGTCTTCTACATCAACACCATATCCCCTCCAATGAGTTGTGAGTAGTTTACCGCAGACCTTCGGGTCCATAGTTATTAGCTAGATGGCTTCTTCTCTCTTTTTGGATCTCAATTCCATGTTCTCCTTGATCTTCTTGGAGATCTATTCGATGTAACTCTTTTTGCGGTGTGTTTGTCGAGATCCGATGAATTGTGGGTTTATATCAAGTTTATCTATGAGAAATATTTGAATCTCCTCTGAATTCTTTTATGTGTGATTAAGTTATCTTTGCAAGTCTCTTTGAATTATAGTTTGGTTTGGCCTACTAGATTGATCTTTCTTGCAATGGGAGAAGTGCTTAGCTTTGGGTTCAATCTTGCGGTGTCCTTTCCCAGTGACAGTAGGGGTAGCAAGGCACGTATTGTATTGTTGCCATCGAGGATAAAAAGATGGGGCTTATATCATATTGCATGAGTTTATCCCTCTACATCATGTCATCTTTCTTAATGCGTTACTCTGTTCTTTGTGAACTTAATACTCTAGATGCATGCTGGATAGGTGTCGATGTGTAGACTAATAGTAGTAGATGCAGGCAGGAGTCGGTCTACTTGTCGCGAACGTGATGCCTATATACATGATCGTGCCTAGATAATCTCATAATTATTCGCTTTTCTATCGATTGCTCGACAGTAATTTGTTCACCCATCGTAATACTTATGCTATCTTGAGAGAAGCCACTAGTGAAACCTATGGCCCCCGGGTCTATCTTTTATCATATAAGCTTTCAATCTACTTTTATTTGCATCTTTACTTTTCTTATCTTATTATAAAATACCAAAAATATATTTATCTTATCATACTATCTCTATCAGATCTCACTTTTGCAAGTGGCCGTGAAGGGATTTACAACCCCTTTATTGCGTTGGTTGCGAGTTCTTTGTTGGTTTGTGTAGGTGCGTGGGACTTTTAAGGAGCCTCCTACTGGATTGATACCTTGGTTCTCAAAAACTGAGGGAAATACTTACGCTACTATTGCTGCATCACCCTTTCCTCTTCAAGGAAAACCAGCAAGCTCAAGGCGTAGCAAGAAGGATTTACAGGCGCCGTTGTCGGGAGGTCTTCGCTCAAGTCAAGACATACCAAGTACCCATCACAAACTCATCTCCCTCGCATTTACATTATTTACCATTTGCCTCTCGTTTTCCTCTCCCCCACTTCACCCTTGCCGTTTTATTCACCCTTGCCGTATGTGTTCATGATGTCACAAAAGAATTCGAAAAAAGGCGGGCAGAGCCCGCAGTAGAAGAAAAGCGCGAAGAAGGGGTACCCGACAGAAACCATCTCGGATGCAGCGGCGGAAATCACCCTCGTGCGCGGGTGCGCCCGCGTCTCCGTCGACCAGAAGAGGTAGTACCCCTCCCGCAGCTCCTGTGCGTCGGCGGGGGTCAAGATCGCCGCTCCTTCCGCAGCGCCATGAGCCGCTGCGCCTCGGCGATTCACGCCTTTCCCCTTGTCGGCCTTCGGGCCCATGGCGGAGGTGGTGGAGGAGTCCAACGGCGTTGATGGCGCCGGTGGCAATGGGAGGGGGGGCGGGGCGTCGCTCTCTTTGGATTTGAGAAGAAGGGGGGAGCGGCGGTCGTTTTTGATGTGACAGCAATGGCAAGTGGGCGTCCTGCCCCTGTTTCCCCTGCTTATAAGGAGGGAGAGGGGGCGAGCGTTCCGCTTTTCCAATTAAAGAAGGCCCCCACGATCTCTCCCACGACGCCACGTTCGGCGCGTGCTGTTCGTGGGAGACGTGGTGGGTCCGGAGCGAGTAACGGCGTTCCCTAGGCCGCGCGTGCCCGTGCACTGTTTTGGGCCTGGCCCATGAGCTCGGCGCCGTGTGTGCCCAGGGCTGGGCTCTGTCGATTGTACTAGAGTAGGGGTACCCTAGTATCCCGAACTCGTGCACGGGCAGTTGCAGCACCCCGTGGCAAGGCTTTCCTAGTGACCGCCAAGATCCTCAGCGGCTCCTTTGGAGCCATTCAAGAACAAAGTATCCAAGGCCCCGGCAAGAGGAGCTTGCCGGGAAGACCACTCAAGGCACGAAGGAAACAAGACCCCGGCAAGAGGAGCTTGCCGGGAAGGCTTGGTGAGCGACAAGCTACCGAGCGCGACAAGGATTCAGCCGCGGCAAGCAACCTCTCTTCATCTCCGCTCCAGCTCATCCGCCAACGTGTCGCCGTGGGGCTACTCCAGGCATACGTGTCAAGAGGCTGTGCAGCCAGCGGAGAGCAGCGATAAGCGGCGCTGACAGGCTTACCATCGTGGCAAACGGTGGTGCACTTGACGGTCCCTGTTGCATTGTTTAGGCGACAGGGACGGGCATTTATTGATCTTGTCCCTTGCCGTCAGAGTTAGGTATATGCACTGTACACTGTACAAGTCGGTGTACCAACTACTGTTTTTCCATTTGTACCCTCATCTACGTTGCCACCTGTCGGTGACCCCTTGAGCCTATAAAAGGAGGCCCAAGTGCAACGTAGAAAGGGTTCGGCTGGCTCGGTTCATTCGACTCATTCGAGACCACACTCACTCAAGCTAGGTTTTGTAGATCCCATTGCTCCCTAGCAAGAATACATTACAATCAACCAAGCAGCAGTAGGAGTATTATCTCTCCGGAGAGCTCCGAAGCTGGGTAAACTGCTCGTGTGCATCGCCTCGATCTGCTCTTCGTGCAATCTCTGCCCCCCTCCGAACCACAAGGGACTCGGTCCGCCAGGTCCCATAGGTGTTCGTGGGTCACGATCAGCTTCCTCGACATCTTTGGCGCGCCAGGTCGAGGACGCACCATCGAGCTCCACCGGCAAGTGCAAGAAGATGATGGCAGCTCCACCGAAGACCAAGAAGGTGCCCGCCAAGGAGGACGGCACTGGTGGTACCTTCACCATCAGTGCCACGCTTGACCCTAAATAGGAAAGCGCGCTCGTTGCTTTCCTGCGGGCGAATGTCGATGTGTTTGCATGGCAACCGTCCGACATCCCCGGGTTCCCAGGAAAGTAATTGAGCACCACTTAGCTGTCTGTCCTCATGCGCGGCCCGTCAAGCAAAAAGTCAGGAAGCAGGCAGTGGAGCGCCAAGAGTTCATTGCAGAAGAGATCAAGAAGTTGGAAGCAGCAGGCCTTGTTAGAGAAGTGCTCCATCCCACGTGGTTGGCCAATCCGGTAGTTGTACGAAAGGCAAATGGGAAATGGAGACTTTGTATTGACTTCACGGATGTTAATAAAGCTTGTCCCAAAGACCCATTCCCTTTGCCACGTATCGACCAGATTGTTGATTCCACGGCTGGATGTGACTTGCTTTCATTTCTTGATGCATACTCCGGATATCATCAGATCTTCATGGCAGAAGAGGATGAAGAGAAAACCGCATTCATTACACCATGTGGCACATACTGTTTCACACGGATGCCTTTCGGTTTGAAGAATGCTGGTTCAACGTTTGCAAGAGTAGTGCATGACGCTTTTGAGCCCCAAATGCACAGAAATGTAGAAGCCTACATGGATGACATAGTGGTCAAGAGCAAGGACAAAGTAACTCTGGTTCAAGATTTAGATGAGACCTTTGCAAATCTGCTCAAGATCAACCTCAAGCTCAACCCCGAGAAGTGCGTGTTCGGAGTCCCTTCCGGCAAGCTTCTCGGGTTCTTCGTGTCTCAGAGGGGAATTGAAGCCAATCCCGACAAGATCAAGGCCATTGAGCAGATTGAAGCACCAAAGCGCGTCAAGGATGTACGAAGACTTGCCGGTTGCGTGGCTGCTCTCAGCAAGTTTATCTCTAGGTCTGCTAAGCGCGCCCTGCCATTTTTCAAGATTTTGAAAAAGGCAGGTCCAATGAAATGGACTCCCGAAGCGGAGGCTGCACTGCAGGAATTAAAGAGGTACCTGTCCTCCACTCCGATACTTGTCGCACCTAGGCCACAGGAGAAGTTGCCGCTATACATAGCAGCAACCAATCAAGTGGTTAGTGCTGCGTTAGTAGCGGAAAGGGAGGCAGATGATGAGCCGGCAACCGAGGCAGATACATCCAGCGACAAGCAGGGGGCTTCGCCGACACGCTCTGGTCCTGACAAGGACGGATCTACGCAGGATTGCGAGAAGATGCAGAAAAGGATGGTGCAGCGCCCAGTCTACTTTGTCAGTTCCCTTCTGCAGGGGGCTAGGTCAAGGTACTCTGGTGTGCAGAAATTGCTTTTCGGCCTCCTCATGGCCTCGAGAAAGCTGCGCCATTACTTCCACGCACACGAGATAACAGTTGCCACTCGCTTTCCGCTGAAGAGGATGTTGCAAAATCCAGAAGCAACAGGCAGGATTGTCGAGTGGGCACTGGAACTTTCAAGCTTTGGCCTCAAGTTTGAGAGCACTTCAACTATCCAAAGCAGAGCATTGGCAGAGTTTATAGCAGAATGGACGCCGACGCAAGATGAAGAAACTCCAGAGACGAGCATCCCCGTCAAGGAAGCAAGTAAGGAGTGGCTGATGTATTTTGATGGTGCCTTCTCGCTGCAAAGCGCCGGTGCTTGCGTGCTTTATCGCACCCACCGGAGAGCACCTCAAATACATAGTCCAAATGCACTTTCCCAAGGAGCAAGCAACAAATAATACTGCAGAGTATGAAGGTTTGCTTGCCGGTCTCGAGATTGCAGTGGACCTTGGGATCAAGAAGCTTATCGTCGGGGTGACTCGCAGCTTGTCGTCCGCCAAGTAAACAAAGATTATCGAGTCATTGATGGAAGCCTCGTTGATGAAGTGAGAAAGCTAGAAGAACACTTTGAAGGCCTGCAAATGGAACATGTTCCAAGAGCTCAGAATGATATTGCTGATGGCCTGTCAAAGTGTGCTGCACTCAAGTTACCTGTGGAACCAGGAATTTTTGTGCTCAAGCTGACTCAACCAACTGCGACACCATCAACCGGACAGAGCAAGAAGAGGAAGTTGGTTTCTGGTGATTACTTTCCGGCAGAGCTCCCAGAAGCCGCCGCCAAGAAGGTCCCTAAAATCAACGCAGATATCGCTGAGGAGCAGTCCGCTCCGACAAGCCCTAGGGTTTGTTTCGTTGAAGCGGACGCTCCCGACAAGTTTTGCTCTGGCAAGCTTGCTGGGGATCATCAAGCTCCGGCCGAACCGCAGGTTCTTGCCGTGGAAGCTGATGTTCCCGCAGCGGCAGATGTGCCTTTAGTCCTTGTTGTCGAGCCGCAAGCTCCAACATGGGCGCAGCAGATCGTCCATTTCCTTGAACGGGAACTTCGAAGAGCAAGAAGAAGCGAAAGAGTATCCGGCGGTCAAGTGTGTACCAGTTTGTTGACAACATCACTGCATGAAGAAGACTCAGCGGAGTGAAATTGAAGTGTATTCATCGGGAAGATGGGCGAAGCTGTTGGCAGAGATACACGGAGGCATATGTGGTCACCACATTGGCGCAAAAGCACTTGCCGCAAAGCTTTCGGCAAGGTTTCTTCGGCCGACAGCCCTCCGTGATGCAACTGCACAAGTAACCAAGTGTGAAGCGTGCTAGTTCCATTCAAAGCAGATACACCAACCAGCTCAAGCTCTCCGGGCGATCCCTTTATCCTAGCCATTTTCGGTCCGGGGCTCGACATCCTCGGCCCCTTCCCCGAGCTGTCGGGGCTTTGAGTACTTATGCGTGCAATCGACAAGTTCACAAAGTGGCGGAAGTGGAAGCGATGAGGAAGGTGACAGCACGTCGGCGATCAAGTTCTTGGTCAATTGTTTGCCGTTTTGGGATACCTAACGGATCATCACCGACAACGGCACACAATTCACGAAGTCGCACCTTCATGCGATCGTCCAAGATCTTGGCGCCAAGGTCTGCTTTGCTTCATTGCTCATCCGAGAAGCAACGGTCAAGCGAGAGGGCAAGCGCTGAAGTGCTGCGAGGACTCAAGAACAGAACTTTCGACGAGGCTGCGCAAGTGCGGAAGAAACTGGATTGAGGAGCTGCCGGTGGTTCTTTGGTCGATCAGGACGACGCCAAATCGAGCCACTGGCCAGACACCTTTTGCTCTAGTCTATAGAGCAGAGGCAGTTCTCCCCACGGAACTCGTATACGGGTCACCTCGAGTACTCGCTTATGATGAGCTTGAGCAAGAGCGGCTGCGACAAGATGACGCGCTGCTCCTTGAGGAGGATCGTCTTCAGGCTGTTGTACGAGCTGCTCGTTACCAGCAAGCTTTTCGCCGCTACCATAGCCGCAAAGTTAATGCCAGAAGCTTCGAGGAAGGAGACCTTGTTCTTCGGCGCGTTCAGTCCGCCAAGAATTCCAACAAGTTGACGCCGAAGTGGGAAGGCCCTTATCGGGCGAAACGTGTCACTAGGCCTGGCGCTGTCCGCCTTGAGACCGAAGATGGCGTTCCGGTGAGCAACTCCTGGAATATAGAGCATCTTCGTAAGTTTTACCCATAGGGCGTGGTTGCCGGAACCCGTTCCGGCAACCACCCTTTTGTACAAGTCTTGCCGCTGTTGCATGTAATCCTTTGTACAAAGCCGGGCGCAGACCCCGTGCATCAGTAAAGCTAATGTGTTGCGCACAACTTGTCAAATGCATGCTTTCATAATCCTTTATGCATGTGTTATCTCACATTTTGTGCAGCATCCACACCCGGTAAGCAATAACGAGCCACGAGGCTCCATAACTTTATTTTCTCTTCTTTCTTCTCAAAAGAAAGGAAGGTCCCTTCACCCACAAGTTAGCCGGGGGGAAGGAGAAGATAATGGTGTGGGCCGCCAAGTGTCGCTCGAGGAAATATCGCCTTGCCGGGAAGCGAACGACAGAAAAGCTAAGTTGCTAAGTTTAAGCAATCAGTTTTCAAATTTTTAAGTTATCTTCCTCGAACGATAGTACTTTGTATGGAAAACCTGTGCGCGAAGGAACCAACTCGCGGCTGGTTTGCGCCCTTACTTTGTTTCAAGTCCGCTCAACAACTTAAGTGAGCTGCAACTAGTTGCGACAAGGTTACTTGTCGGAAGCGGCATCGCCAGCAGGCTGCTGATGTTCCGCACTCAGCGCTCGCGGCAAAGGTGCCCGCGCCGACAAGTTCCCTAAGAGCGTAGGGCACAAACATACAAAGGAAGGAATCGAGTAAAGGAAATAACATTGCGATCGTTTGCCTAAGATAGAGTATATTACAAAATAACTTGTCGCAGATCTAATAAATTGTTCTCCTGAACATGGTCTGCAGCGACAAGGGAAAGATAAACTTGGCGTCCTAGTCTAAACGGTCGCCATCAACTCTCTTGACTCCGCTCACCCTGTCCACAATGGGTGCGACAAGGGCCTTGAGCGCTTCAACATCAGCAGTTGGCGGCAGCGACTTGAGGACGTTGGCGAAGCTGACGCCTGGATTGCGGAAGGCCACCTTCATCAACACCTTCTGAAGAGCCCCTGCACAGATTTGGCGCGACTCGTCGGCCAGCTGCTTTGGGATCTCCTCCCGGAGCCACTGGAGAGCCGTCAACACGCTCTTGAAGAACAGGCTGAGCTTGGCGCTGGGCTGGAGATGCTCGTCGGTGGAGTACCCGAGATCCACCATCCCCATCTCCATCAGCTCCTTGTCAATGGCGGCGGCAGTATCCACAAGGCCCTCCGTCCAGTGCATCACATTCTCTTTGAAGGTGTTGTGGGCGTTAAATGGCGTTGCCGGCCAACTCCTCGTTGGCCTTGATCTTCTCCAGCAAACCCACTTCCCGCTCCTTGGCGCCATCCAGCGTCTCCGTCAAGGTAGACAGCTTCAGCTCAAGATCTACCTTGGAGTCCTTGGCGGCGTCGAGCTCTTTAATCTTTTCAGCGAGACGGCCCTGCAACTCGCCAAGAGTGTAGGCGTCCTTCTCACGCTCGTGCTTCAGCGCGGTGACCTCCTCGCCGCTCTTCTGGAGGGTGGCCTCCAGCTGCGTCACCCTCGTCTCTAACTTCTTCTTGGCGGCCTCGGCAGCCGCGGCAGCGTCCTTTGCCTCCTTGAGTGCTCCGCCAATTGATTGCTCGCGCGCGGTAAGATCTTCCTCATAGCTGTCGAGGTTGATCTTCCGCTGCGCCAGCTCGCCTTCTTGCGCAGATAGCTTCTCGCCGGCAAGCCTTTGCTGCTCTTCGACCTCGGCCTTCTCAAGGATGAAGGTCGTGCGCTCTTCGGAGAGTTGCTCCCGCGCTTCTGCTATGTCCCGGAGAGTTTCCTTGTTGGCGCGCCGGAGCTCTTCTGCGCGCTTCTCCATGTTAGCTCCCGCCCTCGCGACAAGTGCTTCCCGCGACTCCAGCTTAGCTTGCCGGGCGCGGTAGAGCGACAACAGCTTCTTCAGTAGTTGCTCCTCTTCAGACTCGTCACTGCTGCTGCTTGGCGCGTTAACCAACGACAGCCCAGCGGAGGCGAGCAGCTCCTCGTCGAAGGTCTCTCCCTCGACCGGCGCCCTGGAGCTCGACGCCCATGGAAGTTTCATGAAGACGCCTTCGCCGGCCTTCAGATAGGCGCCAGGCTGGGGCTCTTCGAAGCCTGGTGCTGCATCGGTGGCGGAGGGATCAGCGGTCGGCGTAGCGCCTAGCGCTCCTGCGGCCTCAGGGTCGTCAGTACGATCACCAGACCCCTCCCCAGCCTTCGCGCCAGCAGCCTTGGCGGCCTCCTCGCCGGCGAACCCATCGGCGCCGGCCTCCTCCTCCATGTTGGCGGCGTCGTCATTGTTGCCGCGCGCGTCCTCCTCGCCGGCAACCTCAGTCTCCATCGGCTCTCCGGCAGATGGATCTGATGATCAGAGAAAGAAAGAACAGTCAAACAAATGTTCAAAAAGAAGAACAGAAGAAAAGGAACCCAAGGGAAATTTTCAAGCAAGGAGATTACCTGCGATGGGATCTGTGGCCGCGGTTTCCACCACCGGAGGATCGTCGGCGCTGCCCCTTGTCAGAGAAGCATCCCTTGTCGGAGAGGCCTCCCTTGCCGGAGAGCGCTCCCTTGCCAGAGAATTCTCCCTTGGTGGCGTAGTTGAAGCAGACAGAACTTCGGAGTGACTTCCGGGGCCTCCTGATGAGACTGCTCTGCTCCTGCACAAATCAACAAGTCAGATGTCAGTGAAGAAGAAGCACCCATGCACACCTAACCATAAGAAATAAAACAAATACTTACGCTGGGGGTTGTGCTATGAGCTGCTCTGTGGAAGGGTTGCCGGATCCGGCAAGGGGGTCTCAGACGCGCCTCCTGTCGCCACGGGGGGATCGTCTTCGATGACAACCATCGGAGTCTTGGCCCTCTTCGATGCTCTCTGAGCCAGCGTCCTGGAAAAGGAAAGAGTTCAGAATGAAGCAAGTCAGATACAAGATAAAACAGCAAATTGAAGGATTACAAGTACAGCGACAAGATCTTACTCTTCTTCCTCTTCCTCGGAGCTGAGAGCGGAGAAGTCGAATCCGCTCCGCCTCCGGTGCGACGAGCTGGGAGAGTGGGCTCCCTCGGACGCTTGGCGGGTGCGGGAGCCGTGGTCCCAGAAGGCCCCGCTCCGGTTGCTGTGGCGGCATGAGGTGCTCCCGCGGCAACAGAGCTTGTCGCGGTGGAGCGCGTCGCGCGGCGAGACGGCTGTTGGCCCGTCTGTCGCCCCGCCACTTCCCCGGTCTTGCGGAGGCGCCTTCTTGGCGGGGCCGCGGGCTCCTCCCGCGGCAAGTCACCTGAAGGTGGAGGGGAGGCGCCCCCGGCAGGCTCGTTCGGCTCGGCTTCGGGCTCGGCCTGCTCCTCCGCGCCGGCAAGCTCTTCTCGATCGGCAAGGCTTGCCGCCTCGGCTGCTTCTGCCTCCTCCACGGTAAACCCAAATTCACCAGCGGCGGCAGCTTCCGCCGCCTCCTCCAGCCTGGTGGCGATGCGCTGCAGCTCGGCGTCGGTGGTGTCGCGGGTGAGCCACTTCTGCTCGTCGGCACGGATCGGCACTTCCTCCAAGCTATCGAACAACTGTTGCACGATGTCGTCGGCGGGATCTTGCCAAGTTGGAACGATTCCATGGGAATCGCACAACGGCATCATCGCGCGGATGCGGTCAAGCGAAGAGTTGTTGCACAAAGGAACGACCCCCCTCGGCAACATGAACCACTCGAGGCGATCTGGGTCAGGCTTGAACAGCTCCAGCAGCATCGCATCCAGCTCCAAGACAGTGAAATTCCAGTTGAGGCCTGGGCGCAGCCTCATGATGTCTGCCGCGTTTTGGAACTCCCAAGCAGGCCTCCTCCTCTCCTGCAAGGGCGCAATGCGGCGGCGAAGGAAATCCACGCCAAAAGCACCTACAGTGATCCGACATGCCTGAGGCGCAAGATCCGGGTCACGGCAATCTTCAACCTCGCATCCTCCGGCGCCAGGTTGCTCCAATCGTTGCCGCGCACTATGGGATTTTGGCGCTGGGCTGTGAAAGGCTGCGGGTTCTCCTCTATGATCCAACACCAATCGGCTCTCCACTCCTCCCACTTGCTACGAAGCCCTCCTTCCAGATATGCTTCTTTCTTGCCGATCCTGGAGATCCATGCAATCCCTCCGGCAAGTGGCTCTCCTCTCTCAACGCGGGGCATGAAGTAGTGGCGGAAGAGGGCTACATTTGGGTGGACTCCGACAAAGTTCTCGCAAAGGTGTGTGAAAAATGCCATGGTGAGGACGGCGTTGGGGGTGAAATCAAGGAGGCGGAGGCCGTATGTGTTCATGATGTCACAAAAGAATTCGAAAAAAGGCGGGCAGAGCCCGCAGTAGAAGAAAAGCGAAGAAGGGTACCCGGCGAAACCTTCTCGGATGCGGCGGCGAAATCACCCTCGTCTTGCGGGTGCGCCCGCGTCTCCGTCGACCAGAAGAGGTAGTACCCCTCCCGCAGCTCCTGTGCGTCGAGCAGGGGGTCGAAGATCGCCCGCTCCTTCCGCAGCGCCGCGAGCCGCTGCGCCTCGGCCGACTTCACGCCTTTCCCCTTGTCGGCCTTCGGGCCCATGGCGGAGGTGGTGGAGGAGTCCGACGGTGTTGATGGCGCCGGTGGCAATGGGAGGGGGGGCGGGGCGTCGCTCTCTTCGGATTTGAGAAGAAGGGGGGAGCGGCGGTGGTTTTTGATGTGACAGCAATGGCAAGTGGGCGTCCTGCCCCTGCTTATAAGGAGGGAGAGGGGGCGAGCGTTCCGCTTTTCCAATTAAAGAAGGCCCCCACGATCTCTCCCACGACGCCACGTTCGGCGCGTGCTGTTCGTGGGAGACGTGGTGGGTCCGGAGCGAGTAACGGCGTTCCCTAGGCCGCGCGTGCCCGTGCACTGTTTTGGGCCTGGCCCAACAGAGCTCGGCGCCGTGTGTGGCCCAGGGCCAGGGGCTCCTGTCGGTGTACTAGAGTAGGGGTACCCTAGTATCCCGAACTCGTGCACGGGCAGTTGCAGCACCCCGTGGCAAGGCTTGCCTAGTGACCGCCAAGATCCTCAGCGGCTCCTTTGGAGCCATTCAAGAACAAAGTATCCAAGGCCCCGGCAAGAGGAGCTTGCCGGGAAGACCACTCAAGGCACGAAGGAAACAAGACCCGGCAAGAGGAGCTTGCGGGAAGGCTTGGTGAGCGACAAGCTACCGGCGCGACAAGAATTCAGCAGCGGCAAGGTGCTTGCAGCGCAACAACCTCTCTTCATCTCGCTCCAGCTCATCCGCCAGCGATGTCGCCGTGGGGCTACTCGAGCGTCACGTGTCAAGAGGCTGTGCAGCCAGCGGAGAGCAGCGATAAGCGGCGGCGACAGGCTTACCATCGTGGCAAGCGGTGGTGCACTTGCGGTCCCTGTTGCCTTTGTTTAGGCGGCGAGGGGACGGCATTTATTGATCTTGTCCCTTGCCGTCAGAGTTAGGTATATGCACTATACACTATACAAGTCGGTGTACCAACTACTGTTTTTCCATTTGTACCCTCATCTACGTTGCCACCTGTCGGTGACCCCTTGAGCCTATAAAAGGAGGCCCAAGTGCAACGTAGAAAGGGTTCGGCTGGCTCAGTTCATTCGACTCATTCGAGACCACACTCACTCAAGCTAGGTTTTGTAGCTCCCATTGCTCCCTAGCAAGAATACAATACAATCAACCAAGCAGCAGTAGGAGTATTATCTCTCCGGAGAGCTCCGAAGCTGGGTAAACTGCTCGTGTGCATCGCCTCGATCTGCTCTTCGTGCAATCTCCGCCCCCCTCCGAACCACAAGGGACTCGGTCCGCCAGGTCCCATAGGTGTTCGTGGGTCACGATCAGCTTCCCCGACATACCGTTCCCTAGTAATTCTTCTAATAATTATGGAAATTCCTACAATAATTCTTATGGTAATTTTAATAAGATGCCCTCTGATTTTGAGAATAGTGTGAAAGAATTTATGATCTCTCAAAAGAATTTTAATGCCTTGCTTGAAGAAAAATTGCTCAAAGTTGATGATTTGGCTAGGAACGTTGATAGACTTTCGCTTGATGTTGATTCTCTGAAACTTATATCTACTCCTCCTAAGCATGATATCAATGAGTCTCTCAAAGCTATGAGAATTTCCATTGATGAGTGCAAAGAAAGAACCGCTAGATTGCGTGCTAAGAAAGATTGCTTTGTAAAGGCGTGTTCTTCTAGTTTCCATGAAAATAATGATGAAGATCTTAAAGTTATTGATGTGTCCCCTATTAGATCTTTGTTTTGCAATATGAATCTTAATAATAGTGGGCCTAGAGATGAGTCAACTTTAGTTAAAAGGCGTCCCAATGATTTGGAGTTTTTAGATCTTAATGCTAAATTTGGTAAAAGTGGGATTAGAGAGGTCAAGACTTTAAATAGCATTGAACACACTATCTTGGATTTCAAGGAATTTAATTATGATAATTGTTCTTTAGAAGGTTGTATTTCCATGTTGCAATCCGTTGTGAATTCTCCTCATGCTTATAGTCAAAATAAAGCTTTTACCAAACATATTGTTGATGTCTTGATGCAATCTTTTGATGAAAAACTTAATTTGGAAGTTTCTATACCTAGAAAACTTAATGATGAGTGGGAACCTACTATAAAGATTAAAATTAAAGATCATGAGTGTTATGCTTTATGTGATTTGGGTGCTAGTGTTTCCACGATTCCGAAAACTTTATGTGATATTCTAGGTTTCCATGATCTTGATGATTGCTCTTTAAATTTGCACCTTGTGGATTCCACCATTAAAAAGCCAATGGGAAGGATCAATGATGTTCTCATTGTTGCAAATAGAAATTTGGTGCCCATAGATTTTATCGTTCTTGTTGATATAGATTGCAATCTTTCTTGCCCTATTATTCTTGGTAGACCTTTCCTTAGAACGATTGGCGCGATTATTGATATGAAGGAAGGGAATATTAGATTCCAATTTCCATTAAGGAAAGGCATGGAGCACTTTCCAAGAAAGAAAGTTAAATTACCTTATGAATCTATCATGCAGGCTACTTATGAATTGAGTGCCAAAGATGGCACTACTTAGATCTATCCTCGCTTTTATGCCTAGCTAGGGACGTTAAACGATAACGCTAGTTGGGATGCAACCCAATTTTATTTGTGTTTTTTGTTTTTGCTTCTGTTTAGTAATAAATTTTGCATCTACCTTCTGTTTAGATGTGTTTTATGTTTTATTTAGTGTTTGTGCCAAGTAGAACCTATAGGATAATCTATGGTGATAGTTAATTTGATTCTGCCGAAAAACAAAAACTTTGCACGCACGAAATTAGTTTTGTTAAATCACAAAAACGTGCTTTCGCGTTGATTCTTTTGGCTGTAGATCAATAGAAAAATTGTACAGGACTTCCTATTTTGTTAGGATTTTTAAAGTTCCATAAGTATTCGAGAGTTACAGATTGCTACAGACTGTTCTGTTTTTCGTGTGTTGTTTGCTTATTTTGATGCATCTACGGCTAGTATTAAGTGGTATGAACCATAGAGAACTTGGAATACAGTAGTTTTAACACCAATATAAATAAAGAATGAGTTCATTACAGTACCTTATGTGGTGGTTTTGCTTTCTTTCACTAACGGAGCTTATGAGATTTCCTGTTGAGTTTTGTGTTGTGAAGTTTTCAAGTTTTGGATAAAGATTTGATGGACTATGGAATAAGGAAGGGAAAAGCCTAAGCTTGGGGATGCCCATGGCACCCCAAGATATTCAAGAATAGAAAAAAGCCTAAGCTTGGGGATGCCCCGGAAGGCATCCCCTTTTTCTGTCTTCGTTCATTGGTAACTTTAGTTGGAGCTATATTTTTATTCGCCACATGATATGTGTTTTTCTTGGAGCGTCTTGTATGATATTAGTTTTTGCTTTTATTTTACCACAATCATCCTTGTTGTACATACCTTTTGGGAGAAGCCCACTTGATTGAAATTTATTAGAATACTCTATGTGCTTCACTTATATCTTTTGAGTTAGATAGTTTTTGCTCTAGTGCTTCACTTATATATTTTAGGGCACTCGATGGCTTAATTTTGAAGAAATTGTTAATCTCTCATGCTTCACTTATATTATTTTGAGAGTCTTTTAGAATAGCATGGTAACAAAATTGGTCCTAGAATGGTAGGCATCCAAGTTGGGTATAATAAAAACTATCATAGGAAGTGAATTGGATGCTATGATCAATTTGATACTTGATAATTGTTTTGAGATATGGAGGTAGTGATATTAAAAGTCATGCTAGTTGGGTGATTATGAATTTAAAGAATGCTTGTGTTGAAGTTTGTGATTCCCATAGCATGCACGTATGGTGAACCGCTTTGTGATGAAGTTGGAGCACACTTTTATTTATTGATTGTCTTCCTTATAAGTGGCGGTCGGGGACGAGCGATGGTATTTTCCTACCAATCTATCGCCCTAGGAGCATGCGCGTAATGCTTTGTTTTTGATGACTTGTAGATTTTTGCAATAAGCATATGAGTTGTTTTGACTAATGTTGAGTCCATGGATTATACGCACTTTCACCCTTCCACCATTGCTAGCCTCTCTTGTGCCGCGCAACTTTCGCCGGTACCATACACCCACCATATACCTTCCTCAAAACAGCCACCATACCTACCTATTATGGCATTTCCGTAGCCATTCCGAGATATATTGCCATGCAACTTTAAACCGTTCCGTTTATATGACACGCATCATTATTGACATATTTCTCTTTGCATGATCATGTAGTTGATATCGTATTTGTGGCAAGCCACCTTCATAATTTTCATACATGTCACTCTTGATTCATTGCATATCCCGGTACACCACCGGAGGCATTCATATAGAGTCATATCTTGTTCTAGTTTTGAGTTGAAATCTTGAGTTGTAAAGTAAATAGAAGTGTGATGATCTTCATTATTAGAGCATTGTCCCAGTGAGGAAAGGATGATGGAGACTATGATTCCCCCACAAGTCGGGATGAGACTTCGGACTTAAAAAAAGAAAAAAAAGAGAGAAAGGCCAAAAAGAAAAAAAGGGCCCAAAAAAGAAAAAAAGAAAAAAAAAGAAAAAGAAATGAGAGAAAAAGAGAGAAGGGACAATGCTACTATCCTTTTACCACACTTGTGCTTCAAAGTAGCACCATGATCTGCATGACATAGAGTCTCCTATGTTGTCACTTTCATATACTAGTGGGAATTTTCATTATAGAACTTGGCTTGTATATTCCAATGATGGGCTTCCTCAAAGTGCCCTAGGTCTTCGTGAGCAAGCGAGTTGGATGCACACCCACTTAGTTTCTTTTGTTAAGCTTTCATACATTTATATCTCTAGTGCATCTTTTGCATGGAAATCCCTACTCACTCACATTGATATCTATTAATGGGCATCTCCATAGCCCGTTGATACGCCTAGTTGATGTGAGACTATCTTCTACTTTTTTGTCTTCTCCACAACCACCATTCTATTCCACATATAGTGCTATGTCCATGGCTCACGCTCATGTATTCGTGAAAGTTGGAAAGGTTTGAGATTACTAAAGTATGAAACAATTGCTTGGCTTGTCATCGGGGTTGTGCATGATTAAATACTTTGTGTGATGAAGATAGAGCAACAGCCAGACTATATGATTTTGTAGGGATAACTTTCTTTACCCATGTCATTTTGAGAAGACATGATTGCTTTGATTAGTATGCTTGAAGTGTTACTATTTCTTATGTCAATATGAACTTTTATTTTGAATCATTTGGATCTGAACATTCATGCCACAATAAAGAAAATTAAATTGAGAAGTATGCTAGGTAGCATTCCACATCAGAAATTCTGTTTTTATCATTTACCTACTCGACGACGAGCAGGAATTAAGCTTGGGGAAGCTTGATACGTCTGCAACGTATCTATAATTTTTTTTATTGTTCCATGCTATTATATTACCCGTTTTGGATGTTTATGGGCTCTACTTTACACATTTATATCATTTTTGGGACTAACCTACTAACCGGAGGCCCAGCCCGTATTGCTGTTTCTTTGCCTATTTCAGTGTTTCGAAGAAAAGGAATATCAAACGGAGTCCAAACAAAATGAAACCTTCGGGAGCGAGATTTTTGGAACGAACGTGATCCAGAGGACTTGGAGTGCAAGCCAAGAAGCAGCCGAGGCGCCCACGAGGGTGGAGGGCGCGCCCAGCCCTACAGGGCGCGCCCCCCTATCTCGTGGGCCCCTCGGGCGGCCACCGACCTACTTCTTCCTCCTATATATACCCACGTACCGCGAAAACATCAGGGGAGCCAACGAAAACCTAATTCAACCGCCGCCACCTTCTGTATCCGTGAGATCCCATCTTGGAGCCTTCGCTGGCGCTCTGTCAGAGGGGGAATCGACCATGGAGGGCTTCTACATCAACACCATAGCCCCTCCGATGAGTTGTGAGTAGTTTACCACAGACCTTCGGGTCCATAGTTATTAGCTAGATGGCTTTTTCTCTCTTTGTGGATCGCCATAACATGTTCTCCTCGATCTTCTTGGAGACCTATTCGATGTAACTCTTTTTGCGGTATGTTTGTCGAGATCCGATGAATTGTGGGATTATGATCAAGTTTATCTATGAGAAATATTTGAATCTCCTCTGAATTCTTTTATGTGTGATTAAGTTATCTTTGCAAGTCTCTTAGAATTATCGGTTTGGTTTGGCCTACTAGATTGATCTTTCTTGCAATCGGAGAAGTGCTGACCTTTGGGTTCAATCTTGTGGTGTCCTTTCCCAGTGACAGCAGGGGCATCAAGGCACGTATTGTATTGTTGCCGTCGAGGATAAAAAGATGGGGTTTATATCATATTGCATGAGTTTATCCCTCTGCATCATGTCCTCTTTCTTTATGCATTACTCTGTTCTTTATGAACTTAATACTCTAGATGCATGCTGGATAGCGGTCGATGTGTGGAGTAATAGTAGTAGATGCAGGCAGGAGTCGGTCTACTTGTCACTGACGTGATGCCTATATACATGATCATGCCTAGATAATCTCATAATTATTCGCTTTTCTATCAATTGCTCGACAGTAATTTGTTCACCCACCGTAATACTTATGCTATCTTGAGAGAAGCCACTAGTGAAACCTATGGCCCCCGGGTCTATCTTTTATCATATAAGCTTTCAATCTACTTTTATTTGCATCTTTACTTTTCTTATCTATATTATAAAATACCAAAAATATATTTATCTTATCATACTATCTCTATCAGATCTCACTTTTGCAAGTGGCCGTGAAGGGATTGACAACCCCTTTATTGCATTGGTTGCGAGTTCTTTGTTTTTTTGTGTAGGTGCATGGGACTTTTGAGGAGCCTCCTACTGGATTGATACCTTGGTTCTCAAAAACTGAGGGAAATACTTACGCTACTATTGCTGCATCACCCTTTCCCCTTCAAGGAAAACCAACGCAAGCTCAAGATGTAGCATTGGCCAAACAAAACCCAAATATTGAAGAAGAAATACGAGGCTATAAGAGATCACGCATATAAGAGATCAAAGAACTCAAATAACTTTCATGGATATAAAAAGATATAACTGAACATAAACTCGAAGTTCATCAGATCCCAACATACACACCGCAAAAGGACTTACATCATATGGATCTCCAAGAGACCATTGTATTCATAATCAAGAGAGAGAGAGAGAGAGAGAGAGAGAGAGAGAGGAAGCAATCTAGCTACTAACTACGGACCCGAAGGTCTACAAAGAACTACTCACGCATCATCGGAGAGGCACCAATGGAAGTGGTGAACCCCTCCGTGATGGTGTCTAGATTAGATCTCGTGGTTCTGGACTCTGCGGCGGCTAGATGAAAATTTCGTCGACTCCTCTAGGGTTTCTGGAATATTGGGGTATTTATAGAGCAAAGAGTCGGTCCAGGGAGCACCCGAGGTGGGCACAACCCACCTTGGCGCGCCCTGGTGGGTTGTCCCCTCCTCGGGACTCCCCCAGGTGCAACCAGGGCCCGTTGTGTTCCTTTTGGCCCATAAAAAATCATCATAAATTGGCGCGCTATTTGGACCCCTTCTGATATTGATTTCCTGCGATGTAAAAACATGCAGAAAACAGCAACTGGCACTTGGCACTATGTCAAGTACCAAAAAATGATATAAAATGACTATATAATGATTATAAAACATCCACGATTGATAATAAAACAACACGGAATAGTCCAAAATTATAGATACGTTGGAGACGTATCAGCATCCCCAAGCTTAACTCCTGCTCGTCCTCGAGTAGGTAAGTGATAAAACAGAATTTTTTATGTGGAATGTTGTTTATCATTTCATATCATATTCTTTTCTTTATAGGATGGACATTTGGACTTTTATGTGATTCAAAGCAATAGTCTAGTTTTGACATAATAATTAAGATACTCAAGCATATCAACAAGCAACCATGTCTTTCAAAATATCAATGCTAAAACAAGTTATCCCTAGCCCATCATGCTCAAACATTGATCCATTCATGAAACACACTCGAATATTAGCTACACCCAATACCTAAGTGCGATCATATTGTCCCCTAGTTGGTTCTTTCCATGCTAGATATATCATAGGCGGTTCCCAAATAGAAAATAAAGTTTATTCCTTTTTCCACCATAACTTTCACTTTCCATGACTAGCCGTATCCACGAGTGCCCTCCATACCAACACTTTCCAAGGAATTTATTATTTGACAACATAAAGTAAATTCATTTTTGCATTTCAGGGCTAGGAATATCCCTAATACCTTTGCCTTACTCTCGTGCAATGACAAGTGAATAAACATTCATCGTGAGAATAACACATCTAGCATGGAAAATTTTAGGTACCCGTTACTGTTCCGCGAGCGAAACAAACACACAAAAGAGAAGTTCATTTTGAAAATTAGAGATGGCACATGCAAATTTGCTTAGAACGGCAAAAGAATAGCGCATATAGGTAGATATAGTGGACTCATGTGGCAAAACTGGTTTAAAGGATTTTGGATGCACAAATAGAGGTCATACTTGGTGCAAAATGAAGGCTAGCAAAAAGATTGAGAAGCGACCAAACAAGAAACAAATAATCACAAAAGCAAGCATTAAGCATAATTAACACCGAATAATGCACCATAAGTAGGATATAATTTTCATTGCATGATTATTGACTTTCATGCATACATAGGGAATCACAAACCTTAACACCAATATTCTTACTAAGCACAATTACTCATCAAGATGACTCACATATCACATCATCATATCTCAAAACTATTACTAAGAATCAAGTTTATTTTGTCCAATGATCTTCATGACATATATTTTCTTGTTTCTTTATCCTTCTTGGATATCTATCACTTTGGGACTAATTTTCATGTGTTGCTTTTCATAAGCTCAAACAAATATAAGTGAAGATCATGAGGATAACATATTTTATTTCTCTCAAAATAATTTAAGTGAAGCAAGAGAGAATTTCTTCAAAATTTTACTAACTCTAAAATAAATCTAAGTGAAGCAAGAGAGCATTTCTTCAAAAATACTAAGCACACCGTGCTCAAAAAG
Organism: Aegilops longissima; assembly: GCA_021605205.1. Classification (NCBI taxonomy): domain Eukaryota; kingdom Viridiplantae; phylum Streptophyta; class Magnoliopsida; order Poales; family Poaceae; genus Aegilops; species Aegilops longissima. The sequence continues at coordinate 73,335,866 of CM038682.1, read as the reverse complement.
ATATAAGTGAAGCACTAGAGCAAGTGTGTTGCTCATAAAAATTTAAGTGAAGCATAGAGAGCAATTCTAACAAGCCATGACATAATTTTGGCTCTCTCACATAGGTGTGTCCAGAAAGGATTGATGATTTAAAACACAAAATAAAACAAGCAAAGACACATATCATACAAGACGCTCCAAGTAAAACACATATCATGTGATGAATAAAAATATAGTCTCGAGTAAAATACCGATGGTCGTTAGAAGAAAGAGGGGATGCCACTCGGGGGCATCCCCAAGCTTAGTTGGTTGCTCATTCTTGGAAAATATCTTGGGATGCCGGGACATCCCCAAGCTTAGGCTCTTCTATCCTTCTTTCATCCATCGTAAGATAACCCTAAACTTGGAAAGTTCAATCACACAAAACTCAACAAAACCCTTGTGAGATCCGTTAGTAAAACAAAGAAAACCACTACTATAAGTGCTGTGGCAAACCAATTTTTATTTTTTTTTGTATTATATCTACATTATTCCAACTTTTCTATGGAAAAAACTCATCAAAGAAAACCATAGAGACATCAAAATAAGCACACAACACAAAGAAAACAGAATCTGTCAAAACAGAACAGTCTGTCGTAATCTGGAACTTTCAAATACTTCTGTAACTCCAAAAATTCTACCAAATTAGGAAGACCATCATCATTTCTATATTAATCTTCTGCAAAAAGAATCAGGGGGAAATCTCTTTTTTGTGATTTATTATAATTATTTTCGTGAGCACAAAGTTTCTGTCTTTTTCAGCAAGATCAAACAACTATCACCCCGGAAGATCCTAAAGGCTTTACTTGGCACAAACACTAATTAAAACACAAAAAACACAATCATAACAGTATAATAATTTTTCTAACACTCAAGAACAGAAAGGAAAAAGAAAAAATAAATTTATTCATTGGGCTGCCTCCCAACAAGCGCTATAGTTTTACGCCCTTATCTAGGCATAAAGCAAGGATCTAAATTTTGTCATCCTTTTTCTTCTCAATTTTCTTAGAGGTATTTTCATCATGGGGTTTTGTAAACACAACATAGAACATATTATCCATGGAAACTTTAGCATTTCTTAGTTGGTTTTCATCATAGCCCCTTTGATTACCCGCAACAATCCAAGAGTAGTGTTGATTAACATTGAAAACTTGTTGGATTATATCTAGAACGGGGACTTCCTTTTTAAGATTCTCATCAAAGATCTTATAATCCCCAAGCATACGCCTTAGTGCATAATCACTATTATAAAGAATTTCATCTATCATGGGTTTTTCACGATTCATACCATAAAAATCAAAGATTTCCCTAACTTCCCGTATTATGTACTCAAATTCATTTGTAAGAACGAGGGTGGCCAACTTCTTGGCCCTAGGATTCTTTATGTCATGGAGCTCAAAGATACAATCTTTGCAAAGTAGGATGGGTACAAATAAATTTACTTTCAAGTTTCAGAACTAGTGCTGAAATAGCATCCGCATAAGATCTAGTACTTTTAAGTATAGGAGCATCATCAAGACTTATATTCCCAACACAATTGAAAAATTCTTGAATACGTTCTTTTCCCATAACATTCCCTTGCCCCAAGATAAAAGTTTTGGCATCCAGATTGCTCGTACGTCCAAATTTAGGAGTTAGGCCATCATCTGTTGGTGCCATACCGAAATCACTCATGATTGCAGGCAAAGGATAGATCCGACAAGAAAACGGCGAACGGAAAAAGAGAGGCGAATAAAACGGCAAATTTGTGTGAAGTGGGGGAGACGAAAACGAGAGGCAAATAATTTAAATTGCAAGGAGATGAGATTTGTGATTATGAACCTGGTTATATTGAAGATCCTTCCCGGCAACGGCACCAGAAATTCCTTTTGATGTTGCTTGAAACTACGTCGGTATTTCCCCAAAGAGGAAGGGATGATACAGCACAACGCTGGTAGGTATTTCCCTCAGATATGAAACCAAGGTTATTGAACCAGTAGGAGAACCAAGCAACACAATGTAAACAGACCCTGCACACAAAGAACAACACCTCGCAACCCAACGTGTTAAAGGGTTTGTCAATACCTTTCGGGGCACGGCGCCTCAAGATAGGAAAAGGACGTGAGGTAAATTTGTAGATGAGATAAATAGATCGCGGAACAAATAAATTGCAGCAAGGTATTTTTCTATTTTTTGGTTTTATTGATCTGAAAATAAACGCAAGGACAAAGTATATTGCAAGGCAAATATATGAGAAAGAAGACCCGGGGGCCGTAGGTTTCACTAGTGGCTTCTCTCGAAAAAATAGCAAATGGTGGATGAAAGAAATTACTGTTGGGAAATTGATAGAACTTCAAATAATCATGAAGATATGCAGGCAATGATTATTACATAGTCATCACGTCCAAGATTAGTAGACCGACTCCTGCCTGCATCTGCTACTATTACTCCACACATCAACCGCTATCCAGCATGCATCTAGTGTATTTAGTTCATGGAAAAACGAAGTAATGAAAGAAGAACGATGACATGATGTAGACAAGGTCCGTTTATCTATTGTGGCAAATATGGATCCCATCTTTTTATCCTTAGTAGCAATGATACATACGTGTTGGTTCCCTTTCTGTCACTGGGATCAAGCACCGTAAGATCGAACCCACTACCGGGCACCTGTTCCCATTGCAAGATAAATAGATCAAGTTGGCCAAACAAAACCCAAATATCGGAGAAGAAATACGAGGCTATAAGAGATCACGCATGTAAGAGATCAAAGAACTCAAATAACTTTCATGGATAGAAAAAGATATAACTGGTCATAAACTCGAAGTTCATCAGATCCCAACAAACACACCGCAAAAAGGACTTACATCATATAGATCTCCAAGAGACCATTGTATTGATAATCAAGAGAGAGAGATGAAGCCATCTAGCTACTAACTACGGGCCCGAAGGTCTACAAAGAACTACTCACGCATCATCAGAGAGGCACCAATGGAAGTTGTGAACCCCTCCGTGATGGTGTCTAGATTAGATCTCGTGGTTCTGGACTCTGCGGCGGCTAGATGAAAATTTTGTCGACTCCTCTAGGGTTTCTGGAATATTGGGGTATTTATAGAGCAAAGAGTCGGTCCAGGGGGCACCCGAGGTGGGCACAACCCACCTTGGCGCGCCCTGGTGGGTTGTCCCCTCCTCGGGACTCCCCCAGGTGCAACCAGGGCCCGTTGTGTTCCTTCTGGCCCATAAAAAATCATCCTAAATTGGCGCGCTATTTGGACCCCTTCTGATATTGATTTCCTGCGATGTAAAAAACATGCAGAAAACAGCAACTGGCACTTGGCACTATGTCAATAGGTTAGTACCAAAAAATGATATAAAATGACTATATAATGATTATAAAACATCCAAGATTGATAATAAAATAGCACGGAATAGTAAAAAATTATAGATACGTTGGAGACGTACAACCAACCACGTTCTGAAATAGCTAGCTCAACTATATATACTAGCTAATTTTAAGTACGTTGTACAGTTCCACCACATCTATAGTCAGATGAACTAAACAAAATAGCCCCTAAATACTAATACTACTACGGAGGGGCTTTGTACTACTTCCGGCAGCCTCTCCTCTGCCGAGCGCGCTCAGCAAGAGGAAGAGGAGGAGGAGTCTATCGACGAGTTGGACAACTGCAATACGGTGCATGCTGCTGCTGCACCTTCAGTGAGGCTCACCTCGAACGCCCTCTACTGCTCCAGACGACCCCTCTCGAAGCGGTCGGACTGCTCGTAGATCTCCTGATTCCTCGCCTTTGCGTCGGCGTGTGCCGCGACCACAGCGGCGGTAAGGCTCTTTGCATGCTCGACGAGGCGCTCCTCCTCCCGCAAGAACTCGATGTAGCACGCAAGGTCGCTGCCGCACGTGCGGGCCTCCACCTCTGCCTCCCTCCTGCAGGCGGCGGTGGCAGAGCAGGTGATGATCCCGGCGGTCGACGGTGGGCTGGCGGCCACGGCGGACGACGATGGGGTGACGGCCACGACCACAACCTCCCTCCTTTGGGCCGCGGTGGTGGAGCGGGTGATGGCCACGGTAACCGGCAGTGAGGTGGCGGCTACGACGGCCACCTCCCGCCTTCGGGTGGTGGCGGCTGAGCGGGCGATGGCCCTGGCTTTTGACGAAGCTGCAGCGGCAACGGCGTCCGGCAACAGCTGCCGATGGGTACCGACGGCTGAGCGTGTGGTGCATGTTCCGCGCACACCCAACTGGGACGCCGCGCGCACTACACTATGCCGGGGACTGCACCGCCACCGCGGTGTAGCCTCCCAGCTGGAGCTGTGCTTTGATGACGGCGGAGTGGCTGAGCGACAACGACAGTCTGGTGCCATTGCCGATTTTGGGAGAAGCGGACGAGATAAGCTATAGGGAGGGAGGGGGAAATGCGACGCATGACTCGCCGGCCGTGAGGGTTTATATAGTAGGCTGACAAGCATTGGGATTTTGGGGGATTTCACTGAGTCGGGCGGGAAGCTTGTGCGGGAACTTGCGCGGTTGCGCGGGAACAGGCTCAGCACCGTTTGGCCAAAAGAACGCCCCCGCGTGCTGCTTAAGCTTCCGCCGAACCATCTGCGGCAGTGGGGTGACAAGACGAGCGAGAGAAGGACGAAAGGACACGTACACATACGTTTAATAAAAAAACGTTTGCGATTTAATTAACTACTATACAGTCGTCCTGGTTTATAAGTAGGATTTCATTAATAAAATACGAATGCATGTCGCCAAAGATTATATCGTCAGATTCGTATTTGAACATAGTTTCCAGATATATAAATTTTGTAACATGCATTAACATTATGTTGGTTAAATTAGAGGTTATATATCAGCAAGTGTTTGCCCACAACACACATGGCACCGGCCTCTGCTCGCGTCCCTCGGCAAGCTCTGCTCGCCGTTAGGCGCCGCGGTGTGCTCTGCTCGCGTCCGTCGGCGCGCTCGGGTTGCGGACAGCTTTTACTTGCGTGTTCAACTGCTATATGCATATATATGGTTGCTCGCTGTTGAGGCGACCGTGAAGCGCTCTGCTCGCGTCCCTCCACGCGCACTCTGCCAGCGGTTGGGCCTACGCACGATCACGTCGGGGGCCCCATATGCATGCGGTTGCACCGCGCACGTTGCCACGCGATGCAGTTACGTGCGACACGATGGAGTTACGCGCTGCGAATTAGAAATGCCATCAGAGCGTGTCAGTCGATATTCCAGGCCGTCCTGCCTCCCCTTTAATTCCAGCGGCCATTATAACCTTAGTCTCTTCAACCTTCCGATCGTGCCCCACAACACAACAAGCACATCCACGACGACACATAGAGAGGGGATGTCTAGCGGCTCTCCAATGGAGTTCGGCGAGCATAAAGTGGAGACCCACTCAAGGGAGACAAATCTCTTGGTGTTGTACACCATCGACCCAGCCGTGGTGGACGACTACATCAACACCGTTGAGCAGTTGCTTGTTGGAGACAAGTACAAGGTGGTCGATCGGAATCGACCTTCAGTACACCGCCGGTCGTCCCGACATAGATCAGAAGGTTTTCGTTGCCCAGTTGTGTGTGCGCCATCATGTCCTCATCTACCACTACTACATGGCTAGAGAGCCTTGCAACCGTTTCAAGAGGTTTGTCAACAACACTGACTACAAGTTCGTCACGATGGAAACCACCGACGATGCAAAAGTGCTCTGTGTTATGGGCTTGGCCTGCCAGAACCTTGTCGAAATCCATGACCACTACAGGGTCTGGGGCAGCATGAAGAAGCACTAATAGGGAAAAGCCTAGCAGCAGCGCGGGTTTTAGGTACATTAGTAGCGCAGGTGCCCGCGCTACTGATAAGGCGCTACAGCTAACTAGTAGTAGTAGTGCGGGTGCCACCCGCGCTACTACTACGTCCATTAGTAGTAGCGTGGATACAACCCACGCTACTACTAACTAGTAGTAGCGTGGGTCTGTACCCTCGCTACTGCTAACTAATTAGGAATTAAAAAAATCCAGCCATGGCTGCTGCTGCTAGCTAGGCATCATCGTCCTCTTAATCCATGGTCGATGCTGATCCTAGAGGGGATGAAGTCGTCCATGATGATACACCTCTCATTTGCTGCTGCTACAAAAAAAGAGACAAGAATCAGAAGAGGAAGAGAGAGATAGAGAGGAGTAGGTGCAGCAACTCACCGGTGGTCGCCGGAGTTGGAGCCGAAACCCTAGATGACGCCATGGATGGCGCCTGCCGATCTGAAGAGAGATGAGAGAGAGAGAGAGAGAGAGAGAGAGAGAGAGAGAGAGAGAGAGAGAGAGAGAGAGAGAGAGAGAGAGAGAGAGAGAGAGTAGGAAGAACAACTCACCTGTGGTTGTGTCCATGGCGGATCTGGCCGCCGCCATGGATGGCGCTCTGCTGGATCTGCCTCTCCTTCCAACATCAGAGAAGGAGGAGGAAGGAGGGGGAGGGGGCTGCGGTGGGTGTGGAGGTCCCTGGATTTGGGGGAGGCATGAGGTGCGAGGCCGGCGGTGGTGGTGGATGAGGAAGGGAATCGTGTGTGGGAGGGAGAAGCGGAATGGGAGAGCCTATGGAGAGAGGGGGGAGAGTGAGGGAGAGAGGAGGGATTCGACCGAGGATATGGAGATTTCACCTACCTTGTACTTAGTAGTAGCGTGGGGTATAAACCCGCGCTACTACTATCAACTTAGTAGTAGCGCGGGTTCATACCCCTCGCTACTACTATGGCATGTCCCGGGGGGCACGGTAGAGACTGCTTAGTAGTAGCGAGGGTTAAAACCCCGCGCTACTACTATCGACTTAGTAGTAGCATGGGTTTATAACCCGCGCTACTACTACGGCTGGTCCCGAAAGGCACGGTGGAAATCACTTAGTAGCAGCGAGGGTTAAAAACCCGCGCTACAACTATCAAATTAGTAGTAGCGTGGGTTTATAACCCGCGCTACTAGTAATTAGCAGTAGCGCCTGTTTTTAGCCATCCTACTGGTAAGATTCTGTGTATAAGGTTTTCCCTAGTAGTGAAGGACTCCCTGGTCGAAATCCCCTCGGCCATCATCGACCACTGCTAGGAAAGGATGAAGCAGGATGCCCAGAGAACAAGTCCCGTATCCTGGCATAGGGCCTGGATGCGGCGACTGGATGAACCTCACCTCAGGTTCACGACCAAGAGCGTGTACACATGCTACGAGATGCACAGGCGGATCGTTGACATGAGAAAGTGCCTCGTTACCCAAATCGACGAGCCCGGATCGAGCCACAAGCAGAGCAAGCGTCACAAGAAGTAGATGATGATTGGATGATTGTTTATGCTAATTAATCATGAATTTAATATATAGTTTACTTTATTGGTGTGTGAAAGTGTCATGTGTGGAAGCCACCTATGAAATTATGCATGTATTAGTTTACTTTGGTGTGTGCAAATGCCATGGTTGTAGTAGCCACCTATTTAATTGGATGTTTAATTTGGTTATGCAAGCATGTCCTTATAAATTTGTGTGTGTATATATATATGTTGTTGTTCTGTATGCAATCCCATCTCAGAACACACGTCATATTAGCAACAACCGTCTGTGTTATTATAGTCTTTGCACAACTTTCTGATTATAGACCTGTTTGCCGCCTATCACACACATCTTGTTATATTGAACCATTTTTGTTCTCTTGTCTCCACACAAACAGTTCATCCGAGTGAACGGCCATGATGTTTATCGCACACACCTTGATCTGGTTGACCATTTCTTTTGTGTTGCCTAATCACAAACAGTTCATCCGAGTGAACTGTATGTTATATATCGCACACGCCTTCATCTGGCTGTCCGTTTCTTTTGTTCCTCCTAATCGCAAATTGTTAATTGAACTGAACCGTATTTCCTGCATCACACGCACAACAAAAATCTGAACCGTGTTTGATGCATCCGTCATCGCAAATGTTTTGCACCTTTTTTGACGGTTTTTCTACACCACCGTTTGCGATTAATGCATCACTCACAGTTTCGTCAAAGGGTCTCTGATCGTAGTGTCGCGTTAGCAGCATCCTGCACTAGTGTCATACCACAACCATGTCATCCATGAACAGGCTCCGTAAGATCCCATAGAGTAGAAATGGAACAAGTCATGTGACACGATCCAGTTCTTTATTTATTACACTTACCTTTTTATTATAGTATGGAAATGCATTCATTTTCTTTGCATCGATTGTGATCCGCAATACTATCGGAGTAAAAGAAGGGATCTAAGGAAGATTGTAGGCTAAACTTTTTGATTTTTTATTAGTAACAAATAAATATTTTGTTTGGAGGTAAGAAACTTCCGATATTGAGGGGATAAATACCAACTAATCAAGAGACATGAGACAATACACAAAGCAATTCATCATGATCAAATTTGTAAGCCCACTTGGATATTGAGCATTTACCCATAAGAATAGGATTATTTTCAATGAGTAGTTGTAGGTGCAACTTCGGAAAAGAGAATCTGATAAAGCTTTTCTTGCCTAGAGTCATTGAGTCATTATATACCTTAATTCCATTAAGGATCTTCCTCGGTCTTATTTCTTTCACTCTTGCTCGAGCCGGATGATGATAAATTCTTATGTCCGGTTCCTTTGGGGGATGGATCCTTAAGAGTTCACCTATCCCAATAACAAAGAAACCAGACTTAAATGATCATGTATTAAGATCTATATTAGCTAAAGGGATGGGACATAATTATTATGGGGAACCCGCATGGCCCAACGATCTTTTATATATTTTTCCAGTAGTAATTCTAGGTACTATTGCATGTAAAGTAGATTTAGGGTTCTCGAGCCATCAATGATTGGTGAACCGTCAGATCCGTTTGCAACTCCTCTGGAAATATTACCCAAAAGTGGTACTTCTTTCCCGTGTTTCAAATACTCCGTATACGGTACCCAATAAGTTATTGGGCGTTCTCTTAATGGTTTCTGTGCCAATAGGGTTATTGACAGTACCTTTTCTAGAGAATGTCAATAAATTCCAAAATCCATTTCGCTGCCCAGTAACTACGACCGTTTTTTAATGTAGTAGATGTTTGGTTAGGTATTAATTGGAGAAACATTACCCATTGATAAATCATTAACTTTAGGTCTTTTTTAGATATTTTTTGATTCATTCAACCTTCAAGTATCATAGGTACCTAGGAAATAGTTACTTCCCAGTGAATCTTCCCTAGATACCTAAAAATCCATTTTATTATGATCCATTTCGCGAAAATATAGATTGTACCAAAGATGCTAAATTGTTTTGTTTTTATTCTAACTAGAAAAAGAAGAAGAAGAAAATTGCAATGGATTTAAAACGAGAGTTTATTCTTAATTAAATCAATTGGGAGATGCTTCTCTAGAGTGTCCCATATATGTTTTCTACTTCCATACGAAAACGATCAATTCTCAGAAGATCTTCTTAAGTCTTACTCAAAAGGTCCAATAGTGTATGTATATTGGCCCTTTTTAGACAATTATACATCCTTGAAGTCAATTCTAATTGATCAATAAAAATACAATTCAATGGAATTCCTATTTTTTTTAGATTAGTTAATATTTTTTGAAAAGTAAAAGGGGTGGAGTAAACCTGTTTTTATTTTCTTCGAAACTAGCGCCCTCTTCCTTCGCGTGTAGAAAAGGAAGAAATAAGTCAATCAATTTATGAGAAGCCTCATAAAGTGCTTCCTTATGGGTTAAAATTCCATTACTCCTAGAAAAAGTATCTCGTGTTTTTCATTATTTCCATTCCCACAAGAAAAAAATACTATAATTCACATTTCGAATAGGCATGGATACAACATCTATAGGATAACTTCCATCATAATAGTTCTTTCTGAGTTCTGTCTGATATCCATGTTCTCTCTTGATCTGTAAATCAATACATAAATCAATGGGCTCTATCAAGTTAGCTATAGGTTGTGCCGTATCAACGATTTCTACGAAAGGCGGTAAGATGATATCTTGAGCACTTATGTATCTAGGACCTTTGAGCAAATGGATGCGTCTCTAACTCCATAGAGATTACTTCTCAATACAATTTCTTTCAAATTTAGTAAAATTTCTTGTACGGATTCTTCAATACCTGCTATTGTAGAATATTCGTGCGGCAAGCTCCCAAATTTTGCACGTGTGATACATGTTCCTTCTATTTCTCCAAGTAAAGCTCTTCGCAAGGCAATATCGACGGTGTCCGCTTGACCTTTTTTGAGCGGGGACAGAATGAAACGATCATAATAAAGGCGCTTACTATCTACTCTTGATTCAACACACTTCCACTGTAGTGTTTGAGTGGATCCTGCTACCTCCTCTCGAACCATAATAGACTAGTACTATTATTTTATCATTGGATCGTTTATTTCTCTTGAAATGAAAGTTGAAAGTGGGTTAATTCTTTTACAGACGTCTTTTTTTAGGCGGTCGACATCCATTATGCGGCATAGGTGTTACATCGCGTATACAACTTAATCGCACACCACTTTTAGCAATGGCTCGTAATGCGGCATCTCTTCCACTACGAGCGCCCTTTACCATAACTTCTGCTTGTTGCAAACCTACTGTACGAATAGCATCCACTGCTGTTTTTTAATTCTCTATTATTTTTATTATATTGATGCTTTATCACATTGCCTTTTATGATGTAATTCATAGACCATACATAGTGGAATCATATATCTTATTTATTTCCTCTTCCTTCTTTCTATCATCCCTCCCTTTATCAACACCCCTTTAGTTTTGCTTCACAACCTTTTCTTTTTTAGAGAAAAAGCTACAATAAAGAATTTCTCTTATTATTTTATGTCCATGGCTCTCGTCGTCCATTTGCAACAGAGCCATCTATATGCTAAAATTTCAATAATTACATCCTGCATTTACCCGGCTATAGAAAGTGCATTGTTTTTTATTAATCTAAGCTTAATCAACTTCCCTAATTTTCCATTTGGGAGCTGAATGCCGGTCAATCTTGGTGTTTGAATTTTACATGGGCCGGACTATGCACTATGTTAGGTGGCTCAGGGATTGAAATTTGCAGCAATTCAAGAGGTAGGTAAAACCTGGATTTAAACAATTCGGTGGCTTGCTCCGAAAAATATGTGTGTGTTGGGTCTTTTCAAGTTTGCTGTCTCTTCTATTCCTTCTAAAGAAAATTTGGGTGAACTTCTATTTTCCTAGGTAACAAGTGGCATTACTAATTCAATACATTCGTTTTGTTGGTTCTTTCTGTTTACAACCAGTATTATTTCGTACTTATAGAGTTATAGTGGCGAGTTGATTATGTCGTAATCTCTGATTTTTTTTCTTATCGTCACATGTGCATATATACTCGTTTGACTTGGAAGAAGGAAATATAACTTGCAAGTTGTTACAATGAGACGTACAAAATTGGCACTATGGTAGTATGCATTGATGCCTGTGTATGGATCAGAATCCGGAAGACAACTCTTCTTTCCTTATAAAGCAACCTCAACTCATAATATCTTGAGGTTAGAGAATGAACATGGTGATTAGCTGTGTACAATCAGCAATATTTTGACTTGTAGGCAGAGTACCAATTGTGAGGCTACCATGTTCAGTTGAATGCAGATTCATCCTTTAAGTTGACTATCGTTTTGTTTCAGTTTTCTATGTATGTGACTTCACCAAGTATCTAATTAGTAATTACCTGCCTATCTATGTATATTGTATACCATGTAGAGCCTAGTCCTTATACACATGACACAAGGGACTACTTATGCGAAAGTACCATTCTACACCCAGAGCAAATGCTCCTGGTGTGAACAGTAAAATCAAAAAAATAGAAAAAAAAATAAAAAAATTCTGAAATTTTTTGGTGACATACTTTCACAAGTGTTTCTTGTGCGTAAAAATTTTCATCACGAAATCACATCCGTAGAAGTCGTGCCGAAAAAAACAAAAACAGAGATGCAAAATGCTTTTGTAAGTAACATTTTCAGAGCATCGATTTTGTTTTTTTACCACACCTTCCACCAATGTAATTTCGCGACGAAATTTTACGTGCACAACAAACATTTGTATAAGTATGCCACACAAAAAATTCATAATTTTTTGACATTTTTTTAATTTTTTCTTATTCTACTGTTCACACCAGGAGCATTTGCTCCTGGGTGTAGAAACTCCACGTCCCTACTTATGTTGCTTCTGTGAATGGATCCTAGTTTGTATAGTTGTTGTAAAGGAAGAATTGCATTGTACTTGACTAGCTACTTGTGTATATTTACATAAGAATCCCTGATCCGTGAGACGCGAACCACATCAGGAGTAAGGTATTAGATACATAAAGTTAGGACGGCTGATTGCTTGTTCAGATGCAGCTATTGCCTCTTTTTCTTTGAATGCACATGGTATCAAATGAAAGCTAGCAAGAATGTGTGCATGATAAGATTAAAAGGGTTTTGTTTATACCTATACTGCAACCCAGTCGGCTACTCAAATGGTGACATGAGTTTTGGTCATCATATCAGAAAGTGTACATGGTGATCTTGTAGGAGCCTATATATAGTTTAGTTGATCTTGATAAAATATATTGTTTAGGTCACCAAGAGTTTGGCAAGTAGAACCCATAGGGTGGTTGGGTCCTCCATGGAGAACAGATCGATCACACGAGCACATTGACATGACAGAAAGAACGTGCCCTCGATAGTTAATTAATTCAGTAAGTGCCAGCAATGATGAGAGGGAAGCTTCAAGTTGATGCCCAAGCTACGTCATGCTTATGTGACTTGAACCAATTTTTTAAGCTAGCATCGGAGATTAGCTGTGCCTTGTTGGCTTCCTAGCTTGCAAGTATCCTAGACTCATGGTAGGATGAGTACAGATCAGAAAGCAACACTTCTTCAGAGAAGAATTAAGGCAGAGTTGAGGGGTCAAATCTATGAAAAATTAAATTTGGAATTTCTTGGCTGATAATTAACCTCGTTGCAGAAAAAAAATGTGTACTGACTACTGAGTATCCTATATTTATGATTTTTTTATCAAATAAATTACAATACTGATTCCTCTGTTGACATCGATGCATCATGCGGCGGCATCTGGGGCCGAGATTTTCAACAATAACGTCAACAAGTGGAGTCTGGCAACAGTACAATCCACAGGAGGGGAAAGAATTAAGTAGGCAGCCAATTGAGAAATTTGGGGTATTAATTATCCAATTTCAAAGCTGTTGCTTAACTGAGAGCAAGTCTCTTACCCATGCCATGACCCCACGATACATGCCTGTTTTTGTATTCTTCCGTCAACTTCCGCGTACACAGTAATGGGAGTCCTCAATGTGCCAACCTATCACATCTATTGATTGAGTTTCTTTTTTTCCCATTAAAATGTGCACAAGTGGCATCAGACGGTCAAGATCACCGCTAGTTTCTGAACATTAAAATTCTCGGTATTGGAGTTATGTAGGTTCATTGTAGGTGGTCGAGCTGATGAGAAGACGTGTTATTTCTCATGAACTGTTCAACCGCAAGTGGCGTCAATCGTATGGTCATAGACTCATAGTCACCCATTACATAATTCTCTAGCGAGTCTGAGTTTCCGGTTGTCTATTAGCTCAACATTCTCAAATAATATACGCTGGCAATTTGTTTCTGGCAATCGTCGAAGCAAAAATACGCTGTATCCCACATTCCTACTTGACTGAAATTCTCAAAGAGCAGAATATATCTTCAACAGTTCAGCAGGCCTTTTATATTTAACAATATCTTTCTCTCGTCACGCATCCGCGTGGAGAGCCATGTAATTATGTGTGAAATCCCTGAGATGAATGAAGAACAAAGCATCCCATATAAAGAACTTTGAATCCTGTCCCGGCATGAGATCTCGAAGGGCCGATGGCCGAACTTTATTAGATAGAAAGAAGAGAGATACAGTCTGGTTAGCAGTCTAGGCGTACTAGAGCTGAAAACCATCTATAGTGTTAGAGACATATCCTCAGCCGGCTTCGCGCCCTACTGATCAACTTGGAGTACACGTGAAGTTGCTGCCTAATAGATAGTTTCCATATCTACCTATGTGGTTGTGTTGTAAACAAACTCTGTACATACCTTGGGATATAAATATAGGTATATAAATATACGAGGAGGCTGGCCGAGGCAGGCATTGAGCCGCCCGGTCCTTTATACTTTTACATGGTATCAGAGCAATACGATCCTCTACCTCTAAAAACTACTCGCCGTCGTCTACTTCTTTGCCCTAGTCACAGCCGCCGCCGTCTCCATCCAACTCCTCAGCTCTCAACGCCATGAGTCAACAATCCGCCGATGATCTCAAGAAGCTTGAGGAGGAACTCAAGAACCGTGAGTCCATCATCCGGACCCGCGAGGAAGAACTTCAGCGCCAAGCTGAAGAACACGGCAAGGCCGTCGCCGCTCCTGCAGCCTCCACCTACGTTGCCTCCATCAAGACGTTCGTCCCCATCACTCTTGATCTTCAGGACTCCAACTACGCCAAGTGGCGTGAATTGTTTCTCGTCGCTCTCGGGCGCTATGGCCTCTCCAACCACGTCGTCGGCGACGCCGCCGCCACCCCCCTCCGACACTTCGCCCACCTCTGATTGGGGCCGTGACGACTTCATGGTGCTCTCCTGGATCTACGGCTCGATCTCCATCGAGCTCTTTGGCATCATCATGGCTCCCGGCTCCACGGCGCGGCAAGTCTGGGACTCCATCGCCAACCTCTTCCATGACAACAAGAAAAGCCGTGCCCTAGCACTTGATGCCGAGTTTCGCAACACGCCGCAGGGAGACCTATGCGTCCACGACTATTGCGCCAAGCTCAAGTCTCTTGCCGATGCTCTCAGCGACGTCGGCCAACCTATCTCCGACGAGACTCTTGTCCTCACGGTGCTCCGCGGCCTCAACGAACAGTTCAGCCATCTTCGATCTTTTTTGCCGTTTCAGGTGCCGTTCCCATCCTTCTTACAGACATGCTCCGCTCTCATCCTAGAAGAGATGCATAAGAAGACAGACGCCAAGAACGCAGCTGCCACGGCACTATGGGCAAGCGGCAACAGCATCCTCCCTCAAGCAGGCGGGGAGCGAGCTCCTCCTTCTGGCCGTGGTACCGGCTACAACGGCAGCGACTCTCGCATCGCTCCGCAACCCACCGCACCCTACTCCAACTCTGGCCGTGGCGGTGGAACAGGCGGACGCCGTGGTCGTGGTGGCGGCCGCGGACGGGGCCGCGACAACCCCTGGATGTTTAATCCATGGACTGGACTTCCAACTCGGGCTCAACAGCAGCAGCAAGCTCCTCCAATGTCGTGGCCGACCCGCTGGCGTGCTCCCAACGCCGGCGTTCTGGGCCCTCGCCCAAGTCCTGCTCCCTTCCAGGCATACACTGCATACGACCACGCACACAATAACAACTGCACCATGATGCCACCGCTATCCAGCAACTATACAGGAGGTCCACAACAACAGCAGCAACATCAACTTGATCCAGCTCTTCTCACTGCCCTTCAAAATATGCAGCTACCAGGAAATCAAGAGTGGTACATGGACTCTGGAGCATCATCCCATATGGTATCCGATCATGGTATTCTCTCCTCCTATCAACCCTCCTCTGCTCACACTGTTACTGTTGGTAATGGTGCCTCTCTTTCCATCTCACACATCGGCACACACACATTACCTTCTCTCTCCAAACCCTTATATCTCAATAATATTCTTGTCGTTCCACACATCATCAAAAATCTACTTTGTGTTCGTCAACTTACCACAGATAATTTTGTTTCGATAGAATTTGACCCTTGGGGTTTTTCTGTGAAGGCACTTCCCACCAGGATCGAGATTCTTCGATGCAATAGCTCCGGCCCACTCTACCCCGTATGCCGTCCCACACCTGCCGAAGCACACGTCATCACCACCACCCTCGACCTTTGGCATCGCCGACTTAGACACCCCGGTCACCACACCATGAAGCGTCTTCAAAGTTCTCAACATATCTCCTACAATAATGGCGTGCCATCTCTTTGTCATGCTTGTCAACTTGGGCGACATGTTAGATTGCCGTTTTATCCATCTGTTTCTTTTACTAGTAAATCTTTTGCATTATTACACTGTGACCTTTGGACCTCTCCAATTCCTAGTATGTCTGGCTTTGTCTATTACCTTATAGTTGTTGATGATTATACTCATTATTTCTGGACGTTCCCACTACGCAAGAAATCTGATGTCTATGCAACTCTCCTCACCTTTCATGCTTATGCTCGCACTCAATTCGATCTCTCTATTCTAGCTTTCCAATGCGATAATGGACGTGAGTTTGACAACACTAAAATAGACGCGTTCTGCGCTTCCCACGGTATTCTTCTTCGTTTCTCCTGCCCATACACATCTCAGCAAAAC
This sequence comes from Aegilops longissima, assembly GCA_021605205.1. Taxonomy (NCBI): domain Eukaryota; kingdom Viridiplantae; phylum Streptophyta; class Magnoliopsida; order Poales; family Poaceae; genus Aegilops; species Aegilops longissima. The sequence continues at coordinate 73,319,476 of CM038682.1, read as the reverse complement.
GGCAAGGCCGAACGAGCTATTCGCACAACCAACAATGTCATTCGTACCCTCCTAGTTCAAGCCTCTCTCCCTCCATCTTTTTGGGACGAAGCACTCCACACTGCCACCTTTCTTATAAACATTCGTCCAACATCCTCTACCAAACTTCTCACACCATATGAAAGCCTCCTTGGCTCCTCACCGCCGTACGACTCCCTTCGTGTTTTTGGATGTCTCTGTTACCCTAACACCACATCTACCTCTCCCAACAAACTATCCCCCCGCTCCACCAAATGTATCTTTCTTGGTTATCCAACACGCCATAAAGGCTATCGTTGTCTTGATTTGAGCACACGACGAATCATCATCTCTCGCCATGTGGTCTTTGATGAATCCTCTTTTCCTTATGCACCAGCCACAACTCCTTCTCCACCACATTGCACTGAAATTTTTGACCCACCTGAACCTATACTTCCGCTTGTTCAACCCATTGTGCATGCACCTGTTACATCGTCTAAGCACACGCCTACTATGTGTGCGCCCACCAGCCCCCCATTGACACCTCCTCGCTCCAGCATATCTCCTCCACCACCAACAGCCAACACGCTCCTCTCACCACCCTCGGGTATCTCCTCCTCTCACACGATGCAGCCCACACCGCCCGACTCACCATCCCCTACTCCCGTTCCACCACCCAATCTTCTACATCGCACCCGCTCTACTACTGGCCGGCTTCCTCCACCCATCGACCGACTTAACCTTTCCGCTATTGCATCTTCTCCTATCCCACACAACTATCTTACAGCCTTGCGTGATACTAACTGGCGTCACGCGATGCAAGAAGAATTTGATGTTCTCACTCTCAATCAAACATGGACACTTGTCCCTGCTCCTCCCGGTGCGAACATTGTGAGCGGTAAATGGATTTTTCGCCACAAATATCATGCCGATGGCTCTCTCGCTCGTCACAAAGCTCGTTGGGTGGTTCGTGGCTTTTCTCAACAACCGGGTGTTGATTTTGATGAAACGTTCAGCCCTGTTGTCAAACCCGCAACTTTCCGCATTGTCCTCTCTCTTGCTATCTCTCAATCCTGGCCAATCCATCAGCTACATGTTAAAAATGCCTTCCTCCATGGTCATCTTGATGAAGTTGTTTATAGCCAACAACCCTCTGGCTTCGTCGATCCACGTCACCCTACTCATGTGTGTCGTCTCCTTAAATCCCTATATGGTCTCAAACAAGCTCCACGTGCTTGGTTTCAACACTTTCCCTCCTTTGCGCGATCCATTGGGTTCGTTGAATCCAAATCTGATGCATCTCTTTTCATCTTTCACCAAGGCACCAACTTGGCCTATCTTCTTCTTTATGTGGATGATATCATTCTTAATGCCTCTACCCCATCCACTCTCGCTACTATCACCCGCGCCATGGCACGTGAATTCGCTATGAAAGATCTCGGCCCTCTTCATCACTTCCTTGGTATCTCTGTCACACGTACATCTCGTGGTCTCCACCTATCTCTACGCCAATACATTCTTGACATCTTGAATCGTGCAGGTATGCGCGATTGCCATCCAGTCACCACTCCCATTGACACCAAAGCAAAGCTCTCTTCCACCTATGGATCACCCGTTTCTGATCCCTCTCAATATCGTAGCTTAGCTGGCGCACTCCAGTATGCTACACTTACTCGCCCTGACATTGCTTACGCTGTACAACAAGTTTGTCTTCATATGCACGATCCACGTGAACCTCATTTTTCCCTTATCAAACGTATTCTTAGATATCTTAAAGGCACTCTCGACCATGGGCTTTCCTTGCATCGCACTTCCTCTCACTCTCTCATTGCCTACTCGGATGCCGATTGGGCAGGTTGCCCGGATACACGACGCTCTACGTCCGGGTTCTGCATGTACCTTGGGGACAATCTTATTTCTTGGTCTGCTCGACGGCAGACCACAGTATCACGCTCTAGTGCCGAGGCAGAGTACAGGGCGGTGGCCGCGGCAGTTTCCGAATCATGTTGGGTTCGGCAGCTCTTACAGGAACTTCGACGACCGATATCGAGTGCTACTATTGTCTATTATGACAACGTCAGTGCCGTCTACTTATCTGCCAACCCTGTTCAGCACCGCCGGACTAAACATATCGAGCTGGATATTCACTTTGTTCGGGAAAAGGTAGCACTTGGAGATGTTCGCGTTTTACATGTGCCCCCGTCCTCTCAGTTCGCGGATATTTTTACAAATGGCTTACCTACTACGCTTTTTCAAGAATTTCGTTCCAGTCTTCAGGTCGAGTCCTCTCCCGGTTCAGACTGCGGGGGCATGTTAGAGACATATCCTCAGCCGGCTTCGCGCCCTACTGATCAACTTGGAGTACACGTGAAGTTGCTGCCTAATAGATAGTTTCCATATCTACCTATGTGGTTGTGTTGTAAACAAACTCTGTACATACTTTGGGATATAAATATACGAGGAGGCTGGCCGAGGCAGGCATTGAGCCGCCCGGTCCTTTATACTTTTACATATAGCAGCCAAATACAGCTTTACAAGAGGAAACACAGAGCTACATCCAAAGCTCTCAGATTAGGCTCCGAGCTCAACAATGCAACCGGCCGCACGCCAAATAGCAATATCTTCACCGACCAAATCCAGCACCCTGTCGGCGCTACTTGCCACCTGGTCAAAAATCCTGGAATTCCTCTCCTTCCACAGCCTCCAGTGCATGAGAATAGTAATAGTGTCGAAGTTGCGACGCATCGGTTTAGGAACGCCGGCTCTGGCCTGGAGCCACCACTCCTCCATGCCGCTAAAACTGTCCTCTGGCGTGATGAAGCGAGCCCCAAACCTGCGCTTGAGCAATCCCCAAAGCTGCTGCGTGTATCGGCAATGCACGAACAAGTGCGTACAGGTCTCGGGTTCCGACAGACAGAGGGGGCAGGATGCATTAGCAGGCCAGCCGCGGCGAAGAAGGTTGTCTGCTGTCAGGCATTTGCCGTGAACAGCCAGCCACATAAAGAACTTGCACCGTGGGGGAGCCTTTGACCTCCAGATTGGTTTGTTGCAGGCAAAACGCACATTAGCCATGAAGAGCAGTCTGTACGCGCTGCTGACCGTAAAAACTTGTTCCTTAGTAAGCTTCCAGATTGCCCGATCCCGCGTACCTGGCGTAAGATTGGTGGCCTGCACCATATCCCAGACAGATAGGTACTGGGCGAGCGCCTGCACAGATATGCCGCCTTCGATTTCTCTTATCCAGGATTGGTTATGCAAGGCCTCGCGGACAGAACGGCCAGAGTGCTTGACGAAGGAGAACAACTCTGGTGCTAAGGTGGCAATTGAACAACCATTCGGCAGCCAATTGTCCGTCCAGAACCTCGCAGAGTCCCCGCCGCCGAGAGAGATAGCAGTAGCAGCGCTGAACATCGCCGCGACCTCCTTTTCTATACTGTCGGGCAGCAGATGCCACGGCCTGGGGTTCTCATCCCATTTCAACCAAGGCCATCTACATCGCATTGCCCAACCAAACCATCGCAAATTGAGTACACCAAGCCCACCACATTCCTTGGGAGTGCAGACTTGCGCCCATGGCACTAGACAGTGCCCAACACTGATGGCCTCCTCCCCTTTCCATATGAACCCCCGACACCTTCTGTTTATGAGCTTGATCGCCCAGACCGGCAGAGGAAGCACTGCCATTAGGTGAAGCGGCAGCGCCATGAGCACCGAGTTTACCAGAGTGAGCTGCCCCACTGCCGGCAAAAAGCTTTGGTTTCCAGCCCTTCATTTTATTAGAAAGTTTATCCACCAGGGGCATAACATCCTGACGCCTCAATCTTAAAACTGACAGAGGTAGGCCCAAATATTTGATGGGAAAACCCTCCTTCTAACATTGGAAGTGCTCCGCCACCAAAGATGCAAGGTCCTCCTCGCAGCGAATACAGGACACCGAGCTTTTCTGTAGGTTGATGCGAAGGCCAGAGGCTTGGCCGAACAACTGCAGCACCGCGGAGATCACCTGAAGGTCATTAGAGTGCGGCTTAAAGAAGAGAACCGCATCGTCTCCAAAGATGGATGCCCTCGGTATCTCCATACACAGACCCATATCTAATAACACCTGCCTTTGCGCCGCCCACAGCAGCATTCCTTGGAGAGTGTCCATGGCGATGATGAACAACGCTGGGGACAACGGATCACCTTGCCTGACGCCCTGAGCAAGGGCAAATGGTGCCGACAACTCACCGTTGATGAGCACCGAGGTGGTAGCCGTACTCAGCAGGCTGCAGATCCAGGAGCACCATCGAACACCAAACCCTCTGGCCCGCAACACCTCCAGCAGAAAGCCCCAAGAGAGTGTGTCAAAAGCTTTAGAGATGTCGATTTTCATCAGCACCGCTTGTTTCTTCTTCTGGTGCAAAGCCCTCGCTGCATTTCTAACGAATTTGAAATTCTCATGAATGCTCCTTTTGCAAACAAAAGCACTTTGAGCCTGGGATATCAGATACGGCAATAGTGCCGCAAGCCTGATGGCTAACGCCTTGGCAAAAATTTTGGCTGCCTCATGAATCAGGTTAATTGGTCTGAAATCAGACAGCTGCAAGGGGTCTTCTTTCTTTGGCAGGAGGGTAAGAATGGAGGAGTTAAGATCATGAAAGGAGTAGAAACGCCCATCATGCAGCATTGCCATGACATCCATGAAGTCCTTGGCGATAATCTCCCAGCATGTCTTGTAAAACAGCCTAGAAAACCCATCCAGCCCCGGCGCGCGGTCAGACGGCATATCAAAGATTACTTTCTTAATCTCCTCTTCCGTGAACGGCACTTCCAGTCCCTGGGCCAAATCCGGCGACAGCCGGTGCAAGCCCAAAGCGTCCAGACAAAGAGAGCAGCCCAACGGGGACGAGGAACCCATCAGATTACAGAAGAACTCCCGAGCCAAGTTCACCTTATCCTCCATATTAGTGGCAGTACGGTTACCATCTTTCAGGTAAGGTATATAATGCCGTCGACGCCTACCATTAGCCTTCATATGGAAATATTTGGTATTGGCATCCCCCTCCTTCAGGTTCCTGACCCGAGCACGCTGGCGCAGCCTAACCCTCTCGAGAGAAGCCAAGGCAAGACACTTCCCCTTTAGGAACGATTTCAGTCTTCTTTCCTCCTCCGAGAGAGATCTTGACTCTTGTACCGTGTCAAGACGCTGGATTACCTCATTAGCAATCTGAAACTGCACTTCCAACGTGCTCTGCTTCTTCTGACCCCAGCTTCGAAGGGCTTTAGCCGTGCGATTTAACTTGATAGAGAGAACTTTCGCCGGATCAGAACTAGCCACCTCCGCATGCAAGCTCGTTTCACCGTGTCCAGGAAACCAGGCAGTTTGCACCAGAAATTTTCGAATCGAAACCGGTGCCAACGTGGACAGGCGGCCGCACCCGACAACAACAGAGGGCAATGGTCAGAAATATTGGAACTCAGAGCCATGAGATCACTGATGGGATAGACCTCTTCCCACTCGTTGTTAAAAAGCACCCTGTCAAGCCTAGCCATGACTGATCTTTGTTGATCATTGCACCAAGTAAACTTTCTGCCCACCAGCGGCATATCATGCAAATCGAGACAGTTTATGGTGTGCCTGAACTTACTGACCATCCTTCGATCAGCCCTCCCCAAGCTGCGCTCCCCCTCTCCTCTGACAAGGTTGAAATCCCCGTTGATGATCCAAGGGAGTTGCACCTGCTGCCCAATGAGCTCGATCTCCTGCAAAAACCTCACCTTGTCATCCACTGCCTATGGCCCATACACTGAGGACACCATCCAATCCTTGCCATCCACCAGAGACAGAACATTGGCCGTAATCGAGTACTCGCCTCTGTGAACAACCATGACACGCAGCACGTGAGGCTTCCAAGCCATCAAAATGCCCCCACGGGTGCCCACCGCCGGCAGAGCCTCAAAACCACCGAACCCTGGCCCAAGATTATTACAAACCACCGACGCATCAATACTGTGAAGCTTAGATTCTTGCAGACAAACTAGAGCAGCATTACAGGATTGCATAAAAAGTCTAATAGACGAACGCCTCGCGGGGTTATTCAACCCCCTCACATTCCAGCTCAACACACCCAGAGACATGATCAAGGTGTGAGAGATCCCGCGAGCAGCCACTGCTGGGTATTAAGCCCCACACGGTTCCACACACTCCGGCAACGAGAAGGCAACGAACCCCTCGTGCGCAGGCTCGTCAAACTCTGCCCCATCGGGATCGAAGAGAGGAGCTACAGCCTTGATGTGGTGCGGTGCCAGTTGCTTGTCAAAGAGCTTCAGATACGCGTCCAGGGCCTCTTGCGACAGATGTTCTTGAGCTTGAATCATACCCATGCGGCGAAGCAGCACCGTCTGAGCGCGCTGCACCGGACTGATACGCTTGCCACCGTTGAGTTTATTGATCCTGGCGCTCCTCCGGGGGGTGAAGTTGGGGGGCAAAGCTTTTTTGCGCCTCGCCGGAGCCGAGGCCGCCGGTCTTGGGCCCAAAATGGACGGAGTCGGGGAGGAGAGAAGCCCTTCCAGCAGAGTGTCAGTAGCCGATTTGGGTCCGACCATCGCACCCAAGGCTGGTTCCGGCGGCGGCACAGTCGCAGCTGGAGGCAGCAACTGATGAGGCTCTAGCGGAACGGCGAACGGAGTGCACACCGTGCTGGGTTTGCTGGCCAAAGGGCTGACAGGCCTGTTGGTGGTCTAAATGCGCGGCAAGCCATCGCCCATGGACAGCCTGTCGGCATCCAAATCCAGCCCCCGCACCGCACGCCACCACCTTCCTCCTCGTCCGAGCTAGCCAGCGCGTCTTGCAGCCCGACTGACGCCCTCCCGATCATGTCCTCCGCGGTTTTCTGCGGGCTGAACGAAAGGCGGCGAGGTGGCGAGATGCATAGTTTCAACGCCGATGCAAGATCCGGGGTGCGACCCCATGCCGCAGAGCCGATGGCCGTAGAGCATACCAATCGAGGAGAGCGCGGCAGGCTCGGGGAGCGAGACAGCAGGACACGCCAGAACAGCCCACGTCCCACCAGCGAGGTGGCGCGCCCGGCCGCCGAGCCCACCAACGTAGCGGCAGCCGAAGCAAGGGACCCCGGCGTGTCCACAAGCGCCGCGGAGCCCGCAGCCGTAGTGGCCGCAGAGCCGGCAGCACAGCCCACGGCCGTCCCCGAAGAGGCCGGAGGCGTCCGACGCTACCCGGACGGTGAAAGCCTTGGCGACCGGTCGATGGACACTGGCGGAGACGACACAACCCGGCGACCCGGCTCCGAGCCACCCGCCAGCAGAGAGGGATGTGGAATGCCCCCTGCCGGAGCGAGCAAGCCGTTCACACGACGCCCGCCCCAATCACCCGCAATGCCTAGACCACCAGGGCCGCCAACGAGGAGTATCTCCCCTGCCCGTACCATCAATCCTGCCCCTTATGCAGTCATGCGAGTAATCGTGCCTCCTTGTAAGATCTTCGTCATCCTCTGGCTCGAAATTGGGTTGAATTGCAAATATGGCACCGTCCTATCCACCACATCCAACACATGAATGGTCAGGTGATGAATCAAGGTGAGCCTCACTGTTGGGGGCGCTGGAGAAGGGGGCGCCACCGGCCAGTCTAGATCGACCGTGTTCGGAAGCCCCACTGGCTCTGGGGCCTCAAAGTCGTAGATCTTCGGGATGCCGGAAGGATTCCTCATCCAAGCAGTGACATTTAGCTGCCACCTATCCTCTTGGGGGAGAATCTCGAGCAACTGACCTTGAAGGTTGTTCATGAGCTGGCCAATCACACCTTCCTCCCACGCGCTCGCCGGGAGGCCCTAGATGTCGATCTTGCAGAAGAAGTCGAGCTTGCCGCTCGAAGCTTGCGCACTCCGATGCCAGCGCTGAAAGGCAATAGGCGCTCCTGCGCACCGGATCTGGCCTCTGCACTGGAAGACCCTTTCGCAGTCCTCCGTGGATGCAAAATGCAGGAAGAAATCGGCCGGATGTGTGACCTCCACCCGCACGCGACTGCGCTCAACCCCACAGATCCGGCCCAGCGTCTGGACCAGAGCCTCCGGCGAGACCGCCGGCCTCCTCCCCTGCACCGAAGCAAGCAGGGCCATGAGATCTTTATGTGCATTTGTCAGTGGTGCATCTCCCTTCCCTGCCATTACCTTCAGCCCTGCGGCAACATGCTCTTCACCATATCCATGGAACTTGTATCTCCTTCTGGTACTTTGGTCATGCAGACCCTGTTCCAACTCCATGTATTTTGCTGTCACAAATATGTGCACTTGGGTTGGCTGCGATGGTGATGGTTTGGTTTATTTGGCCTTAATTGTTTCTTCATAGAGCCATGTGAGAGTTGGTACATATATATGACTTGATAGCCCACAGAGATTAATGTAGAATTTGATGCTCTGGCTGGTAGCAGTCGGAGACTATATATCCAAATGTCCTATTTGACTATATATCTACACCATGTGTCTTGAATAGACAAGATCTGGTGGCGTCCATGATAGAATCTCACACCATTGACCAAATGGGGGCCAGTTGTATACATAGTCATAGAGTCTAGTTTTTCAATCATCCTGTTTTTCCTGGGAATATATCAAGGGGAGTCTTGCTTTCAATCATCCATCATTTCGTGACCTTAGCGAAATTTAGTATGTGCCACTTTCAGTGGTTGTGAACGTTTAGTATGCGGGAATTGCATATCAGAGAGGAGTGGCCAAGGTGACTATGCAGTATAGTATGAAAACAAAGTTAGAACTCATGCTGTTAGTTAAACCATCTGTGGCTTGCTGATAGCTCAATCTTTTAATGTTTGTCAAATTACATTTAACTAAATAATACTCCCTCCGTCCCATAATGTAAGACGCTTTTTCACACTACACTAGTGTGAAAAAACGTCTTACATTATGGGACGGAGGGAGTAGAATTATTTCACAGAAGCTTCTCATGATGGGAGCGTAACCCTGACTGAAATATATATCCTGAACCTGGTAAGAAAAGAAAGTAATTTATAGACCGTCATTTAACTGCTGATTACTTTGTGCATGACAAGGATGCAGGTGCATGCAACACATTTTTACAAACATATACATCAATTTAGCGCAAACTGGACCATATCTTGAATAGGACTCATCGGAAGTCATATCTACTTGATTTCGAGAATAAAAGTAGAATTGTACATCCAATAAGTTCGTTCTCACACAACGTATCTAAACCTCCCTGAAGTGTACAATGTTATAATTTTCCTAAAAGTCAAGAGTGGTAAAATAACTGTTAAAAAGAGTGAGCAAAATGAAACAGAAGCCCTCATATAATTGTAAACCGGGAATGACGATAGCTTAACCTTTGACTATTTTGATTCATTAACAACATCATCCCAGTAGTTTGCACTGACACACAACAGCTATTATACTGACGAAGGTCAATGTTTGCATCAAGCGTTGAATTTTTTGAGATGTCACCAACACAAACTTTTTTGATCATCTCTTGGTTGCATCGCATGAGACCTACACGTTAGATTTGATTCCAGAGTACAGTTTTTTGTAGCTCGAGCTCCATAGGACCTCATATCATATCCATCCATTCTGCAACACTCTGCATGAGGATATGTGCCATGTGAGCAGACTTTATCAGTAATTAACAGGAACAGGAACAGTGCGCTGCCGCCCCACCCTGGCCCAGGCGCACGTACTGCGTTGAGTAATGGTAGGCCTGCAAAGATTAGTTTACTCCCCTGCACATCCATGTCAATTCACGTCCAGTTTGTCTCACATGCATGCAGCATTCCTCTCTTATCTCTCTCCACACGTCCTTTCTCTCTTAAAAATTCTCACACGAGCTCTCTCTCAGTACCATAAATTATAGTTTGAGAAATTGAAGAAAGAGAGAAAAGCTTGTGAGAGAAAGACACTTTCGTACTCGAATACTTTTCTTTAACATAGTATGTGATTTTTTTTTAAGAAGTGATTGAGAGAGAGAGCCCGTGAAGGAGTTTCTTTTAAAGAAGTAAGAGAGAAAACATGTGTCTCCGCCCGCAAGAAAAAAAAACTGTGTCAGGAGACTAAACATGATGTGCAGCATGTGAGAGATTCTGAGAGAGAGAGAGACGTGAGGAAAGAGAGTTTCAGAGAGAGGCTGAGCATGCATGTGGTCGGGCCCATGCGCATGTTTGTCCGTTCCCAAACCGGAGAGAGAGGAAGAGTGGGGCCAGTCAACTCTGCCTAATGACGCTGGTGCGGGCAGGAGATGTTCACGTGAAGCACAGATCTTGATGCGAGTAGATGGGTAGGATAAGAGGTACCGTGTAGCTCGAGCTTTACTGAAACTTTTCCTTAAATTAAATTATCAAAGCTGAAAACTCATCGGCTGTATATATTATGTACAGAAAAATGACAAGTAGATGTTTAACATTAAAGGAGTCAACTTATAACCACGGCATCGGAGCATAAACCAGCTAAGATCTCTTTAAATCCTTTTCCATTGAAGCCTCTCAATCGGGTGTTATTCAACGGAAAATGACAAACCTAGGTCATGCCAGTAATGCCAAAAAGTCAGATCATCTCCATCTCCTCCATGTGTTTATCTCAAGCCTCCACACAAGGGATAAAATGAAGATGGTTTGCCTCCTTTGACGGGGACAATGGAAATCCCAACTCCCAAACAGATCTAGTTCTAAAGCGCACTACAAATAATGAACACAAATTTACATATTCACTGTTTAGTATTATTAGTGCAATGAAGCCTTTTTCTCACCAAGCTTATTATTTGTGTATACCTCTGACTAGAAAATTTACATATTGCTTTAGTCTTCGTTGTTGTAGTAAATAGATAGCATGTCATATCACAATAGATCGAACCGATCAAAACCATGCAGAAGTTGTGCATATGGTATATGTGAAGACTACCAGCTGGATAAAACCTCTCAATTGATTGATTAGCAGGGATGCCATTATTTGAATTAGCATCAGAAGCTGAAAGCATAAGAGGTACATTATCAAAGGAGTTCCGTTAATTGACATGTATATATCCTCTGTCAGACCACTTCTTTGAATTTGGTCAACTCAACCAGATTGCAGCATACTGAGCTGTCCTGTCTGTCCTCGCAGCAAAATGCCGGCTAAAAAAATGTCAACGATTGCCAAAATTCTCTCTGATAATTGGGGGTTATCAATTGTCAACACCAAGTTTCAGCCTCTAATAAGGAAATCAAGCAATATACGGCACGGCAGACCAATGAAATAAGATTGCAAGTTGTCCTGTGGATGTAGAATTTCCGTACTTATCAGGTTCTGAGGATAGGACCATGTGAGTGTCACTTTCTAATGTCTAACTGTTCAATAAACTCTGCATAACGAAATTGTAATATGTCAAGTGGCGACAAAAGTCCCATTTTATCATATACTCGTATTACTCAACTACTCCCTCCGTCCCATAATGTAAGACGTTTTTTGACATTAGTGTAGTGTCAAAAAATGTCTTACATTATGGGACGGAGGAGTACACTAGTAGAAAAAGGGCTATCGTCCAGGCAGTTTAGCCCATTAGTCCTGGTTCAATCCAGAACCGGGACCAATGGAGCTATTTGCCCCGGTTCATGAGCCCAGGGGCCGGCCGGGCCACGGGGTTTAGCCATTGGTCCCGTTCGTCCGACCTTTTGGTCCCGGGGCCGCAGGGGACGAACCGACCAATGGTCCTGGCTCTGCTCACCACTATTGGTCCCGGTTGTGGCATGAACTGGGACCAAAGGCTTCCTTTAGTCCCGCTCATGCCACGAACCGGGACCAATAGTGCTGTTTATATATACCCTCGTCATGAAAGCAGAGCACTCCGATCCATTGCTCTGCTTTTTCTCTTGCCGGCGAGGGGGGCATTGTGGTGCTCTAGCTCACCTCCTATGCACATGAGGTGTTCATGAAATGCCCGAGCCACACTACTTAAGCTTTCTCCTCCAAGCTCGACCTCCAACCTCCATTTTCCTCAATATTTGTCTAGGTTTAGCGGTCCGTCACGCCTGGCCCCTGCCTTTCACCGCCGCCGATCACCCGCACCGATCTCATCGCCAAGACCACCGTGGTGAGCCTCTTGTTCTTATCTTCTTTCTGAAAGGAAAAATATTCTTACTTGTATTATTTTCTTACTTTTATTATTGCATCTTATATAGTGCGATGGTTTTGGTATCCGCCTCACGGCCCTCGCCCTGCCTATGATTCGGATGTGGTATATATTATCTTTTCATAACTATTGGTTCATTTATTGTTTATGAAAATTATGCCACCAACGTGACATAGATTTTATTTATCTAGGAGGTTGTTGAACCGAAATTCCAACCGACCCTATTGTCGAGAGGTTAAATTTAGTTGAAGAAGAAAACAATTTCTTGAAGGAAAAATAAAAAACTTGAGGAGGAGAAGATGATATTGGAGTTGCATGTTATGGATGTCGCCGATGATCACAAGATCAAGATGGATGCAATGCGCTTGAAGATGAGAAAGATTAGAAAATATGCCATTCATACCGAGGCTTGGTATCATTATGCCGCTGGATCAGTTGTTACCTTGGTTGCGATTATGATCGATTTGTTTTCACATTGAAATGTTTTACATAGTTTCAATGTATGGTTTAATTAATTTAGATGCTCGCAGAGCTTTATGTTGTTAGATGAGAACTATGTATGTACTTTGGTTTTATGTGATGATGAACTTCTATTAATTTGGTCACTTAATTATCTATTCATGATGTTCTGTAATGATTTTTGACACACTTAATTATATATAATGCACGCAGATGAACCGCAATGGATGTACGGTGATGTATACACCTCCGAGTACATTAAGGGCGCATGCTTTTCTCAAGTGGCTGAGGCAAACAAGCAGAATGGTTTTATGTGTTGTCCATGCCCTATATGTGGGAATACGAAGTCTTACTCGACCGGAAAATCCTTCACACCCACCTGCTTTACAAGGGTTTCATGCCACACTATAATGTTTGGACGAGGCACGGAGAAATAGGGGTTATGATGGAAGACGGCGAGGAAGAAGAGTACGATGACAACTATGTGCCCCTGAATACGGTGATGCTATGAACATCAAGATGCACCAGACGATGTGCACGATGGTGCTGCAACGGGCGGTTGCTGAAGATCAAGAGGAACCAGACGATGTGCCCCATGATGATGATCTCCGCCGGTCATTGTCGATGCAAGGACACAATGCGAAAGTCAAAAGGAGAAGCTGAAGTTCGATCGCATGTTAGAGGATCACAAAAAGGGTTGTACCCCAATTGCGAAGATGGCAACACAAAGCTCGGCACCGCACTCAATTGCTGCAGTGGAAGGCAGAGAATGCTGTGCTCGATAAAGGATTTGAGAAGCTACTGAAAATAATGAAGAAGAAGCTTCCAAAGGATAACGAATTGCCCGACAGACATACGCAGCAAAGAAGGTCGATGCCCTCTAGGATTGGAGGTGGAGAAGATACATGCATGCCCTAATGACTGCATCCTCTACCGTGGTGCCTACAAGGATCTGAACGCATGCCCGGTATGCGTGCATTGCGTATAAGATCGACGAGATGACCTCGTGATGTTGACGGCGAGCCTCCCAGAAGAGGGTTCTGCGAAGGTGATGTGGTATGCTCCTATAATACCACGGTTGAAACGCCTGCTCGAAACGGAGAGCATGCCAAGTTGATGCGATGGCACAGTGAGGACCGTAAGAAAGACGGAAGTTGAGAGCACCCACGACGGGTCGCAGTGGAGAAAAATCGAGAGAAAGTACTGGGATGAGTTTGCAAAGGACCCAAGGAACGATGGTTTGCTTTAAGCGCGGATGGCATTAATCCTTTCGGGAGCAGAGCAGCAATCACAGCACCTGCCCGTGACTCTATGTATGTATAACCTTCCTCCTTGATGTGCATGAAGCGGAAGTTCATTATGATGCCGCTTCTCATCCAAGGCCCTAAGCAACCCGGCAACGACATTGATGTGTACCTAAGGCCATTAGTTGAGGAACTTTACAGCTGTGGAATGGAAACGTGTACGACGTGGATGAGCACAAAAGGAGGAATTTGACCTAAAGGCGTTGTTGTTCGTGACCATCAACGATTGGCCCGCCTCAAGAACCTTTCGTGACAGACAAACAAGGGATACCACGATGCACGCACTGTTTACTTGACACCGATAGTATATACCGGAAGCTGCAGGAAGAATGTGTACCGGGCCATCGCCGATTTCTTCCGACCAACCATCAATGTCGAAAGAAAGGCAAGCATTTCAAAGGCGAGGCAGATCACCGAAGAAGCCCGCCATGCGCATCGGTGATCACGCATTTGCTATGGTCAATGATTTACACGTAATCTTTGGAAAGGGTCCCGCGGACTAGCTGTTCCAATGACGCCGAGAATCACGCACCCATGTGGAAGAAGAAATCTATATTTTGGGACCTACCCACCGAAAGACCTAGAGGTCCGCTTTCGATCGACGTGATGCACGTGACGAAGAACCTTTGCGTGAACCTGCTAGGCTTCTTGGGCGTATGGGAAGACAAAAGATACACCGAGGCACGAGAGGACCTGCAACGCTTGTACGAAAAAAGAGGGCATGCCTCCAAGCAAGATGAAGGTCCCGCCAGCTACGCTTACGAAAAGAAGAGAAAGAAATATTCTTTCAATGCCTGCTCAAGATGAAGGTCCCGACCGGCTTCTCGTCAATATAAAGGGAATAATAAATATGCCGAGAAAAGTTCCGAACCTAAAGTCTCATGACTGCCACGTGATTATGACGCAACTGCTTCCGTTGCATTGAGGGGCTTCACCGAAAACGTCCGATTAGCCATTGTGAAGCTATGTGCATTCCTCAATGCAATATCTCGAAGGTGATCGATCCAGAAATCGCATCAACGCTAAGGAGTGATGTGGCGCAATGTCTTGTCGGGCTTCGAGCTGGTGTTCCCACCATCCTTCTTCAATATCATGACCCACGCCCTAGTTCATCTAGTCGACGAGATTGTCATTCTGGGGCCCGATTTCTACACAATATGTACCCTTTGAGAGGTTCATGGAGTCCTAAAGAAATATGTTCAGAATCGCATAGGCCGAAGGAAGCATCTCCATGGGCCATCAAACAGAGGATGTCATCGGGTTTTGTGTTGACTTCATTCCTGGCCTTAATAAGATAGGTCTCCCTAAATCGCGGTATGAGGGGAGACTGACCGAAAAGGCACGCTTGGAAGAGACTCAATAATATGCAGGACGGATATTCTTGGTCTCAAGCACACTACACAGTTCTACAGAACTCTACCTTGGTGACCCCTGTATGTCGATGAACACAAGAACAGTCTGCGCCCAAACACCCGGAGCAAAGGCGACGATCGGATTACATGTGAACACATCAGACTTTCAGCAGTTGGTTGGAAACACGCCTCGAGGTGACAGCACTGTTTGTGATGAGTTGTACTTGTTGTCCAGGGACCATCTTCGACTGTAATGATTTGGAAAGGATACGAGATAAATGGGAATACATTTTACACGATTGACCAAGATGAAAAGAGCACCAACCAAAACAGCGGTGTCCGCTTGATGCAGCAACCGACAAGGAAATGACACATATTATGGTTACATAGTAGACATATGGGAACTTGACTACGGAGTAGATTTTAAGGTCCCTTTGTTTAAGTGCAAGTGGGTCAATCTGTCAGAGGCGGGTGCAGGTAGACCCATAGACGGAATGACAACAAGGATCTGAAAAATCTTGGGTACACCGACGAACCGCTCGTCCTAGCCAATGATGTGGCACAGGTTATCTATGTGAAGGACATGTCTACCAGACGAGGAAAAGAAAAGATAAGGAAGCTTAATACATCATACAATGAGCCAAAGCGCCACATAGTTCTTTCAGAAAAAGGGACATCCCGGGAGTGGAGGGCAAGATGACATGTCTCAAGAGTATGAAAAGTTTCATGAAATTCCCTTCAAAGTCAAGGCTGACCCAAGCATCCTGATAAACGATGAAGATTATCCATGGTTACGGCGCAATAAGCAAACGACACAAGCGAAGAAAAGTGAAGACTTTCTCCGCAACTATTATGATGATACCATGCCAACTTTGTAACACACGAGTATGATACCATTGTCCGCTTTGTTCATGAACATGCTATGCCAACTTTTTCAGAGTTCATTTGAAAACTATGAATTTGAAAACCTCGCCAACCAAGGGCGCCACACCGTTTATAAGCCCGCCCTCTACGCCTTTGTTGAGCTCACAAACTTGTGATTCACACAAATTTCAAAGAATTCAAATTTTATAAAACTAATGGCACAAACAGAAAGTTTATAATTGTTCTAAAACAAATGGCACTAACAGAAAGTTTATAATTTTGCTGACCTAAAAGCAAAAAGAATTAAAAATAAAGCAAAAACCAAAAGAAAATAAATAATGCAGAAAACAAAACAAAAAACTTGAAAAAATAATAATAATAGCAACAATAAGCATTTTGTTGTAAGTAGAAACAAAATAAAATAAATAAAGCAACAAAGAAAACAAAAAAGTGTTTTCAAATTTTAAAACTAATGGCACTAATAGAAAGTTTATATTTTTCTAAAACTAAAAGCACTAACAGAAAGTTTATAATTTTGCTGACCTAAAAGCAAAAAGAATTAAAAATAAAGCAAAAACCAAAAGAAAATAAATAATGCAGAAAACAAAACAAAAAACTTGAAAAAATAAAATAGCAACAATAAGTATTTTGTTGTAAGTAGAAACAAAATAAAATAAATAAAGCAACAAAGAAAACAAAAAAGTGTTTTCAAATTTTAAAACTAATGGCACTAATAGAAAGTTTATATTTTTCTAAAACTAAAAGCAAAAAGAAATAAAATATAAAGCAAAAAAAGTGCCACCCATCGGGCCCCCACGGCCTGAATACGACTAGAAACCCTATGGGCCAGGATTCAGGCCATGAAGGCCCAAAGAGGCCCACAGCAAAGATGGCAGAGTTAGGCCCAAAGCCTGCTTTAGAGAGGAGCTCGAGAGGGAGCCGCACCGCACCTTATAAACTGGTGCGGCTCCTCTCAACTAGCGAGGTGGGACTAAACATTTGGCGCTGGGCAGCACAGGTTTTGGTCCCGTTGGGGCACCAACCGACTAATGGGGTTTAGTCCCGTTGGTGCCACCAACCGACCAAAGGTCGTCCCGGTTGGTCCGACCAAATGTCGCCGCTTCCCGCCTTTTGGGGCTGCTGAATTTGTTTGGTCCCGTTGGTGGCACCAACCGATTAGGGGGCATTAGCCCCGTTGAGCCACGAACCGACTAATGCCCTTGCTATATAACCAGGACTTGTGAAAATTTCACATCTCCTCGCCTCCCTAGCTAGTTGCCCCGCCGCCAGTTGCCCAAATCGGTCGCTCGCCGCCAGCCGCCGCCGCCGCCGCCATCCCTGCCTCCCCTGCGTTCTCTGCCTCGCGCTTCGAGCCCACGCCGCCGCCTGCGCGTCTGCCCTCGCCCTCGAGCACGCACGTCACCGCTTCTTCGCCCGCCGACGCCGCCAGTTGCCCGACGCCGCTTCGCCGCCGCTGCCGCCACGCCTGCCGTCACCATCGCTGCCGCTCGCGCGTCGTCGCCGCCGCCGTCGTTACCATCGCTGCCGCTCGCGCGCCGCCGCCGCCGCTGCCGCCCTCGCTGCCGCCGCCAGACCAAGATTCGCCCTAACGCTGCCGCTTCGCCTCGCCGCCGCCGCCGCCGCCTCGCCGCCGCCTCCGCCTCCGCCTCCGCGACCGCCCGTCCAACGCCTCGACCTCGCCGCCGCCTCCACCTCCCGACCTCCGCCTCCGCCTCCTCCCTGCCTCTGCCACAGGCCACCTCTCATCAGGCCGGCCCCGACATCGCCAGCAGCCGACGCCGCCACAAGTGAGCCCCCCAAGACCTGCCCTGCCCCCGCCGCCGCCGCCATGATTTTTTTTTTCATAGATGTGATGCTTTTTTCATAAATGTTCATGTATATATATTGATGTATGGATATATGTATGATGCTTTTTGCATATGTGTTGATCTAATGTTTTTTTTCTGCATATATATATGATGTTTTTTGTTCATAGATGATCATATGAATTTTTTTGTTCATAGATATGATCATATATATGATGTATGCATGGATCGATGTGGATGGAATATGATGTTTTTTGTTCATAGAATATGATGTTTTTTTATTCATAGATTTTATTTTGTTCATGAGAGAGGCGGGACGCCGAGGAAGTTGTACTGTTTAGAGTTAGGGTCGCCGAGGAAGAAGGAAAATAAGGAAAAGAATAAAAGAGGAAGAAGGAAGAAGGAGAAGAAGAGGAGAAAAAATAAGAAGAGGAAGAAGAAGAAAAAAGAGAAGAAGAAGGAATAGAGGAGAAGAAGAAAAAATTCTATTTTTCTTCTTCTCCTCTATTCCTTCTTCTTCTCCTCTTTTTTTTTCTTTTTTCTTTTCTTCTTCTTCTTTTCTTCTTCTTCTTTTTTTCTTCTTCTTCTTCTTCTTCTTCTTCTTCTTCTTCTTCTTCTTCTTCTTCTTCTTTTTTTTATCGGGAACGAGGGTGTCGAGGATCGCTGAGGGGTCGACGGTCGGGAACTAGGCTAGAGGGTCGAGAGGGTCACAGAGGGGTCGAGGGTCGTCGAGGCCGGTCGAGGGTCAATGTTTTGAGGGTCGAGGGTCGTCGAGGCCGGTCGAGGTTTCGAGGCACAAGGGTTTGAGGGTTCGAGGGTTCTAGGGTCGAGGGTTCGAGGGTTCTAGGGTTCGAGGGTTCTAGGGTCGAGGGTTCGAGGGTTCTAGGATCCGAAGGAAGAAGGAAGAAGAAGAAGAAAAAGAATGAGAGGAAAAAGAAGAAAAAGAAGAGGAGAAGAAGAAAAAATAGAATTTTTTTCTATTTTTTCTTCTTCTCCTCTATTCTTTTCTTCTTCTCCTCTTTTTTTTTCTTCTTTTTTTTCTTCTTCTTCCTTCTTCCTTCTTCCTCTTTTCTTCCTTTTCCTTATTTTCCTTTCTCGAGGGATAAGAAGAAAAAGAAGAGGAGAAGAAGAAAGAAAGGAATAGAGGAGAAAGAAGAAACTTTGACACGAGGGGGGGGTACCATACCCCTCCCCGATAACATTATTTTCCCATGTATATGTATGTTGCGCCGTTGTCGATATAACGAGGGTGTCGAGGATCGCCGAGGGTCGAGGGTCGGGAACTAGGTAGAGGGTCGAGGGTCGTTAAGGGTCAAGGGTCGAAGGTTTCAGGGTCGAGGTTCCTATAGTGTCAAAGTATTGAAGAAATCCATGGTTTCATCATTAGCCGGAAGTAACCATGGCATGATGGTATGAAGTCTCCAAAGTTATAATGGAGTCCTGATAGGATAATTTGCCTTTTGCTGAACTTTGTACCAAAAAGCTAATTATCCTATCTCGGACTCTGCTCCAAAACAACTTTGGAGAGCTTGCACCATCATGCACCTGTTACTTTCACCTAATGATGAAGACATGGTTTTGTTGAACTTTGACACTAGGCAACCTCCCGACCCTCGGCGATCTTCGACCCTTGACCTCGACCGCCGGGCGATCCACGACCTCTACCCTATCATGGGCGCCGATGCCCACGCCACTTGTGGGACATAGATGTACTGTTCAACGCCGACCCTCCCGATAGCTTCAACACGGGGGGTCGATATTACGCACCTCTCCTAGCTTGAAGCGCTCTCGAGGCCACCCCTAACCCTTGAAGCGCTGTCGAGGCCACCCCAAACCCTAGAGAAGCAGCGCCGAGGCCACTAATATGATTCCTTATTGTGATTAGCTAGCTAGTTCTACGCTGGCACTAATATATCCATATCTGTCATGTTTGAATAATAATTGCCATGTTGTAAATATTTGTAGAAACTATGGACACCCCCGAGACGAAGCACAAGAAGCGTTGTTGAGGGACATAATCGCACACGGAAGTGATGCCGCCTCCTCGATGATGTTTCTCAACGACAACGATGGTCTGGAAGGAGAGGGTGAAGAAGCAGCTGGCTATGATTTACATGGTCTGATGACCCAATGCCGTGCAAGAAGGAGAGGGTGAAGAAGTAGACCGTGAGGACGGCTCCGTGATCACCAAACCGAGTCCGCCAGGTATATATATTAGTTAAGCCTGTGCTGACTAGCTCTCGCTTTTGTTTTGGTATATATGTACACATATTAATTAACTCTCGCCTTTGTTCTTTTTCTAGCCCTCCGGATCGAGCACAACTTCGTAAAGAGACGAGGCCCAAGAAAAGTTGAGCTCGGATGAAAAGTTTGAGATCATACAAATCGCGCGACGGCCAACCGATTGAACCCTACCGGACAAAGAAGGCATTTGTTGCTCAAGCGGGTTCTGTTAGGGACAAGATCCCGATCAGCATCCACCAATGGTATAAGCCTAAGAACGAAGACCCCGAGGTGTCTTGTGTCAATGATATGCAGAAAATGATCTTTGACTGAGCTGAAGTCAAATTTTACCCTACCGCCAGAGGATGATCCGAGAAGCCAGTAATAGAGCCATTAATCAAGTCTTTTGCTCTTAAGAAGATGGCAGAACTATTCAGGAATTGGAAGAAAGACCTCAATACGTATGTCGAAAAAATGAGACACCAGAATTCACGGCAAATATGAGAAGATCGAGATGATCGCCCGCATTTGTGGCCTACAAGACATCGGAAAAGAGTAAAAAGATGTCAGCGACAAACAAGAGAAATGCTGCGAAGAAGAAGCTTCACCATCGCACGGGTCGTGGTTACCTCATAGCCCGCCTAAGTGGGCCAAGGCTGAGAATGATCTGCTTGATAAAGGGATCGAACCCGAGACAATGAACTGCCAGACCGCTGTCGGACTTGGTTCTTCGGGCCATGGATCCTTGACCCTATAACGGGAAGTGCATTTGGACGGACGAACAATTGGACATACCAGTCAAGAGGCTTAAGCATTATATCGAAGCAGCGCAGCAAGGGAAGTTCGCTCCACATGGAGAAGGACGAGCTCACAATGGCCCTCGAAATCTCGAGCACCCTCGGACGGACACGAGGCACGCCAGCTCCCTTTCGTGGAAGGCTGGATTTCGGACGCAGGGGTTACAAAACCCATGAGAGGAGGAAGAAACCGAGCAGAGCCTAATGCAGCGCTGCATGAAAGGGTAATGGGGCTAGAGGAACGAGAAGAGGAACGAGAAGCAGCAGATCACAACAAACGACCCGCCAAGCTTCCCCGGTTACCCCGCCATCTCAGCGGAGAAGCAGCGTGGCTTCCACCGAGCTGCTTCAGCCAGAGCAGCATGCCTTGACGGCTCCTCGCCAGCTATCCCGTGGATGCTATCACGGATGCTGAAAGTTGCCACCTTATGGCGCAATGGAGCAATTTGAAGGTCAAGGCGGCTGTTGGCTCTGCTTATCCTACTAAACCCGACTCAACTTTTCACCGCCGCCGATTCCGTATGATATGCTAAGGTGATGGTCGATGAAATAACGGAGGGATTTGAGGACCTCCGCTTGACCACCCTACCGGTGAAGGGAGTATCGGCTGGGTTCTCGCTCAAGACTCCATGCCTATGGCGGAAGGATCTCATCAACCTTCCGAACTGACGCCTCCGCCTCCTCCTCCTCCTCCGGCGAGTCAGGCACTCCGCCTCCACCGCCTCCTCCTCCGGCGAGTGACGATCAGGGCACTCGGCCGGCTCCTTCTCCGCGCGCGGCGGCACTCCGCCTCCTTCTCCGCCTGCACCGCGCTGGCCGGCAGCCAGCCTCCTCCTTCTCCGCCTCGCCGCCAAGGGCGGAAGAGACCCGCCGCCGCCCGCTGCTCCGGCGCGTCGTAGTCCTTCTCCTCCGCCTCGTAAGCAAGGAAAGAAGACATCCGCCTCCGCTCGCTCTGCCGCGCCTAGCAGACAGCCAAAGGCGGAGGAGATACAGATTCGGTCCTTCTCAAGACTCCAGAAGTTACCGCACGAGAGGAGCGAGGAGGAAAACGCGAAGATCGCGCAGACCAAGTGGATGACTGGTTTCAAGGGTTGAAAGCAAAGAGACATCCACCTCCGGAGGAGAAGGTAGATCCGTCAAAGCGAAGCGACTTAGCTGCCCCGACAAAACCACCCAAGTCTCCGCCAAAGGCAACTATGAGCGATTATTGAAAGGCATTTGCCAAGCGGAGAGATCGAAGTACTGCCGCTGATCAAAGGATGAAAGAACGACGAGCTGGGAAACAAATTGCCCAGCTCGCGAACAAGCGGGCAATCGTGCCCCCGCCAAGGTGCTCGCTAGCGACATCGCCGATCCGAGGATGGTGCCCGTTATGGCAATCCTGAAGATTACCTGCCCGACGATGTACAATTTGATTTCTTGGAGGTGCAGATACAAAGATACGAGTACGGGAAGCCTCTCGTCAAAGATGAAAGCTCTCTAACAACGATGATGCTAAGATTGCATGATTGGTACATGAAAACCTGCAAAGAGTCTCGAGGGGAGGAATACTTTGTATGTGAGAGTTAAAGGAGCATGACCTCCTTGGAATTGAACTGTTGCCTATTCCATTTGAGGAGTTCTATCAGTTTTTCAATCAATTGGCCCTCGATAAAGCAACGGTCACCTGCTATGTCTGTAAGTAGTACTACTTATGTCATTAAGTATCTCTATATAACTCAGCTCTTTCATTGCATGTATTTATAAATATCCTCACTATATTATGCAGATTGAAGATCGCAGAAATGAAGAAAAACAAGTGGGTGATATTGGGTTCATTAACACATATCTCATAGATGCAAATGAGGTTAAATATCGTGTCATTGAAACCGAGGCCAACTTGCTACGATCGTTGGAAATAAATGAACACAAAAATACAATACTCTTTCCTTACAACTACACGTGAGTGTTACTGTCTTGTGGCATATTCGGTTTCCTTATTTAGTCCAGGTTATAGAAATGTAATATTGATGAGTTATGCATGCGCAAGCAGGTTCCACTATATTCTCCTAGAGATTAAGCTTGAGCAGGAGTAGTAACTGTCTTAGACTCGAGACTAAAAGATCCCAAGGAGTATGCGGAAATGACTGAAATGCTCGAGAAGTAAGTTAAATCGATCATTATCCACCATATCAGCAACTTTGTTCATTTCTGATATCAAGTAATTGTTTTCTTTGTATGGCAGGGCTTGGGAAAATTCACCAAAAAGCTCCGGACTACCAAGAAGCTGCAATTTAGACACCAAAGTAAGTACTATATAGTAGCATATTCCACGCGCATCTCCTAGTGATTCAAGCGCTAGTTTCATCAATACCATTTAGCATGTGCTTGCTAATTATCAGTTTGATTGACCTCTGTTTCTTGTAAAGTGGTTGTGGCAGGAACAAGGGAATGATTTCTGTGGATACTACGCTTATGCAGTCCATCCGCCACACGACCTGTGAGAGGGCTACTCCGACAAACAATTTGAAGTGCGTAAATAAAATATTCACAATTTTATTTTATTACCATCATTTGTGTTGAGTTTCATATATATATATATATATATATATATATATATATATATATATATATATATATATATATATATATATATATATATATATATATATATATGTGTGTGTGTGTGTGTGTGTGTTGACCCTTTCTTAAAATTAGATGTTTCGAAGCGGATGAACTCCTAGCACCAGATCGCATGCAGCAATTCAAGAGGAATTATGCATTCTTTCTTGACCATGTGATCGCTGAAGACGGGAATACTATGTGGACCACGCTATCCGTATTGTAAAAGATAATTATTGTATATATGTAGCCGGTAGTGTCGGATAGATATACGAGAACT
Source organism: Aegilops longissima (assembly GCA_021605205.1). NCBI lineage: Eukaryota > Viridiplantae > Streptophyta > Magnoliopsida > Poales > Poaceae > Aegilops > Aegilops longissima. The sequence continues at coordinate 73,295,656 of CM038682.1, read as the reverse complement.
TGTTGTTCACCAATCTCTCGGAGAAGGAGAGGTGGTCGATATCACTTCTCTCTGTATGCATATATGTTCATGACGATCTTCTGTTTGCTTAATTACTAGCTAGCTAGCATGTCTAGTTAGTCCTCTCTATACGTATGTATAGTACGAAGGCCGACCAAGCACGGACAAAAGAAAGGACACTTTTCTCTATTAATTAGCTAGCTATAGCACAATATATGAAACACCTAAATTAACCCCCAAAACCCCCAAACCCCCCCCCTTGAAAAAAAAAATAAAACCAGAGCTAAAGAAATGCTGACGCTGGATGTTTATTGGTCCCGGTTGGTGCCACCAACCGACCAAAGGCCCTCCTGCCTGGGCTCAGCGGACAGGCCACGTGGAGGTTTGATCTGTCCCGGTTCTGATAGAACCGACTAAAGGGTGAGGGTATTAGTAGACCCTTTAGTCCCGGTTCATGAACCGACTAAAGACCCTCACCAACCGGGACTATAGGCCCTTTTTTTACTAGTGGTGACATGCCTTGGAAGGGAACTCCCACACAGTGCGATTATATACACTTATATTTGTGTGCGGCATGTTGTACTATTTCTATTGGGGGCAAAAAATGACTTCTTCTTGGAAGAATAAATGGTTGGATGGAAGATTGGCGGCATAGATGGGCCCTAATCTCTGATCCATTACATACATCAACAATAGTAAGGTTATGCTAATTACAAATGATGTACAATTGCCAAAATTGGGTAGCTAGACTAGCATAACCAAACCAAAGATCATCCAAAAATTTAATCTTCTTAACATCGTTTACGTTCTAGTGGTACCTAATTTTTTTCAGCTTTAGTATCCCACAAAACCCATTTTCTGAAGGAGAGATCAATGTTATTAGGGCAAACACAGATTTAAGAGATTTGGTCTTATACTTCAAAATCCAGTTGATGCTTTTTAATCGAAGAGCCTAAAAGGTAGAGATTAACTTCAAAAAGATTAGGTAAGCCTAAACCCCTAAATATTTTACAATGCAAAGGAGATCCCAATGGGAAAGGTGATATTTGTGATGTCCATCATAATTATCCAAAAAGCATTGTGCCATCCGAGAATCAACCAGAGAGAAATTCCTTTTAGGTTATTTAATCACTTATCATATAGGTAGGGATGCTAGCCAGACAGGGACAGATCAAAGTCACTCTACCACTATGGGCTATTAGTTTTCCTCTCTAGCCAACAGCTCTTTTGATGATCTCATCAAAAATAGGTTGAAAATCTTCTTTCCTAATTTTTGGGTGGTGCAAGGGAAATCCAAGATACTTAATAAGAAGAGAGCTACCCTTACAAGACAAGGTTTGGGAGCCAATTTATGAGATTCGTCTCCAAGTGAAAGTTACAGACAATAAAACACAAACACAAACGCGTCGTCTGTTAACCCATAAAACACAAACGCGTTTGCAATTTGTAAGTTGCCTACAAATGATTTAGGCATCAGTCGGTTCTATGCAGTACGAAATCGCTGATGGGGATGCTATAGCCTCCTGGTCAGCCATGACCCCTTTGGTGGAGGTGATCCTTGAACGAGCTGGAGACATACACGATGCGTCTGGTCATGCCAGCATCAGCGAAGGAGAGTTCGAAGGTTGATGGTTGGTCGTCTGGGTATGAGGGGATTCATTGGCGCCACAAAGTAGTTAGAGGGATGACCATGTTGTGAGGCGATGTAGCAATAACGCCCACCGCAAAGTGGCGAGGTAGCTGTTGGGCCGGTGGTAGAGGTGTTGGGATATCCTCTTCATGTGGACTGTAAGAAGATGACATTTGAAGCCTTTTAGGCAGCCCAATGTTGTGCAAGAGCCCTCTACCCATTAGGTTTATGACCTAGGGTGATTTTCGACTTTGCACATGAGGGAAAGGGGATGTATAGCCTCCCATCTAGTAGCCATCAAGAAGAACGAAAAATCTAGGTTGAGCATCCATTGGAGAAGAAAAAAGGAAACCAAGAGAGTGAAAGGGAGACAAGGAGATTGAAGGAAAAAGCTTGCCGATCAAGCAAAGGAATCCATCCCCAAGGTTGTGAAGATTATATTCACCACTTTCTCTCCTTCAAGATGTGGTTCCACCATTTCTTGGGTAAGATTGTTTCAATCCCTTGTTCTTGCAAACCCTAATCTTGTTTTTCTTATCCAACATATAGAAATCTTGATGTATGATTGCCTCTGGTGCCACCTAGAGAAAAAACTTGTTGTGTTCCATATTTGATAATAGTGGAAGAAGATTTGGGTGACTCCGGCCCGTGGTTTCCACCCAATTTGTTTTATTGTGGGGAGGGGGGCGAAAGGGTTCCACATTAAAATACGGTGTCAATGTGTTGATATTACTATTGCAGTTTGGAGGTTCTCTTGACCCAACCATTGTCCGAGGAGCATGTGGGGTATTGCTACAACTATTTTCTCCATGTATGTTGTTGCATATGTTTTCTTCTATACTGAGCAATGATCCTTGAATTGCTAGATGAAGTTGTGTTGAGCAACGACTAAATGAAAGGAAGGCGGTTACTTTTTGCAAAATGTATGCCCTCACAGTGGTGGTAACAACTAGTATAGAGCGGTTGCATGCGGCTGTGGAAAATGCACTATGCTAAAGTTGCTGTCATGTGAGAATCTATGGTATAAATTTCCCATTTGATTAGCTTTTGACATTTCACAACAGAGCTCAGGTCTGGAAGTTGAATCGAATGGAACCTAAGATTACTTGTTTCCACTATATTTCATACCATAATTATGTGCTAATTCAAGAGGAGACTGGGTCGATAGTGGCCAAGGGCTACAAGCAATGTGGGGGAATCGGCTGGCCTAGTAGTTACTCTCTCATCTGAGTTTTAATTCGTCTCGTATTATCACTGCACCATTTCTCGTATGAACACAAAATCTTGGTGTATGTTTAGGCTGTGAATGATGAATCAATCAACACAGTTTCAGCAATTATGCTACAGTCAATATATATCTACACTAAACGATTAAATTAACCCACAAACATAACTCATAACCTTCATCTAACCAATTGATGTGCTCCATGCTCTTCATACAGGAGACGTCGAAGCAGTAGCACTTGTGGAGCTTGACAGTGCCAGCGACGGCTGCAACCTCATCCTTCCATTTGGAGAACCATTCTGTGCGGCTTCCGTTGACGACACCCGTGCCAGAAGCGCTGACGAGCACACCGTAGTCGCCGCACTCGACGGCCCGAGCCCGAGGTGGTCCCCCCACTTGAGCCCCTTATCGCCTCCTGTTGTCGGCTTGCCGACGTACGATGTGATGGCAGATGCAAGTGCCGTGTGGAAGCCTGGGTTCGATGTAATCGCCTTAGCGATCGTATCAGTGAGCACGATCGGCACCGTTGTGCCCGTGCCACCACTGCTCAACTCAGCTGCCCTCTGTCGCACATGCACCGGTTGGTAGAGCGATGCCGCCGAGCTCTGTTGCCTTCCATGGATGCTGCTCAGTGCAACTTCGAATGTGCCCTTATTGGGGCCGTTGTTGGACATGTCGGACGAGGATCCGTAGCCCAGGTATGATGCAACACCTGATGGCCACGTGGTGGCGCCGGGTAGGCTACTCGCGTCAAAGCTAGAAAAGGAGAAGCTCGTGGAAGGGTACCTACTAGTGTTGTTGTTGTGGCCATGAGAGCCGGTGAATCTGGAGGAGAACCTATTGCTATTGCTGAGGGAGAAGGCGTGTTGCGAGGCGGCCTGTGAGGTGAGGTCGAGGGTGATGGTGGGGTATGCCGGGGTGGCGATGATAGACGCACTGCCGGCTATCGGGAGGAAGAACGGCCGGCCAGTCAGTTGGTCGGATGGGTTGATGGTGGTTGCCGTTGGGAGGCCGAACCTGAGGTCGTGGAGGCTAGAGGCGGCGGAGGGGAAGCCGAGTGAGGTGGAGGAGCCTGACATGTGCATGGACGCAACGGCAGAAGTGGTGGATGCCATGGCGGAGGCGGAGGCGGAGAGGTGGTGGTTGTGCGCGCCCTCGTAGGTGGTGATCAGGATCGACATGTCCTCCTTACATCTCTGCACCTGGGGAAAAACGTAAATGCATGGTCACTTGGTCACCATGGAGACAGTAAATAGCAAAAAAAGTTACCAATATTATGGCAAGTGTCGGCTAAAAATACCATAATTGCGAGACCTAACAAAAGGTTATCAGTTTTGCGCTAATTCGTCACAAATTACTAACAGGAAGGATGTTGTGTTCAGTGTGTGTTTATGTCATTGCAGAAATATGAGCGCAACTACGCAAGTGTTAAAGCATCTATGATAAGTTAAGAATTTTACTTGCAAACTTGATTAGTTCAAGTGCAAATCCCTGCCACTGCTATTAAAAAAGAGAAGATAGGTTTTTCTTATACCGAGCGCACAAATGTGCACACTCATTTGTACATGAAGTCCTTGTGCAGCTGCTTAGAAAATACATGCCAAAAGTTATTAAAAACCATGTAAATAATTGAGTACACATGCACACACAATTTACATCTATCATGTCATGAAATTTCAGTTATAAATTGAACTCACAACCTGAGAAAAAAAAGGACAAATCATGCCACGAACACTAAGCAGTTCAAATAGGGATGTGAATGTGCATGTTAACCTACCACAATATTTGAATCTGTTATATTTATTTCTTAAGCTGATCACTTATATTTGAAATTTTGTGGTATGTGAGAGGTATGCTATGGGTATGAACTTGGTTGCTTTAATTTTGTTTGAGAACTTTTAGCATGGATATATTTTTGACGTTAGGCCCGAGGGCTTTAGATGCACAGTACACTGATCCATGTAGTATACTGGTAGTACCAATTACTAAACATCAGTTAAGAATTTTACTTTGTGATAATGATCATGCAAATCATACCTGCTTCCTGACGGGGCACCCCGTTGCGACGGTGCAGCGGTAGTAGGCGCGTGGACATGGGTTCCCCTTGGATATCTTTTGCCCGTACTTCCTCCACTGGCATCCATCATTCATCTAAGGCCAACAAACCATACAAATCATTTATGATCTCTCGAAATGGGCTTTCATTCCATTTCATATATAAAGCAAACACAAATAATCTCTATAATGAATTTCCATCTCACCCATTTAACATTTCATTGCTTTGTCACTTGTGTGTGTATCTATGTATATATGTACGTACCGTTGGCGTGTCACACCTAAGCCTCACAGACACCCTGGCCTTCTTGGCCAGTGGCTGCTGGGCCACTTCGTCCTCCGTCTCCACGCCACTGCCGGTGCTCCTCGGGTTCTTCACCATTTTGCTCGCTGCGGCTGACGTTGTCATCGTCTCCACGGCCTCCTCCTCGGAGCTGCATCCAGGGCTCAACGTCAGCACATCGCGACGCACCTTCGTCTCACTTTGACCGGCTGCACCAATAGCTTTGCAGCCTGGTGATGGTTCAAGAGACATGTCTCTGCCTTGTGGATTATTAGTGCCTCTCTTGATCTTTTCTCCCATGTTCTGCCTGCTCGTGCTGGCACTCATTCCGAGGTGCAAAGAGACGAACCCGGGCTCCTTGACGTCGTTGGAAAGCGATATGTGCGCCGGTGAGCCAACAGCGAGGTTCTTGCCTCGCCCTTGCTGGTGGAGAACATCGAACTGGTTCTGAAGGGATCGATGGTCCTCCACCATCCGTGACAGCATCGTCTTCAGCCTCTCGTTCTCTTTTCTCACTTCGCCCATCTCTGCCCTTGTGGACCTGATCTTGTCTTCTTGAGCCTGATCGATGAAAACATCACAACAGCGAGACCCGTTATATACTCATTGGTGAAGCAACGCACATATGTTTATGGCTAGTTGGCCACTTGGCTTGGTCTGTATGTACTATTTGACTACCAGGACTAACTAGTTTTGAACTACCTAGGAAGATGGACAAAATTATAGTGAAATATATACAGCTAATAGATGTAGGTTCTTTTTCTTGAATTTGTTGGGAATTTCAGGGCAATTAAGAAATTTAAAGGCTACCTATTAGTAGTTTTAGTTTAAAGGATAATTATGTACCTCTTTTTTTGTGCTTGACTGGTTTTGCAAGAATTTGAAAAAAAGGCCATCCGAGGCTCGACGATCATCTCTCATCTGCAACACCAACATGAAAGTCTATATTAGTATAAGATGAGCAAACAGTTAATAACAGCATGAATTTATTTGGATGATAAGCTGTAGAAGAATCCATCTCTTGGCCTATCCACATGTTTAACTTGACTATTATTCTACGTGCACCAGGATCTGTGGTCCCTAAAGATGATCACCTGATTGATTTTGATATGAGAAAGAGAAGTCCCCGACTTCCATTCATGGATCAAGATTCAAGAACCACAGCTCAGACAAGGGAGAAAATCAGCCAAGTCCTAACTTCCAAATAGATGGATCAAGATTCAAGAACCACAGGCCAGACAAGAGAGAAACTCAACCAAATCTTTAGTCCTACCCACTAGTCTTATCCATACTTATTCAAGAAAAAAAAATCGTACTCTTTCACAGAATCAAGAGAAGTAATTAAACAGCGCGCTCCAAACCTGATCTTTCAGCCACTCTTCATGGCCGCCACCAAGCTGCCTCTGGTCTCCCTTGATCATCTCGATATCCTTTCACGGAAGACCGGCTATCTCTCCTTGGGATTAAGGCAAACGTCCCTCTCCTCCTCTTTCTAGTTTCTCTAGGCTTCCGGCCCTTTCTTCTCTAGCCCAACACCAGCCCTGCCATGGTCTTGTATATATAGAGAGAGGCAGCTAGCTAGAAGCCTAGACCATGGCCTCGACCTTCTCTTCTCTTCCACCCCTCTCCTGTTTGGACTGGATTTATTTTGGCATAAACAAACGCCGTACGCCGGTGCTTACCTACGCTGTTCACTGTTCAGGCAGTCAGCGTCAGAAATGTCAAACATAGCCGCACTCTTTGGTGAAGACGAGAGCCAGAAAAATCCATATATCGGCGGAGGAGACTGAGATTTACGTGTGTCCAATAGGCTTCAACGTGCGCCACATGCTGCTGCTGTCTGGCCCCCTCTGGCGTTGATGAAGCTTCCTGCAAGTCCTCGTCCTCGGTGTCGGCGTTGCCTGGGCCCACTATTATAGAGCGGGAGACTCTTTCGTCAAGCAAGGAATCAATTTCAGACAAAATTTTAATCCTGTAGGGCCTTTCGTTAGAGGAAGTTCAGTCGTAAACTCGTAATCGCTCATACATATATGTCTTTGATCCATGTAATGAGATTTGGTGAGGGGGAGGGAGGACAGGGGGGCCCATGTGTCTTCTACACAAGTTAGAATTTCTTGACAGAAAGTTCACTTAATTCAACGGTGTACTTGTTATTACTAGTTATATATGTAATTATGTCAGAGAAAAATGAATTAGACGAAGAATGGTCAGAAAAAGAATTTGTTCTTTTTTCTTGAGTGGAAATTACAAAAAACTAATAATTTCTCGCTAGCTAGCCAGATCTATCGTCAAAAACTGGGCTAGACCTGCAAAGCTTGGACTATGACTAGACAATAAGTACGTACGTAGAGAAATCTCCCTAGATCCAAGGTTTCCCTCTTCTACAGGCAGGGCATGCACGTTCAGTAGTGGACTACTTGCATGGAATTCTTTGGGAAATCAACATATCAACACAGTAAACAAATGCAAGACCATTGACCTTAATCATGGCTAATCTCATGGGGACTAAGAAAAGGTACAGTGCTGTGATGCAAAGTTAGTAGTGCCAATTGCCTAGAATACCATGTGAGTATAGTTCTGGCTGCCTCTTCTGGTGATCCCACTGGTGCTCTTACAGTTACCATGGATTTAGTGTTACCATTCTTTTTAGATCCCAATGCGTTGAAACCTTCATTTTCCATTGCTTACAGTTCATGGTTCTCGTCGTCTATTTGCAACAGAGCCAATCTCTACACTAAAATTATCAGTAACTGCATCCAGCATTTACCCGGCTAGAGAAGAACTTATTTCTGTTAATCCAAGCTTAGTTGATTTGCCTAATTTTCCATTTGGAAGCTGAAGTGCCGTTCAAGCTTGGTATTTGAATTTGTGCACACGGGCTGGACTTTACACACTGTGTTAGGTGGCTCCGGGATTGAAATTTGCAGCAATTCAAGAGGTAGGTAAAACCTTGATTTTAAAAATCAAGGTATGTGTGCTTGTCAAGTTTCCTTCCTCTTCTATTTGTCCGGAAGAAATAACAAAGAACTTTTATTTTTCTAGGTAACAAGTAGCATTACTAATTCAATACATTCGTTATTTGGATCTTTGTGTTTACAACCACTATATTTCAAACTTATAGGCAGTTGATTATATGTCTTAGTCTCTGATTTTATTTTATTGCCACATGTGCATATATACTTGTTTGACTACGTATGAGTTGCAAGCTGTTACAATGAGACATACAAAATTGGCACTACAGTAGTATGCACTCATGCGTATGGATCAGAATTTGGAAGTCAACCCTTCTTTTGCTTCTTGAGGAACATCGACTCATAATATCTTGAGTGGAGATGAACATGGTGATTAGTTGTACGATCGGCAAAATTCTGACCTGCAGACCTGAGCACCAATTGTACGGTTACTATGTTCAATTGAATGCAGATTCATCCTTTAAGTTGACTATAACTTTCTGTTTCATTTTTCTATGTTTCAGACTTCACCAAGTATCTAACTACCTACGTACATATCTATCTATATTACGCCCTCCGTCCCAAATTAGTTATCTTAGATTCTTCTTGACACGGATGTACCTAGGCATGTTTTAGTGTTAGATACATCCGTATCTAGATAAATGTAAGACAAGTAATTTGCGACGGAGGTTATATATACCTGCAGTCTGCAGAGCCTAGACCTTATATATATATATGCTCATGAAACAAGGGACTATATATGTTGCTTCTGCAAATGAATCCTAGTTTGTAGTTGTTGTAAAGGAAGAATTGCATTATGCTCCCTCTAGTGATCTAAACGCTCTTATATTTTATTTAGAGGGAGTACTTGACTAGCTACTCGTATATATTTACTTAAGAAACCATGATCTGTGAGACACATGCATTAGAAAAGAAGAGTAACAAATTACGAGTAGGGTATGTATGTAATCATATGTATACACAAAATTGAAACGGCCGATAGCTTGTCATTATGCAGCAATTGCGACTTTGCAACCTGCCTCTTTATCTTGAGTAAATTGCAAAAAACCACCACAATTGGGGACCCTAATTCAAAAAACCACCACCATTTGATTTTTTTTCAAAAACCCGCCACCATTGTGCTGACAGTTTTCAAAAAACACTGATTGATCGATTAGAGTTGTTTAACGCCGAATCTGAAGAGTAGGTCCCATTGTCAGGTGGATCTGGCATGGGCAAACAGAGTGAGGAGACGAACGTTAGAAACTCTGAAGTAATTTCATCGAACACCTAGCAGGCATGTCGTCGGCCGCCCAGCTCGCCAGTGGCAGGAGCACAACACCAGCGGCCGCGGTGCAGGAATGGTCCACGGTCGACCGAGTGCGACGTGGTGTGGCCGTGGGCAGAGAGTCGACGCCGGACCAGGGCGCCCACGGGGTGGTCGGGGTGAGGGGTGGAGCTCGCGCCCCGGCCACCACTGCGGCGCGCTCGTGCTCTGGAGAAGGCGGTAGCTCGTGCTCCCTTGCGTGGCGCTGCTGATGCTCACACGCCCGGGCGTAGTTGGTGCTGCTTCTCGCGCCACCGTGAGAGGTCGCCGTTGCTGCTCGCTTGCCGGGGCACGGCCGGTGCTGCAGCTCGCGCGCCCGGGCGCGGCCGGTTCTGCTGCTCGCGCCCCCGTGTGTGGCAGTGGCCGCTGCAGCTGCTCGCGCCCCCGTGTGTGGCAGTGGCCGCTGCAGCTGCTCGCGCCCCCGTGCCTGGCCGAGGCCGCCGCCGCTGCTCGCGCCCCCGTGCCTGGCCATGGCTGCTGCTGCTGACGTGTTGAAGCATAGAGGGAGGAGGTGGAGGAAGATCGCAGAGGCAGAGACTCGCGAGCCGGCCGGTGGCTGAATCCGGTGGTGCGCCGGTCAGATGCGGACGTGCTATCTTTTTCCTGCCAGCGCCGGTGGAGAAGAAACAAGTGTAGAGGCTGACGTGTGGGTCCCTTGTGCAGCTTATGGTACAAAACAAACACCGTGAGATTTCGCTGCCATGTCATCACTTACAGTGGGCCCCGTCCGTCAGAAACATTGTTAACATGTATTTAGTAACCTATCAGTGTTTTTTGAAAACTTTCAGCACAATGGTGGCGGGTTTTTGAAAAAAAATCGAATGGTGGTGGTTTTTGAATTAGGGTCCCCAATTGTGATGGTTTTTTGCAATTTACTCCTTTATCTTTGAATGCACATGGTCTGAAATGGATGTTAGCAACAATGTGTACACGATGGAGCCCAATGGTTTTGATGACAACCATACTGCAAAACAATCTGTTAATCTCTGGCATGGTGACATGAGTAGTGGTCATCCATAATATCAGAAAGTGTGCATATTAGAAGAATGGCGATCTTGTAGGAGCTAGCTAACCTATATCTAGCTTGGATGATCTTGGTAAAATATATTGTTTAGGTCACAATGAGTTTGGAAAGTAGAACCCATAGGCCTCCATCTAGCGATGCCGCCGCCACCACCATGTTAGGAATAAGCCGTGGCGGGCTTGAACGTGTGCGCGTGTGTGCGCCGGACACGTCGGGACCAGCCCGTGGCAGGCTCGGGTGCATGTATGTGTGGCCGAGGGAGTGTGCGTGCGTGTGTAGGTTTGCTGACCATGGAGCCGGAGGGGTGACCGTGTCGGGCGCGGGACTCGGGCCGCGGCGACTGCGTACGTGCGCGTCGGGTACGCGGCCAGGGAGCGCGGGATGTGGGGGTGCGTGTGTGTACAAGTCTGTAGGAGGCGGGCTCGTGGTGGCCAAGGTAGACTAGCTAGGTCGTTGGTGAACTGCATGGAGCGGCCGCGTCGTGCGCGTTGAGCGCGTCGTAGACGCGCATGGCCAGCCATGCAGATCGTGGACGCAACGGCCGGGAAGTGGTTGGCTGCGTTGTGTGCTAGCCTGGTATAAGAAGTCCTACGCTGTACTGCTCGTGGGTGTGGTGGCTGAGTTCGTGCTCAGGAGAAAAAGGTGTTCGTGCGCCTGGAAAGAAACTTGCCGTGTTCTTGTACTCCTCTTCGTCTACCTCCAGTCCGGTGAGTGAGTGAGAGAGAGCTCCGGTGAGTGCTAGGGTAAGAGTAGACAACAACACACCACCCAATGCAGGATCTCTCATCCACTGCCACCTTCCCGCCGGCGCATCTTCCTCCCCAGCTGCACCTTTCTCTCCTCGCCGCCGCCCGAGGCGCCCTCCGGCGAAGTCCGGATGGCTCCGGAGAAGGTGGCGGCGAGGCCCTTTTCTAGCTGATGGGTGCGGCTGTAGCGGCCGTGATCCATGGATCTGGGGCGGCGGCCCCATGGAGAGGCGGCGGCAGGTCAGATCAGATCTGACCTCAACTACGGCGGCGGCATGGTGGGTATGGTCTCCAATCAGATCTGATCCGGCCGGTGCAGCCTGCTCCATGCGCGGCGGCGGAGACCGGTGGCGCCCCCTTGCACATGATGCCGGATGGAGGGTCCTCGAGCAGTTCTGGGTGAAAACCCTATTCTTGGCACATTGCCATGTCGGCGATGGCGGCGTTTTTTTGCGTTGTCCCCTTCTTGAAGGCATCATCGTGGAGAAGCTCTAGACCCCTATCCGCTAGCTCCAGGGGAAACCCTAGATCAGTCGATTGGATGACGGCGGCACTCACGTGTCGTACCCCTCTCGAGGGCGTCATTCTTGGAGGTGTGCATAGGCTCGAGGGACTAGTGGACTGCATCTGCGGTGGAGCAGCGTTTACTGTGACGCATCGACGTCGTGGAGTCTCGGCGGCGAGGCGCAGCAAAGTCTCAATGAAGGATGCGTGATGATGGACGCGCGTAGGGAGGAGGCGTTGTCTGGTGCCATGGGGGCGTCGATGGCAGGCCTGGGAAGGTTGATGTATCAGTACCTGCTCTGAAGATGGATTGATGAAAGACGGCGGCGACGACCTATGAGTGCGTCGGACCGGTTTGTGGCCCAGACTCAGTATGTGGCTTGGTCGGGGCCTCCGGCTTTAGATGTTAGGCTAGGTGAAAAGTCTGGGCGTTCGGCTCACACTATCTGCAGCACTTCATCAATGGATAGGAGTAGCGACATATGTTATCAAGATGGTGGCTTCAGACGTATCGATGTATTACTTTGTAAGATCTTTGTGAATAATTAATAAAATGACTGCATGCATCTTCAAGATGCAGAGGCCGGGAATCATCCTTCTTTTCTAAAAAAAGAACCCATAAGGTAGTTGCAGTTGGGTCCTCCATGGAGAACAGATTGAGCACACGAGCACATTGACATGACAAAAAGAACGTGTACTCGATTAATTAATTAAATCAGGAGGTTACAGCAATGATGAGATGGAAGCTTCAAGTTGACGCCCAAGCTATGTCATGCTTATGTGACGTGAACCAATTTTTTATGCTAGCATCCGAGATTAGCTGTGCCCTTGTTGGCTTCCTAACATGCAAGTGTCCTAGACTCGTGGTAGGATAAGTACAGATCAGAAAGCAGCACTTCTTCAGAGAAAAATTAAGGCAGAAATGAGGGGTCAAATCTATGAACAATTAACTTGGGAATTTCTATGCTGATAATTAACCTCGCTGCAGAAAAAAAAAGTGTACCGAGGATCCAATATATACGGAGTTTCTTATACAAGATAAATTACAATACCGATTCCTCTGTCGACATTGATGCATCATGTGGCGGCGTCTGGGGCCGAGATTTTCAACAACAACGTCAACAAGTGGAGCCTAGTAACAGTACAATCCACATGGGGGACAAGAGAAGGGCTACTCATTGTCACTGGTGGGAAAGAATTAAGTAGGCAGACAATTGGGAAATTTAGGGGTAAAAATCATCCAGTTTCAAACCTGTTGCTTGGCTGAAGGAGTCTCTTACCCATGCCTAAATTTTGTATTCTTCCGTCAACTTACATGGCGTACACAGTGTTGGGAGTCCTCAACTAGTAGCATGCATGTGCCAACTATTGATTGGGTTTCATTTTTCCCATTAAAATGTGCACCAGTGGCATCCGACGGTCAAGATCCCTGCTAGTTTTTGAACTTTAGAATTCTCGGTATTAGAATTATGTAGGTTCATTGTAGGTGGTCCAGAGGAGGAGAAGACGTGTTTATTTCTCATGAACTGTTCGATCGCAAGTGGCGTTGATAGTATGGCCAGTCACCCATTTACATTATTCTCTAATGAGTCTGAGGTTTCAGTTGTTTATTAGCTCAACATTCTCAAGTACATTTCATGACAGACCATCAATAATAATGACAATTTGTTTCTTCAGAAGATAATATTGGTGATCGTTGAAGCCAAAATACGCTGTATCCCACATTCCTAATTGACTGGATTTCTCAAGAGCAGAATATATCTTCAAACAGTTCAATAGGATTTTCTATATTTAACCATACCATTCTCCTGGTGCGCGCATCCTCATGGAGAACCATGTAATTATGTGTGAAATACTTGATATGAATGATGAACAAAGCATCCCCCCTAAAAACTTTGAATTCTCTCCATGCATCGGACTTGTAGGTGGTTTTGTCAGTGGTGCATCTCCCCTCCTGACACTACCTTCAGCTTTGCGGCAACAAGCTCTTCACCTTTTCCATGGAAATTAAATCTTCTTCTGGTAATTAAGGTCACGCAGACCCTGTTCCAACTTCACGTAATTTTACTGTCACAATTATGTCCAAATGGGTTGGCTGCGATGGCGATGGTTCGGTTTGTTTCGGATTAATTGTTTCTTCGTAGAGCCATGTGAGAGTTGGTATATATGACTTGGTAGTCCACAGAGATTAATGTAGATGATGCTCTGGCTGGTAGCAGTCGGAGACTATATATCCAAGTGTCCTATTAATTTCACTATATGTCTACACCACATGTGTCTTGAATAGACTAGATCTGGTGGCTTCCATGATAGAATCTCACACCATTGACCAAATGGGGGCCAGATGTACACATAAGAGTATCCGAGTCTAGTTTTTCAATCCTTCTATTTTTTTTCTGCGAATATATCAAGGGTAGTCTTGCTTTCAATCATCGATCATTTCCTGACCTTAGCGAAATTTACTATCTGCCACTTTCACTGCTTATGAATAGGACACACCTTAAGTCATATCTACTCGATTTCAAGAATAAAAGTATAACTGTACATCCAATAGGTTCGTTCTCGCACGAAGTATTTAAACCTCCCTGAAGTATACAATGTTAAAGTTTTCCTAAAAGTCAAGAGTGATAAAATGACTGTTAGAAAAAAAGTGGGCAAATGAAACAGCAGCCCTCATATAATTCTAAACCGGGAATGACGATAGCTTAACCTTTTACCATTCGGATTGATTAACAATATCATCCTGGAATGTTATGTGCATCACTTTATGTAGAGGACAGCCGTAATCGTCCTTTTTGAAAGAAAAAACCCAGTAGTTGCCACTTACATGCAACAACTATTATGCTGACGAAGGTCAATGTTTCCATCAAGCATTCAATATTTTTGAGATGTCACCAACACAAGCTTCTTTAATCGTCTCTTGGTTGCATCGCAAGAGACCTAGACGTTAGATTTGATTCCGTACAGTTAAATAAAATTATCAAAGCTGAAAACTCGCCGGCTCTATACATAATATACATGAAAATGACAAGTGGATGTTTAACATTAAAGGAGTCAACTTATAACCAAAGCATCGGAGCATAAACCAGCTAAGATCTCTTAAACCCCTTTCCATGGAAGCCTCTTGATCGGGTGTTATTCAACAAAAAATGACAAACCTTGGTGTTTATCTCAAGCGTCCACACAAGGGATAAACTAAAGATGGTTTGCTTCCTTTGATGGGGACAATTCAAAACCAAATTCCCGAACAGATCCAGTTCTAAAGAACACCACGAATGGACACAAATTTATATATCCACTGTTTAGTATTATTAGTGGAAGGAAACCTTTATTTTGCCACGCTTATTATATATTTATATATATATATATATATATATATATATATATATATATATATATATATATATATATATGTACCTCGGACTACAAAATGCATTGTAACTATATTCTTGTTCGATTGAAGAGCATTGGTATCGGTTTAGTCTTTGCTGTTATAGTAAATAGATAACATGGCATATCGCAATAGATTGAACCGATCAAAACCGTGCAGAAGTTGTGTTGCTCGTCGTCAAAATTGGAGCTGTCGGTTGCTTGCGCGTGGGGCCATCTGTTGGCATGTGCCGTCATGGTTTCTGTTCCATGTCGGTGGCCAGGTTGGCCGGTGGTGCCCATGTCTTTGTTGGTTGTGTTGTATCGGTTTTAGCCCGGTTTTCCGTCAATTAACCGGGAAATTCTCTTCTTCTTAATCAATGAAAATGGCAAGTCTTTTGCCTCGTTTCAAAAAAAAAAACATGCAGAAGTTGTGCGTATGGTATATGTGAAGACTACCGGCTGGATTAGACATCTCAATTGATTGATTAACAGGAATTTCATTATTTCAATTAGCACCAGGAGTTGAAAGCATATATAAGAGGTACATCATCAAACAGAATTCCGTTAATTGATATGTATGTATTCTCTGTCAGACCACTTCTCTGAATTTTGTCAACTGAACCAGATTGCAGCATACTGAGCTATCCTGTCCTCAGAGGAAAATGCCGGCTAATACAAAATGTCAATGATTCCCAAAATTCTCTCTGCTAATTAGGGGTTAGTAATTGTCAGCTCCTAATAAGAAAATGAAGCAATGTACGGCACGGAAGACCAATGAAATAAGATTGCAAGTTGTCTTGTTGATGTAGGATTTCCGTACCTATCAAGTTATGAGGATAGGACCATGTGACTTTGTAATATCTAACAGGTTATTACTGAACTGTACATGACGTGATTGTAAGATGTCAAATGGCGAAAAAAGTCTCATTCTATCATATATAACTATACTCCAGTAGAACATATGTAAGGGGAATAGAGAGGAGAGAATTGGTGGACTATGTTGTTGTATTGAGCCTGGATGGCCAGTATATACAGAGTATAAGTCTTGGAGGGCAAGAATCATCTCCTAGAGATAAATGTAGAAATCATATAGGAGAGATCACAATCAATCTGAACAAAGTCCTAATTTATACCATAACATATAATCTAACATCCCCAGTCACAACAATAGCGGCAAAGACGACGAGACTGGAGAACAAGCCGAAGGTTGTAAGATGACGGCCTGACCTCGCCCCCCCCCCCTCCGCAGTCATAATGGTCGATGGCGATGGTAACCCTTTGTTCCGATGTCGAGGTAGCCGAGAGTGTAGGGTGGTGTAGCTGTGTGAGGGGCACCATGGTATGTCGAGCTTGGGATAGCCTGTTCCATGTAGTCGCAGGTGGAGACGTGGGCGCAAGGAAGCACCATGGAGTCGAGGGCGGAGGTATGCTCTAGGAAGAAGACAGGGATGCGGTCGAGACAATCATCAAGTAGAGTGTCAATGCTAAAAATGTAACATCCCAAAATTCTAAATTTTGGAATGTTATATTAAATAAATAATTCTGATTGTTTGTTTGATTGTTGAGTGATTGATTGTGTGAAATTGAGTGGAATTAGAAACTTTTTGAAAGTTTAATGAGAGGGAATGAAATGACTTTCCCAGGCCTTTTTTTTTGACTTCTGATCTCTGAGAATTCAAATTCAATTCAAACACAAAACCCTAGAGAGAAGATGATATGACTTCTTCCATTAAATAAATGAAAAGGGTTTTGAAAAGATTTGAATTCCATTTGGAAATATTTCAAATTCAGAAACTTTATGCAACTCAATGATTTTCATGAGAGAAGATAAAATGACTTCTTCAAATTGTATGAAATATGAGTTGGAAGTTTAAAAAAATCAAATTGAAAGGCCGGTTGAAATTATTTTGAAACCCACTTTCAAATTGGAGTTATTTGGTTTTATTGAAATTATTTTTCTCCAAAACTAAAATATACGAAAATAGAGTAAAATGATTCCCTACAGTAGAAAAGTGGAGAAAATGATTTTTAAATCATTTTGGTATTTTAAAATAATTTTGTTTGCATTTTAAATGCAACAGTGGCACCTTTTGAATTTTGGGATTTGCTGTAAATTTTATTTGAACTTGAAAAATTGTTCGTACTGTAACAAATGTTTTTCTGAAAATTTTGATATATAATATGCATATATATATATATATTTTATTTATTGCCCTCTATTCAGTTTTCCTTCTCTATTTTATAAAAAAACAAAAAACTGGCCAAAGCCCAGCCACACTAGGCCCAGCCCCCTCCACGACCCAACAGGTCGTCTTCCTCCTACAATCGTTCTGCACCTACAGGAGCAGAACGCACTCACGCACCCCACCCCGCGCCCCACTCCCTTCCCTCCTTCCCCTTCCCTAAGAATCCTCTGAATGGATCCACCTCCTTCCCCTACACCTCCTTCTCCAAGTAAAAGGCCATTAATGCCCCGGATTTCCTCGCCGGAGATCCGAACTTACCATTTTTGCTCGCCATGGCTGCACGATCTGGACACCCCTCGCCCTATAAATACCTCCCTCGTGTTGCCCTCCTTCCCTCGCCCAAAGCCCTCTCCCATGGGAGCTTATCCCCCCCCTATCCAGCACAATTACTCATCGGAGTTCATAAACTCGGCGGCTTCTCCATCGCCCCGAGGCTCGGTTGGTACTTACTCGGCCTCCCCTGAGTTTGCTGAGATCTCTTCTGCACCGTCCCGTGCTCTCCTTCCTCTAGGAGCCCCATAACCTCGGATCCGATCTTCTTCCCCAACTCCGCGACTACTCCGTGAGATCAAAGAAATCCTGTAATTCTTCTTTTCAGAAAAGTAGCGATCTTAGAAAATTCATATCTATTAGTATACATATCCAAATTGAGTGATTCCAATTGCGTTAGATCACAATTTTTTAAAGTTTCTGAATAGGTAAATATTTTTAGGTTTGACTATTTAAATTTGAACTTGATCAAATTATCTTAAATCCTTGTATTTCATTTAACTTGAGTTTAGAAATAGATTTTTGATTGATCCTTTTGCTACTGCTTTGTTATTGTTTTGTTTATCCAGTAGAATATAGTTATTTATTTTTAGTTTATTTTGAATTAGGTTTTAGCAAAACAGTACTGTTTTAGTTATAGTTTTGTTTTAGTCTTTTCTTTATAGTTTTAATTGTTTTTAAATTTTTCTTTTGTCACTCTTGAAAAATTTAGTTTTGTTTCTGTTAGTCAACAAAAGAAAATTTTTTTATTTAAAAAATATTTTACTTAGTTTTGTACAAAAACTTGTTTAGGTCATAGTTAGTGTTTCATAAAAGCTTTTATTTGTTTCTTTTTGCAAATAAAATTTTATGGAAAAATAGCTTCTGTTAACTTAGTTGTTTTACTTTGTATTTTCTGTTAGTTTATTAGTTTAGTATTTTCTTGGTTAAGTTTTACTTAGGACAAAACTATTTTGTGTTATGTCTTAGAGTTTTCTTTAGTAGTTTTGTTGTGTAGTTTTCCTTTGTTTTTATTGGGTGTCCCTTGATTTGCATTTTTATTTGTTGGCTTTATTATGAGTGTTAGAATTGTTTGCTAGGATGTTTGTTTATATGAATGCTATGTTTGACTATATAGATTTTCAACGGAGTGACGAATAGTTCTACCAAGTCATTATTCGAGAGTGTTGTTATCTTCATCAACTTACCAGGCAAGTTCACTTTGACCATGCTTTCATACCTATGTTTTATTGCATTTAGTGGCATCTTTGCAACCACCCTCCAGTAGTGATATTGAATTCTTGTAGTTGATTAGTATGCATGAGGTAGGAACCCATCACCCTGTTACCAAGCCCGGGACGTTATTTATTTTAATGCTATGCTATAGTAGACGGGGTTTGGTATGAGTGCACGAGAGTGGTGTGAAGAAGGAGGACTCTACGTCAATGATGACAACTCCATGATGACATCTGCAAGGACTGCATCTTCAAGGCCTCAAGACATCAAGACTCGAGACAAGAATTCAATACACACTACTGGGTGAAGGATGGTTGACGGGCACCCTGGAGAAACCAGTGGATGGTCGGGATGCATGGAGAAGCGCCATGACATCTTGCGGAAAGCTTCACCCAGACTCAAAGAGACGGAAGAATACTTCATGCCCAGAAGCTTACCTGTGCAACCACAAGTCACTATGGGCTCTGGCTTGGTTGACCTTAGTTGTGACTCTGGCTGGGACGGTGCTAGCAGATGTAGAACTACGGTAGGATTGGATGAGCACCGGACAGTGGTCAGGGGAACTCTTCGAAGACCATGTTTGGTCATCTTGTTCTCAAACACCTGAAGTGCGAGAACGTAAAAGAGGATCGAATCTTGCGGGTAAAGTGTACAAACCTCTGCAGAGGGTTTAAACCTAATTGATTAGCCGTGTCCCCGGTTACGGACAATTTGAGCCTCTGGACTTGGATCTATCTCGGAACTCTCAACACCGGACTGATAACTTAACTGTGGGCAACTTATGATGAATTTGGGCTATGAGACATCGGTTGGCGGAACCATGTCATGATAGAAAACTCTATAGTACAGACTTCATTTATTCCTTTGATGTAGGGAAAATAAAACCAGCTTTTACGCAAACAAAACTCAGATACAGAGCCACAAAGCCATACTGCATATAGTATAGTTTATCATCTATTTTCTCTTATTGTGATCTTGCCGGTACATTCAATGTACTGACCTACACGGCTGCAACGTATCATGTTGCAGATATTTCCTCGATGAGTAAGAGTTACGATACAGGGTTACGGTCTACACTCAACCTGCCGATGGCGTTGATGGGACTCCACACCCGTTGTTGTTTCCGCTGAGACATATGAGGTATATATCAGTTTTACGTTATTTATACATGTGATTGCACTTTGATATATACTGTGTGTGCCAGCATACTGATCCAGGGATGGCACAAATACATAGAGACTTGACCGTCTGAGGTCGGGTCGCTACAAAAAATGATGTTGTTGAAGCCGCCATAGACGAGGCTCCGCTCCAGGTATGCCAAAGCCCATGGACATGTCAGGGATGAAGGCACACATCGGTGTTGCCAGCTCTGGGAGAGCGTAGACAGGGAACAACACGAACTACACCATATCGAAGGGACAAGCGTAGGAAGCCTCCAGGACAGGTGAAACAACAAGGGGTATAAGGAGCCGATAGTGCCACGGTTGCTGGAATAGATGAATTTGTAGTCGAGGAATAAGATGTAGCCTAAAGGGGTCAAGCGTTTGCCTATTGAAGCGCGACGATGATACTCAAAGTAGGCGAGGAAGAATCCAACAACATGACAAAAACCTTGCGCAGAAGGTGGCGGTCCTGTGCCATGGGAAGCGACACAGAAAATGCCAAGGTAGACGTCAACACGCGTAGGCGATGATGTGGACTGCATGTGGCGAAGCTACGGCACATGGAGGCGGCATATATAGCTGCAGCTCGTAAGATGGTGCCACATCAGGGAGGACTACGTGATGACGCAACGGCAGCCCGCTGCTTGGTCGGTGAAGATACACATGTACTTGATGACAATCTTTACGAGATCCTACGGAGACTGCGTGTGCGGTTGAACAGACCGAATCATGTGATGGCTGATGAGGATGAAGTGGATCGTGTGCTCTCGAGTGATCAAACCGTTTGCTCGCGAGGACAGAGTAGTTTCTCTTCCTCGGTGTCTGTGTGCAGCATGGCTCCCTGAAGAAAAAACATGGCAAAATCCATACCAATTCTTCTATGAACCAACGATAAACAGGCTGCCAGAGGCCTCGGATATCATTTGCACGAATCACGATGCTTAAATCCAACGGTTGTGCTTGTGAATGAGAACAAACTAAACCCAACTAGCTACGTTTTAATATCCCGAAAAAGAAAAACAAAGAACATAATAAAAATAGGATTAACAAAGAAACGGGCGATTTAAAACAAAAACAAGAAATAGAAAAAAAATGTAGAAAATGAAAATAGGAAAAGAACAAAAAATGTGAAAAAATGTAAAAGATCAAACAAAAGGCTGAAAAGTACCGAGCAGAAAAAGGCAACATGGCCCTATACGGGTAACTAGTTGAGCACACACACCAAGAAAGAAGGCAGATCACTTCGGCGGTTACTATTTGGCGCGTAGGTCCATGTATAGTGACCTAGCGCATATCTCGCGTGTCTGTCCTGCATATGGGCCGGCCCAGTTTGGTTTTCTTCCCTCCACTTTTGGAAGATCTCTAGAACCTTCCCTGGAACCACTTTCTTTCTTTCTCCTTTTAGCTTTTCCCTATTTTTTTTCTCTTTTTCTTGTCTTCTTTTAAATTTGTTTTTTCGTTATTGTTTTTCTTTTTACGTTTATGTTTGTTTTTTCTCTTGTTTTATCTTTCCTCCATTAAGTTATCTTTTATTTTTTCAATTTCTTTTTCATTTTGCAAACATCTTTAAAATTCTAGGACATTCGAAAGTGCAAATTTTGAATTTGTGGGCATTTGTTTTCAATCGTATAATTTTTTGAAAATATGAACATTTTTTAATTCATGAATATTTTTGGAAATCATTAACATCTTACACAAATTCATGGACATGTTTTTGAAACTTATGAACGTTTGAACCAGAGAACATTTTTGAAACAAGGAACTGTTTTCCAATTTCACGAATATATTTTTCTAACAAAGAACTTTTTGAAATGCATAAACATTTTAGAAATAGGGAACAATTTTTGAATTGATGAATTTCTTTTGAAATTCATGCACATTTTTGTGAACATTTAAAAAATCATCAAATGTTTTTGATTTAATGAATATTTTTCCAATACAGAAACTGTCTTTGAATACACAAAATATTTATGATTTCCGATTTTTTAGTATGTGAACATTTTCAAAATCATGAATGTTTTATAATTCACAATCATTTTATGATTTCGTGAACATTGTATGATTTCCTAAACATTTTATTTTTATTTTTTGACTTTTGAAAATTGAGAAATTTTTAAATCCCAAATAATTTATCGAAGAAATAGAAAAAACAAAGTAAATAAATCTGAAAAAACAAGGGCATCCCGCCTCTCAGATGGGCCATCCCAAGAAGGTTTGTTGGAGGAGGGGGGCTCCACATTTCTCCTAGTTTGGAGCGTAGGTAGCCGAGCAGGAGGTCCTGATCGCGGGAGCTCTTCTTCGGGTACGCGGACTCAAACTGGCGTTGTGCCGCTATAACAGACGAAGTGTTCTGCTAACCACTACAGCCGGTAACCGCAAGTGACCGGGAAGAACGCGAAAGGTTTAAGAACCATTGTAGACATTACTTTTATGAAAAAGAGTTCATCAATTTTTTTAAAAAAAAATAGGAATTTGAAAAACAAGTTGATTGGTTTTAAAAAAAGTTTGTCAAATTAGAAATAAATTTATCAAATTTGAAAAATATCCATAAATGTTAAAACAATTCATCCATATTTTTTAAAAAGTTCATCGAATTACAAAAAAATTTGGCGAATTTGAAAAAAATTCATTGAAATTGAAAAAAGTTCATCGATTTTGAAGAAGTTCACCCAATTTAAAACATTTCATCAAATTTGAAAAAAGTTAAATGAGTTTGAAAAAAATCATCAAATTTGAGATAAGTCCAACGAGTTTGGAAAAAGTTCATTGATTTTAAAAGAAGTTCATCAAACTTGAAAAAAGTTCATCGAGTTCAAAAAATCCCATCGATTTTAGGAAAAAATTATTCAATTTTGAAAAATAATCATTCAATTTAGCAAAAGAAAAAGAATAAAAAACTGATTAAAAAAAGAAAAAAAAAGAAACTATGGGAAGAGTAAAGAAGATATAATTCTGCACATAAGTTGATGCTGGTTGGGTGGTTAGCACAGTGATAAACGACGGGAGGTCGCATGTTCGAATACCTTCGGCCGATCCCTGTTTTTTTGTGATATTCATACAAATAGAAAGAAAGGGGAAATGTTTTTTATACAAACAAAAAGAAAGAGGAAATGGGCCGAGCCCAAGTAGCCGCGCCTTTCAAGCGCCGGCTCGCAAACAGGCGCTTAAGTGCCAAATTTGATTTGCCCCTGCTTGCTCCCTAATAATAATAAAAACAAAGCTGATTTGCTATCAGTTACGAGCAACTAACTAAAGAGCGCTTGTTCCAGCCTCCCCACGGGTTACTTGGGGATGACCTGCGCGCTCTCAGCCGCCGCCACGTGCCGCGCTCTGGGTGCTTCCTCCGGTTTTGTTATTTATTTATTTTTCCCACGCGTTTTTTTTACTTTTTAGATGGGTTTTCCCTGATATTTTTTTGACTTTTTGGTTTTTCATTGGTCTTCCTTAGCTTTTGGATCAAAAAAATAGAAAACAATTACGTGAAAAAACATGTTCTTTCCCTTTATAAGTAAAAAAACTCTAGGCGCGTTTTTGCTTCCGCGAGAGGCATGGCCGTGCCTCTCGGAAATAAAAAAAAACGTGTTTTCTATTTTTTCTGCGAGAGGTACGATCGTGCCTCTTGGAAACGGGAAAACAACGTGTTTTCTCTTTCTTTTTTCTTTCGTGAGAGCCACGGGTTTCCTTCCGCGAGAGGCATGATCTTGCTTTTGTGAGAGGTGCGGCCATGCCTCTAGGAAATGGAAAAAATGCGTTATATTTTTTTTTTCGTGAGAGGCACAGGTCGTGCCTCTCAGAAACAAAAAAAATGCGTTTTTTTTTCTTTCGTTAGAGGCACGGTTTTGCTTTTGCGAAAGGCATGTTTTGATTCCACGAGAGGCATCGTGCCACTTCGACGAAAAAAATCGAATTTTCTTTTTTTTCACGAGAGGCACGGTAGAGCCTCTCGGAAACGACTTTCGGAAACGGAAAAAAACGTGCTCGAGGTCCCTTTTTTGTGTGAAAAAACTTCATCAAACCTATCAACATAGGATCTATTTTTGAAGATCTCGACGCGAGGAATCCAATGGTGAAAACGGTTTAAGAATTGGGCGCACGGTTTAAGAGATAAATCATTTTTCATAAACGGATCAACGGAAAAAGGCAAAAGTTCCAGGTTGCGACAAGTGGCTCACGTGAAGCGCCACTTTGTTGCAACCTGAAGAGGTGAAAATGATCTTTGGAAGGAGTACTGCTCAATTAGTGATTTCAGTTCTTTTATCAATGAACGATAAGGAGGCCGTAACAGGACACTAGCATGATAATAAAAAAAGACGCTGACAGCTGATACACATGCGGTAGGGAGGGTGGTGCACCGCACGTCTCTATAGCTAAATAGATTACTAAAATTTGCAATGATTCATGAAATAATTTTGACGCGGTTCATAATTAAAAAGAAATCCATCATCAATTACTTTAAAAATGCATGGTCAATGACTTAAATTTGCCATGAACCTTAAAATAAAATTGGCATGGTGAATTACTTAAATTTGCGATGATACATGCAGTAAAAATTGTCATGGTCCATACAAAAAATAATTTTCATTGTCAAAATACTAAAATTGCTATGATATGTAAACTAAAATTGCCATGATCTACAAACTAAATTTGGCATGATGAATTACTAAAAATTGCCATGGTCCATGAAGTAAATTTGCCATGGTTAATTACTATAATTGCCATGCTCAATTAATAAAATTTTCCATGAAAGTAGTTGAAATACAATGGCAGATTTAAAATTTAGAAGAGAAAATAGATGAAACATATCATGACAACTTTAGTGTAAATACTATGGCAACTTTAGTGTAAACATCATGGCAATTTTTGGCAATAAAAATCGTCGAAACATACCAACATGAAGATTTCATCGAGACGGATTTAAAGGTGAAAATAGATTTTTATTCAGATTTCCTTATTAGGAGATAAAACATTTTAAAGTCTGAAAATAAAAAAGAATCTCACCGATGTCATCTGTTTTGACGTGTCAAAAAGAATGGTAATAAAGAAGTTTGGGCCATGTTGATTCGTGCCACATGTATGACACTTATCATTTGGATAAAAAAAAGGCTGTCACGAGCCTAAAGACAATATTTGCTGGGATATTCGCATGAGCCATGACACCTTTTAATCCAAACGGTTGTGCTCTTGGATGAAATCAAACTAAATCTCAGTTAGTTGAGTTCTAGCAATCTCATCTAATAAAATCGTATGTTTAGGGTACTCTATCTTCATCATGGTTTACTAGAACGCCTTGTATTTTCAGTTATAGTTTGATCAAGATTATAAATATCATTGCAAACTATATTCAAAAACGGATTTGATAATATAATTTTTTGTGACATGCATTAATATTTTTAGTTAAATATGTGGCCAAACTTCGACCCAATATACGACAGAGACTAATAAACTAAGACCAAGATAATACATCCATACATTGTAACCGATTTACAAGAAATGACACGATATACACATACTACTAAAAGGGGTGAATAAATTACACGATCGATGTGGATCACAACTTTTTCTCTTTTTTGGAATAGATCAGAGCTAGTATGAACCTACCTTGTAGTTGAAACTTGAAGTCCTGAAACGAAGCCCTAGGCATGCACGGCCACCTTTCCCTTCTCCTGTCCGGTGTCCAATTTGATGCCCTTGTACCACATGGCGCAGACGACGTACACGGCGAGGTCCACGAGAGAGAGCGCGGCAAGGAGGAAGTAGAACCTGTCGAGGTGGCCGGAGTTGAGGTTCCCGGGGATCCACCCTGGGCGCCTGTCCCCTGCGGTGAGGCCGGTGACCATGCTCACCAGCATGATGCTGACGTAGTTTCCCAGCGAGATGGACGCCATGCACAGCGAGCTTCCGAAGCTCTTGAGGCCATCGGGCGCCTGTCCGTTGAAGAACTCGAGCTGCCCAACGTACATGAACACCTCGGACGCCCCGATCAGCGCGTACTGCGGCACCTGCCACAGCACGCTCAGGGAGCTCGGCGCGTCCGGCGCGGCCGCGGACACCCGCTTCAGCCGTTCGACCTCGACGAGGCCCGCCACGAGCATCGCGGCCATGCTGATGACGAGGCCGACGCCCATGCGCTGCAGCTCGGTCAGGCCCTGGGGGTTGCCGGAGAGCCGGGACATTACGGGCACCAGCACGCGCCTGTAGATGGCGATGAATGCGAGCACGCTGAGGATGTCGAACACCGACATGCTGGCGGCCGGCACGTTGAAGGAGCCGAAGATGTTTGTGTCCATGGTGGTTCCCTGCTCCACGAAGAGCGACGCCATCTGGGTGAAGACCACGGAGTAGACGATGGTGCAGAGCCAGATGGGCAGCATCTTGAGGACGCACTTGACTTCCTCCACCTGCGTCACCGTGCAGAGCCTCCACGGGTTGTCGTTCATGTTCTCCGGCGAGCCGTACTCCTCTTCGGTGATGGTTGCGGCCTTGTCGAGATACCTGAGCTGGTCGCTGTGGAGGATCTTTCGGATGCCAGAAATGCTGGAATCCTCGCCGTCGACCTCGTGGAGCAGCTCGCCGCGGGGCACCTCGGCGCGCCACTTGCGGGACGCGGCGACGAGCACCTGCGCGATGCGGGTGAGCGGGTTGCCGCTGGGCTTGAAGTAGCGGTACCTGGGCGTGCCGAGCAGGAAGAGCGCGAGGGCGAGCGCGGCGGCGGCGGCGGAGACCCAGAAGCCCATGACCCACTGCCCGGAATCCTCGTAGTAGACCAGCACGGTGTTGGACAGGAGGGACCCCACGTTGAGCGCCAGGTAGAAGTAGCTGAAGAAGGCGACCTTGGAGCGCGCCTCGTTGGGGTCTGTCTCGTCGAACTGGTCCGAGCCCAGCGTGGCGATGGAAGGCTGGTACCCCCCGTTGCCGAAGGCGACCATGTAGGTCGACAGGTAGAAGAGCGCGACGCCGGCCGGCGACGGCGAGGCGCACTGCCCCTCTAGGGTGCCGCAGCCGGAGGGTTTCACCAGAATGAACCACGACACAAGTGACAGTAGCACCAGGCCCTGTATGTTCGTTCCGAACAACAAATACATTGGTACAGTTTGGCAAGGGATAATATGTCGATCGCTGCTCGTTTCAAAAAAAAGAAAAATGTCGATCGATGGTTTACGGTTACGCACCGTTACATAGATGATCTGGAAGATTGCGCATGTCAAGGAGCAGAGAAGAACAAGAGCTACGAGAGGAGACTCGTCCAGGCTAGGAAAGGCTAGCTCTCCACTCACGTACGGCCGACAGTAGCTGTTCGTCAGCGGATTGGAGGCTAGCTGTCTCCTGCTAGTGCCCGTCAACAGTGACGGGAAGGCTTACAACATCTCTGAGTGGACACCCTATAGTTAATGTGAAAAATGTCACAGTTTTTTTTTCTTCCAGAAATGCTATACACCTGATGTTCCTTGGGAATTGTTCGGGCGCGACGCCACGAGCACCGGTGGATCCGTCGCACTAATCTCGGCGCAGGGCAGGTCACCACGTCATCGACGGCAACCGTTCACCCCGGCTGGCTGTCCGCTCTGGCGACTCCCTCTCTTCACCGACCGCGCCATTGTTGAAGCTTGAGGTACACTGCTCGATGCATTCTATCAGGGGGCACCATAGCGAGGGTCGGCCAAGGCGGAACCGGAGTCGTGTGGGTTTGCTTGCAACGCAGCCAGAGTTGACCAAGGCGGAGCTGTGGCGGTGTGGGTTGGGTGTCGCTGCAACAAGGATTGGTGTGGGTTGGGTGTCGCTGCAACAAGGTGCCGCGGAGACGCAGCCACAGTCATGCGATTGCTCGACGAGGGAGGATCACCGCCGGGTCGTCGGTGTTTGCAACAAAGCATTGGGTGGTGTTTACATGTTTGATATGCATGGCTATTCCATGCTTCTGCTGCATCGCAAATTTCAGACAACAATCTGCCATGTTGAATGTTGTTTATTTCTGCACTAACTTGAACTAATCAGGAAAAATTTGCCAGGTTGGGTGTCCTTTTTTACAGGTCAGAGTTCACAGTGGTTAGGAAACGTGGGGCCAATGGCGATGACGACATCATTGCCCTAGTGGGAGTTTATGTTTTTCAATGTTAGTTTTTTTGGGAAGATAGGTATTTTGGAATTACGGAAAAAAATCATAAAGAAAAACGAGGATCATTTTTTGACAAAAGTAAATCCACATGACCTTGACTTGGGCCAGGAGCGCCAAGACGCCTAAACTGCCGAGGCGACTTAGAGTTCTTGAAGCCCCGGTGGAGATCTCCTTTTATTGCAAGCTTGCAAGTCAAGTTTCGGAACCACCATTTTATTTCAAATATTTTGGAGTTACGGATCTTTAGGAATTAAAAATTATAACAGAACTTAGTTAACAACATCCAAGAAAGGCTCCCTGGAAGATAGATCCTATTCCGAGAGAGTCTCTCGTCCTCCACAACCATGACAACCAAAAACCATAAGGCAAACCATTCTCCCACCTATGGGAAAAACAAGGAATAATAAGGAGAGGGGATCTCTTACCCTCTCTTCCTCTGGCACCGTAACATCATCAGGGCAGCCATCATCACCACCATCTGCTCCAATGGCTTTCACCATCTCTTCCAACGGCTTCGACCATCTCCACAACCATATGCTTCCTTAGATCAGAGGCTTCTTCATCCATAAACCTCTGCAATCAATTGGAAATCTTGATTCTTTTTCTATGAACTATTTCCTCATGATTTATCGCATCTTTTCATCAATATTTGAATAGCAACCTGTTATATGGCATTGGTGAAATAACACAAAGATTGGTTACACTTCTATATGTTGATTTCTTTGAAATCTATTGTGTATTATGTATGAGTGCACACGTACATAGGGAGGGCATATAAGGTGCATCATTGTCTTATGATGAATATATCAAAGGAGGTGGTAGTGATAGAATACCATTTCAGAAATATATAAATTATAAAATATGGGAGTTAGGGGACCCTAGTAGATAAATCTATAGTTTTGTTTTTACCTGAGTTATGCTTAGTAGCCGTGGATGATTGCTAAGGGTTCAATCACAAGTGAATTTGAGTCAATGGCTTTGAAGCATGTTTGTTTAGGTTCCTTTCTAGAAATGGACACAACTCAACTTATTGAGGGAAACACAAAGTACATCTTACACTGTTATGCCTTTTCTTCCAAAGTGGTGACACACCCATAGGCAGCAATGGAGGGGAATCACCTAGGTAGATCAATGAGAGATATCCCTGTGTTGCCATTGGACCGATTCCCAAATAAGAAAAATGAGCACTTACTAAAAATTAGCAAATTTGACTGGATCACTTGCTCCCATTTGAAACCACTATATGCCTTTTCTCAAGCCATCTTCACAATCAAAATACTTGCCCTGCTTTACTTTCGAAAATTAGTTGATAATATCACGTATCTTTTATTTTTATCTTCTGAAGTACTTTAGTTATTACACTTACAACCTATATTAGTTAGAGAATCTTAGTAAAGTAAACACTGAAGTGCATAGATAGTTGTGTAAGTAGCATACATTACTTGAGAAAACAGGAAATCTGTCTTTAACTGATATGGGGGTATCAACACTCAACACTTCCACATTCTTGAGTTCTCTTTTGGGGGTGGGGGTGGGGTCTACTATTTGTGTTAGTTTCAACTTCGTTTTTTGCAAACACTTTTGATACACTAAATATGATGTCATCTTATTTGAGAGAGACCTTGTTTAAACCAATAGAGACATTTGTATCACAACATGTGCAAATACTGTTATAATTTGATATATTTATGTTGGAAGGGGATACAATATGACATCATGATATAATTAAAACTTCTCCAACAAAACATATATTTAAAACATGTTATGTTTATGTATTATATTTGTTCTGTGATCATTACTTGGTTCCTTTTTAGAGCATCCGCAACCACACATACCAAAAGTGAGCCCCCAAACGTCCATAGATGTGTCCAGTCACGTCGACGGACTGCGCCCGCTGGTCACCCCCCATATTTCACTCACCACAATCGTAGTCCCTATTTTGTGTTATCCATTTCCATACAAAGCCATGCAACATTCATGATCTACGTGCATATTTTATATGAAACTGCCACCTACACTACTCGTCATGGGATACGTCAATGACGTTTATACCAAAGCAGCCGGCCTCCTGGTATCGACAGTGGTGCGAAACTCCAGCACACCCTTATTGTCCCTCCTCATCAACGAACAGCTTCTCACACTCCATGTCCGCCTGGTGGAGGCAGCGGCGGCTGGCCTCCACCTCGGCCTAAGAGTGGATGCAGTCGAGGATGGCCTGCTGCTCCACCACCTCCACCGCTTGTGCGAGTTTGGACTTTGTAAGTGCATCCTCCATCCCGAACTCTGCCGTCAGTGCCGCCCACATCGTCCTACTTCTCCTCCTCCTTCTACTGTTGCTTAGCCCCACCTCCGGCTGCTCCTCCATCTTTGCCCCCACCTCCTTCTGGTGCTCCGGCGTCTCCTCTTCCGGACACTTCGGGGATAGGCTGGCCGCAATGCTTATTACGTGGGCCTTCTCTACGGTGCGCATCTCCTCCAGGATCTTGGACCAACGCTCCGGCGTCAGCAGCTTGTAATAGGTGATCTTTGTACGGACCATGGCCTCATCAGAACCAGTGGACCTAGGTTTCAAAGTGGGATAGGAAGAGCAAGGCGAAGCGGGGTGCAAACAGGAGGGGTAGAATGGATTAGGGTAGCCTGGCCATCCGGCTTAAATATCAAGAGTTGGTCCCTCAGACGGTGCGCTAGAGTAGCTCCACATGGCAACATTGATGTGTCGTCACCTAAAATCTGAGGAAACTTTCTATATGTTTTAGCGTGGGTTTCGCCAGTTAGTCATAGATGGCGGGTGTGTCCGGGCGCATCTAGGCGTCCCCATATCCGCCCCACATATGAGCCGGGTATGGGAGTGTCGGCCAGCCCGAACGTTTGGGCCGGTTTTGCTCGGTCCGGTTGGGTGGCAAATTCCTGACCGGGCAGGACGTCTGGACGTTTTGGGGCTGATTCAGGGGATCCAGTTGTAGATGCTCTTACTCCCCTCTTTTCTAACTCCTTGATCCATCCCTGCACCTAGCTGTTCTTTTGACTTTTCCCCCCTTCGAAAGTAGAGATTGCGTGATGTGTCTCTTTCATTGCATTAAAGAAAAGTAGTAGTCTATTTCCGATGTTTAAATTTATGAAAGCCCAACAGAAAGCTACCTGATGTACACAAAGTAAAAAATGTTCAACTTCAGTTTGTAGCAAAGATCATCATATAACAACTAAAACGCCTAAAATTTGTAGTTTGTAGTAGTTTGTAGCAAAGATCATTATCGAACCTAGTTTGTAGGAAAGATCATCATATAATCCATCATCGAATACATATATAGTAGTTTGTAGCACAGACCACGCTCATCTTTTGCATTCAGTAAGCAAATAATTAATAGATAATTAATAATCCATCGTCAAATACATATATAGTAGTTTGTAGCAAAGATCATCATATAATATCACTAATACATCTCGAATAATAGCTCCTCTAGGTTCAGTGGGCCGCGGTGGACACCCAAAGAGAAGGAACCATCACAGGATCATAGCTCCGGTGAGATCCTTGAAGAATCTGTCAGGTATTGGAGAACCTGCCGTCCGCCAACGCAACCGTGTAGCGCTGGACGTGCGCGTCCTCCTCCGTGACATGGTGTTGTACCACCTGCGCCGGGGACTCAAGCCTCTGCACCGATGCAGGCCCACGTGACCGCCACCAAAGACTCTCCGGGTCGACGACGGGCTAGCTCCTCACTAAGCTGCGCTCACCAGAAGGTAGCACAACCCAGTACCAGCCCGGCGGAGCCCAATCACGGACATGGCCCCTCGGCTCAAGCAGGAATCCTCCGCCGAGTTGACGACGAGGATGCGGGATAGGCATCGTCGACGTCGAGAACAAAATGCTTAATTGTGAAAACAAAATTAATAAACACTTAGCAAAATCCGGCATGACCTTTGCTAAAAGCATGACATATCGAGCGCCTGAAATTTGCCAGAACGTAAACGAATCGACATTTCTGGCAAAACATAGGCCACTCGGAAAAATATGACCTTTCGAAAATGTGACATGTTCAAAATATGACATGTCCACTGCAAATTTGCATATAACAGGAAAAATTGCTTTAACTAAAAAATACCTAGAATTCTGTTAACTACACCTAAAACAACTAAAACACCTAAAATTCTGTTAACTACACCTAAAACAACTAAAACACCTAAAATTCTGTAAATACACCTAAAACACCTAAATTCTATTAATTACACCTAATTAAAAACCTAGCTAAATTTCTGTCCTAACTTTAGAACCTAGCTAAATTTAAAAACCTAGGGTTCATACGAATTAACTAGGGTTCATATTACCTAATCTGTCCTAGCTAGGGTTCGATCATAACCTACATTATTCTAAGAACCTAAATTTTTTCAACTATATAGGATTCAAAATAACTACTCTCTAATAACTATAACTAGGGAGGAAGGGAGGAGGAGGAAGGGGGGAGGAGTACCTCTCGGTGGAGGAGGGCAGCTGAGGCGACCGGCGGGGAGGATGGCAGTCTTGAGGTGCGGCGGCCAGGGAAGGAAGGCAGTGGGGAAGGGCGGCCGACAGGGGAAGAGGGCCCGCGCGGGGTAGGGCGGCCGGAGTAGGACGCGGGGGTGGCGGCCGGATCAGGGGATTGAGGGATTCTGTGAGTGTGAGCGTGTGTGTGTGAGTGAGTGAGAGGGGAGGGGCGCGCGGGCCGGCGCGGAGGAAGCAGAGGTGGGCTTAGCGGCAGCGCGGGGGAGGAGGCCCAACGCTATAGCTATAGTTGCAACAGGGGGCCGAGAGCGTAGCCCGTCAACAACAGCGCTGGCCTGGAAATCCCGCACTACTGCTAACGTGCGCTTGCAGCACAGGTGTTGTCCGGCGCTGCTGCTAAATAGCAGTAGCGTGAGGTCTTTAACCAATGCTACTGCTAAATGTCTACCTATAAGTATTTTTCTAGTAGTGTGGATTTTAGGTCCTCTACAAAATGTGCGCCACTAGGTCGCCGTTGGTTGAGAATATGGTCATTCACCCAAACCAAACGACTTTTACAAAAGGTTGCACCTCTTGGACGGGGTCCTTGTCTTGCATGAAGTGATCCACAAGGTTAAAACAAGACACCGGAAGGGAATATTACTGAAAGTGAACTTTCAATAGGCGTATGACCACCTCGGTTGGCACTTCCTTCAAGAAGTCCCAAAGCGTCGCGGCTTCGATCAACTATGGGTTAGCTAGGAGATGTAGCTGATCACAACCGGCCGCATGACCATTAACATTAATGGAGTTGTCCACCCCTATTTTTGTGCATCGCGAAGCGTTCACCAAGAGGACCCTCTCTCCTTGTTGCTTTGAAACCTATAGGTAGATGAGCTTCAAACATCCTTGAGTCAGTCGACACACGAGACGCATCCGCTGCTTAATGGGCCATATTATCCCATGAGTTGGGATTTCACATCCTCAATATGCAGCCGACACCATGATTATAGTTGAGGGGTCATATATGAATCTCATCAACCTCAAGTCCTCCCTCTATGCTTTGAGGAAACGCCAAAATTGCAGATAAAATTCACCAAGAGCAAGGTCCTTGCGGTTGGATAGAGGGAATTCTTCAATCTCACCTACCTGAGGGGTCCTCATCAATTCTTTGAAAATCATAATGCGGGATCTCATTCCCCTCGCGGAGAGTGCCCACTTGCTAGGACTGAGCCATGGGTCCGATGGGTCGCCTCCAAGGGAGGGAAGATGATTATGATCGATACCTACTAGATGATCCCTTGGTATACTCATGGAGGACAAATCCAACCTAATAGTCATAGGGTGTGCCAGGCTAGTGACTCGGAGTCCGCTAGCTATACATGGGTGCATCACCAACTTGGAGTACAGGACATGTGCTTTAGATAGATTTTGTCGTAAACCGACTCAATCTCTACAATGCAAAACGGTTAGGGCCACATAACCTTACCTCTTGTCCACCTATATATATAGGTAGCCCCCCTATCGGTAGGCTAAACACACCTTCTCACACAATCTCATACACCATATGTGCTTTCTCACAAACCTTTCCCTCATACAAGGCAACCATCAATACAAATCCACAAAGACAGGAAGTAGGGTGTTACCTCGCTCCAAGAGCCTGAACCTATGTAAAAATCATTCCCTCGTATGCACCCATTAGCTAGTTCCTCTATATGTATGATGCCCCATATTTGATATTTGTGGTAAATTACACTAACACATCTCTTATTCCATACCCAACCGGGCTGCCATGACGATGGGACCATGACCAAGAAGCTCCTTTCCCTGTCTCACAGCCTCACATATTCCTAACGTTCGAGCCACTAAAAAGCATGCGCTGATTGCGCCCTTGCACGTTGCCGCCTTGATTCCATCAAGCATCCAGCGCACCATGGATTCTTCCACGGGGATGAGGTCGGCGACGCTATTGACGGGTTGTGGTCCTTCACCCTAGGATGGACTGGCGAGGACCACCATCACCTCCCTTTTCGTGCTCGTCGGTTGTAGCTCCACACTCCTCATTAGTTGCTCATGCATCAACCTCTACCTTCGCCTCGCCCTTGGCCCAACAGGCGGCTATGGCGAAACCCTCATTATGAGCAAGCGGTGGGAGGAGCACGAATAGATACCAGCGCGATCTCCCCTCTCTCCTTTTGCATCTCTCTCCAAAATGCCTCTGCAGAATGTCCGTAGCTAAGTGTTTTGCCACGGAAAAGACCCTTCTTAAAAGTTATTAGAAGTTGTTTGCGGTAATTAGTATCTAAAATTTCTTTTTGTATTGCATGCATTATTTCCAGAATTTATTTAAGGTCTGGAAACACTGCTTTCTAGTAAAGTTTGAAGAAGTCGTTTAAAAGAAGTCATTTTCCTACTTGCGAAACCATAGATGGCATAGGAGATCCAAAAAGAGGAGCAAGTAGGCACCCCGAATTTCGACGTCATCGGGTTGTCACCTCATTGGCTAGTCCGACGGGCGGTTGAAGGTTGGGACCCCCAGGACATTGTTTTCATGTGCGTTCAATAGTGTAGGTGTCTTAATTATGTCTTTGACTATCCATGGCTTTGGCTTTGGCAGGGTCGATGACAACGTCTAATAAGTTTGCTTTCGATCTCTTGTAGAAATAGTGACTCTCACGGCTGTTGATGTAGGATATGGTAGGTAGAAATAGTGACTCTCTCGAATGTGACTCTCTCGGGATGTCTTTATGTTGGTGTCTAGGTTATAGTATTTTTCTTCCTGCTCTTTGCGATGGGGGTGTTGCGAGCATGCAGTAGCCTAAACGGTGGAATGCCATATTGGGGTGATGTTCCCCGTCGTTTTTGCGGCAACAACATGATTGTGACCTCATTTTCTTCCCCCGGGTGTCATATCGCTCTCCGTTGGTTCGTGGTCCCTCTCCGCCACAGTGAGGTCTCTCAGTTGTTGTTGTGAAGCTTGCAGAAGTTTGTTCATGAGATGGTTCAACTATGAGATTTTAGACCTACTAAAGGCTTCTACAATGGCAACTTCTTCTCTAGTGCGCTAGTCCAGCTTGGTACACTGTCATGTCGACTTGGATGATGAAGCAAAAACAATGGTGTATTTTCGGCTCGTGTTGGACACTGAGGACACGTTTGGTTTCATTACACCGATGGGCCTAGTCATGGTTGCATGTTTGGCTCGAATGGTTTGTTGCGTGCTTCATTTTATTGTCGAGGGTGAGTCAAATGGGTTCTCTCCGGCTAGCAAGGATTTTCTTGCCTCTGGCTGCAAAAGCGACATTTTATTTGCTATTATCAAACGTATATGTGATTGTTTTGGCTATCTAAGAACTGAATTGAGGTCGTGAATTTTTGAGACATTGTAGCAGGCGATGCTGAAATCCTGGGCGTCCGCATGCGCATCGTGATTACTAATTAATATAGGACTTTTTGCAATATGATAGCAGTCACTCAATGATACTTAGAAATATAAAGCCATGGGTGGACAATGACACTTTAAATTCGTATGATACAACATTACTTGGTAGTTGAGTTCTGGCACCCCTGTACATTCACAGATGTGTTGAATTAAATTGCTACCGGGTAACTTGATGTGTTGACTTAATCAGTGTAGTTATTGTGTGGTGGGGCATATGCTCACTTATCAATACAAAAATTGCACGAATCACATGGAAATGGGCGGACATGATATCGACCTCGCGTGGCTGCATGTCCACTCATGATTTATCGCTGAATTGGAACATATTTATTTTGAAAATGTATCTTACATCGTTGGGAGTCTTTGAGGCAATTCTAGAACGTTATTAGTTGAAAAAAATATATCTAGGGCGTTATTAAAGGGTTGGATGATTTAGGGTCACTGGCATGTGGGGCCTCAAACCAGATGGCCCATACGCCAGTGTCCCTAAGTCACCTGACGTTACGTCAGCTAATCTGATTGCATATCTTCACTCTCGCTTTCCCTTCCCACCGGGCTTGCCCGGCGGCCTGTTCTCCACCTCCCATCCAATCCCTACTTCTCCGGCCGACCGGCGATGTCTACTTCTCCGGTGATGTGAGACTTGCCCGTGACTACCAAACCCCCTCCATCTCACCTGCTGGAGGCCGAATCTGTTCCCCGCCCCCACCACCTCTTCAACGAGGCGACTAGGAGGAGCTCAAGTAAGCTGTAAGCCCTAGATCCTGGGCTC
This sequence comes from Aegilops longissima, assembly GCA_021605205.1. Lineage (NCBI taxonomy): Eukaryota > Viridiplantae > Streptophyta > Magnoliopsida > Poales > Poaceae > Aegilops > Aegilops longissima. Next base: position 73,258,862 of record CM038682.1, on the reverse strand, counting down.
CCTCGATTTACCTACCATTTCTAGTCAGGGGCCTAGCTGGCTGGGCGGATCGATGTTTTACCTGACCAACATTGCTTCTTCTAGTAGATCTATTTTACCTGGTGTATAAAGTAGAAATCTTGTGATCCTCTCGATGTGTCGCCCTGTTGTTCTTGAAGAAGAAACAACGGCACCTCCTTTGCAGATCCATAATCTTTTCTACCTTGATTCTTTCAATTAGTTAGTAGATCTACGCTTGGTAAAAATGTGCATGAATTTATACTGAAGGAAGCAACACCTCTCACTCTTGGTTCAGATGCAACACCCGTCAGTCTATCATATCACTCGTTCAGATGTTCTTAAGCAAGTAACTGATTGTTGCTTTCCCTAACCAAAAGTTGTTTTCTTTTAGTTGACGCTTGGTAATGGAATTCTGGTCTGGTGTAATACAACATATATTCAGTATTATGCTTTATTTCAGTAGTATACTTTCCTGTGATGCCCCGCCATTGTTTCAGGCTTTCGGTTTGTACTTGAATAAGATAGCACTTCTTTTTCTGTACATATTTTTACTTAAATAGACCAGCCTTTTCTTCTAAATAACATGAAAATGGAATTTGTGCTGTGACTAGTTATTGTCGTTGGGATATTGCACACGATATTTGGGAACACTTGCTGCAGATGTTGGTGTTTCTAGTTAGAGGAAGAGAATCAAAGAACCTTCTTTTATGTCAGTCATCCACCTCATTATCTTGAAAAAGTAGTGCTTAGTATACTATCTAATCTTACTTGGAGGAATTAGTACTTACGAATTACTGTTTACTGCAACTATTTTACCAAGTGCAAGAAGCTTGTATGTGCAGCACATGGCTAGGTGGTTTGGCGAATGTAATTTCACTAGTTTATTTCTGTATGATGGATTTATGGTTGCCCCACAGATTCATATTCTGATGATACTCTGAACTTTTGCAGCTTTTGTATAAAATTGAGTTGATGACATTTGGTCTTAGAATAGCACACGAAGCATATGTATTTCTGTTGTCAGTTTTCACTCTGCTTAACTATGAATCCTATGTTTTCTCTTGTAGACTTGCATGATGGAGGCTGCACAATCTCGCCCTTGGTCAGATCTTCAGCCAGAACTCCTGGGACTTGTTCTCAAGCGCCTCCCTTCCCTAGCTGACCGTGTTCGACTGAGAGCTGTCTGCCACCCATGGCGCTCTAATAGCATGTTGCAAACCCTTCCTCTCCCATTCCCGTGGCTCACTCTCCCTGACGGTACCTTCCTCAGCATTCCAAGCGGTGAAATTCACCACGTATCTTTACCGGAAGGTGCGTGTTGCCAGGGCTCCATTGGCAACTGGCTATTCCTCATGCACAATGATGATGTGTGCTACTTGATGAACCCTTTCTCCAAGGCCAGGTTGCAGCTTCCTAAGCTAGCCAAAGTATGGAAGCGTGCAATATATGACCCCGAATCCCGAATTAACCCAATTTTCTACAAGTTGGTGGTGCCCTTTCCCCTTGACTCGTCACCCTGTTCCCTTCTTGCTGCACTGATCATGGATGATGGTAACTGGGGTACACTTTGCATTAGTCAACCACCGATTATCACTGACTCATTCAGAGATGATAAGCATCCAGCAAAACTCCTCTGTAGTGTTGCGTTCTTTGATGGAAAGCTGTACGGGTTGGGTGCGTTTGACCAACTATTCATCTTTGAATTAGACAAGGACCTTGGTATTTAATTCATGGAGTGTATAATTGACTCTATGGGTGAGTTCGGTGGAATACCCCAATCGTTGTCAGAAGAGAAGGTGTATATGATAAGGGGGTATCTAGTTGAATGTGGCGATAGACTGTTGATGGTGAAACGGTGGATTCATCCTATTGCCCGTTCAACAAGTGATGACTTTTTCGAGCATGACCGTACTGTTGCACTTGGGGTTTTTGAGGCAGATCTCTGCAGTGAACCTGCTGGATGGAGGACAGTAAGTCACTTGGATGGCCATGCGCTCTTTCTTGGCCAGCATAGCTCCAAGTCCCTGCGCGCTGGAGAATGCAGTGGATACCAAGAGGACTGCATCTACTTCATGTGTGATTATCCCTGGCCGAAGTATTCTGCAAATCCTCTTCGCGACGCCGGTGTTTACAACATCAGGAATGAGACGTTCCTGCCGCTAATGTCAGGGACCGCCGCAGTACCACCACGTCACGCTGGCCAGTGGCGGCCGACATGGTTTTTCCCTCCTGAAGCTGTATGATCAAGCCTTGTAATCTACTGATCCTGAGAGTAAATGTTGGGTAATGTATCTGAGATGGGAGTTGGAAGGGCGTCTTCCTCACAGCGACAGGTGAGATCCGAGTGTTAGTTTCTGTGTTGGTAGGTTGGTTGGTTCAGTTTGATGAGTGATGTGTTCTCCTAGTGATCTTGTCCTATTGTAGCGTTGTAACTGCTGTCTCCTGAACTTTAAAACTCCGGGCGCTGTATCATCAGTTTCATTTCAATGAGATTGGAGGTGTGTTCGCCTTGCGTCAAATTTTTCTTGTATGATGTTATATTCTTAATTAGTATGTTGATAGGGATGTTTTGCATTTCAAGTCTTATGGATAATTTTTAACAGGATGCATTGTAATGCGCAACTCTTTCACTGTGATGTAAGACTAAGGCCATAACTAACTGAACCCTCAAATTCTTTAATTCATAATATTGACATCTTTTGGGGAGTTAAAACCCCAGCTAACAGAAGCCCTATAACTATAACTCAATTTTTTGTGGAGTTAACCCTCAAAAGCTGCTTTTCTACTCAAATTTGAGCACCTCACACCCATTGTTATGGCGCTGCTAGAAGGAGGGCGCGAGAGGGCCGGCCAGGAGCCTTTTTGCCCACGGCCGGGCAAAAGGGAAGGGATTTCTTTCTTAGTTCTTGCTTGATTAGATTGATACATCTCCTCTTTTTATATAGAGAGGTTTATTTGACTCCCAAGCAAAGCTTACTTGACCCCTAAGCAAGCGACCCTTATCTCTAATTAACCCTAAGACTAACGGGCTATACCGCTAGCCCAGGCCATTAGGCCCATTACGTACTCTAACACTACACCCCACCTGGACATGAGAGCTGCAGCCTAACCAACTTATAACCATGATTCGACGCAACGCAAATCTAACACCTAAAAACAAGCCTTTTACATCTCGGCTTGTTTTATTACTCTCAACCTGAAATGGACTGGGACGATTTATTTTGGACCCCTTAACAAAAAGTAGACACCATCTGCACGCCGGACGTGCATGTGTACAGCCACCTGGATCCCATGGACACCATCTGGACAAAAGGAGTGCATGTGTATGGCCACCTGGAAGTGGTTGCAAGAGCGACCAGCAGAGACGCCCTTGTGGCGGCCGATGAAATGCAGTGGTGCTACGCGGTGCGCTCCTGTTGGTGACACCCTGCCTTCTCCCCGCCGGACGGCTGTTAGTGACACCCCGCTTTTCTCCCCGCCGGACGGCTGTTGGTCTGCACTGCACAGAGAAGAGTGGAGGGCTTGCGATGGAGAATGACGAGGAGGGGTGCACCCCCCAACCGCCGATGTCGCTGACTTTGAGGTCACTGCCCACGGGGAAAACATCATGCCCAAGATCCCCGACATAGCGGACGAGATCGAGGTCCTTTGCGGAGCGAAGCGCAGCTAGGAGGAGCGACAGCTGCAGACCACACATCTCCCGCACACGCCGACACGCTAGGAGGCCGCGCGCAGCAGGCTGCAGCCTCACCACCGCCGACACGTGGCTGGTAGTGATCCAAGCCGGAAGCGGTGACGGCGACGGCGGGAACTTGATCTGCTAGATGGGACGCCCTGAGGAAGCGGTAATGGCGACGACGGGAACTTGATCTGGTGGATCGGGACTCCTACCGGCGCGGTCGATGCGGGGCCGGAGCTGACCGGCAGTGGCTGCTGCAGCGGAGCACCGTGCGCGGCGGCTGCTACTGTAGCCAGGGGGCGGTGGTGGCGGTGGATGGCAGCTGCAGCGGCTCGGCGGCGCTTGGCGGGACACCTCAGAGCGGCGACAACGGCTGCTGCGGAGGCCGCCAGAGCGGCGGCTGCCATCGCACCAGTGGCGGGCGGTGGATGGCAGCGGCTGCTCCAGCAGCCTGGCGGAGGCCGCTTGGTGCAGCGGCAGCCACGATGCCACGGTGGCGGCGATGGGCGGCGCAGCCGGGTGCGGCCCGTAGGACCCAGCCAAAAACAGGTGGATCTCCTGGACCGCCAGGGTTAGGCCCCGCAGCACCCTAGGGCGCGACGGAGGATCCCGACGCGGGCAGGAGCGGGGTGGTCGCTGGAGGTGACGAGGTGACCGGCAGCAGAAGAGACGGGTTGGGCTGCGGTGACGACATGATCGAACCGAAGCTAGTTGATACCTACTTGTTATGACGCTGCTAGAAGGAGGCGCGAGAGGGCCGGCCAGGGGCTCTTTTTCCCACGGCCGGGCAAGAAGGACTTGGTTGATGTTTCTAGCATGATGGTGCAACGGGTTTTTTGGCAGATAACAGACAGTCTTTTTTTCTCGAAAAGGGGGATCACTTCGGTCTCTGCATCAAAATGATGCATACGGCCAACTTAATTAATACGCAAATAGGTTCAACACAAGTCTTGATGTCTCAAACAAAAGAAACAAAAAAATGCTCACAAAGAGCAGGATAAAAAGGTAAAGCACAACCGGCTGGCATAAGAAAGACAGGAAAACTAATTGTTTATCCTATTACATGACCGCCATCCAAACCGGTTGAAAATATCCCGTGCTACCATCTCCCATCGGATAGATCTAGTAACCAAACACTCCCTGACCTCCGTCGGAGTGAGTAGCGACCACATTCAGATTAACGCAGTGGCTCGGAAGATAACCTACAAAAAATGAATATTTGTTGTTCTGTTAAAGACCAAATCATTTCTGATGTTCCAGACTGCCCAAAATAAAGCACATACTCCTACGCGAATGTGTCTTGCTGTGTCGGACCCTATCCTGTCGAGCCACGTCCCAAATAACGTGCTGATAGTATTCGGAGGAGTAATGTTAAAGGCTATGTGAACCGTCTGCCATAATTTTTTTGCCAACGGGCAATCAAGAAAGAGGTGTTTGATGGATTCATGCCGATCACAAAAACTACATCTTTTAGGTCCTGTCCAGTTGCGTTTTGCTAGGTTGTCCTTAGTTAAAATGACTTGTTTATGTACAAACCACATAAACACTTTAACTTTCAAAGGTACCTGACTTTCCAAACATGTTTCAAACTAGGGAGTTAGAATTGATAACATCCAGATACATGGATTTAACCGTAAACTCTCCAGTCCTAGTAAGCTTCCAGCACAACTGATCGGGCTGTTGAGAAAGCTGAACATCCATCAGTCTACTCACAAGATGGAGCAAGGCTTCCCAACGGTTTCCGGCTAGCGTCCTCCTGAAGTGAATATTGGGAGGGATGGACTGAAGTACTGTCGCAACGTAAGCGTCTCTTCGTTGAACAATGCTATAAAGGGAAGGATATTTAAGCGCGACGGGTGTTTCCCCTAGCCATGTATCCTCCCAGAATCTCGTAGTGGTACCGTTCCGACAATAAACTTTGTCCTATTGAAAAAAAAATGATTTAACTCTCATCAGTCCTTTCCAAAAAGGCGAGTCAGTCGGTCTCACTGTCACCTGGGACAAAGTTTTGGAATGAAGGTACTTACTATGCAGAATTTGCGCCCATGTGGCCTCCATCTCAACAGATAACTTGTATAGCCACTTACTGAGAAGACATATGTTCTTCACCTCAAGATTTTCAATACCCAGACCCCCTTTGTCTTTGGGTCTATAAATAATATCACATTTGGCGAGTCTGTACTTTCGCTTTAGTTCATCACTCTGCCAGAAGAAGCGGGATTGATAGAAGTCCAGCCTTTTCCGAACTCCAACTAGTATCTCGAAAAAGGACAGGAGAAACATGGGCATACTCGTGAGCACCGAATTAATAAGAATTAATCGGCCTCCGTATGACATCAGCTTGCCCTTCCAGCAGCTTAGTTTCTTCTCAAATCGATCCTCAATGCACTTCCATTCTCTGTTGGTCAGCTTACGATGGTGAATTGGTATATCCAAATACGTGAAAGGTAAAGCCCCCAATTCGCACTCGAACAATTGCTTGTAAGCGTCTTGTTCCTCATTGGCTCTTCAAAACAGAACAATTCGCTTTTATGGAAGTTAATCTTTAACCCGGTCAATTGTACGAATAAGCATAACACCAGCTTCATGTTTCTCGCTTTTGCCAAGTCATGCTCCATAAAGATGATAGTATCATCGGCGTACTGTAGTATAGACACACCTCCATCAACTAGATGAGGAACCAGGCCACCTACCTGACCAATATCCTTAGCCCTTCCTATTAAAATCGCCAACATGTCAACTACTATGTTGAAAAGAATAGGTGACATCGGATCTCCTTGTCTATGGCCCTTATGTGTCTGGAAGTAGTGACCTATGTCATCATTCACTTTAATTCCAACACTCTCTTTTTGCGTGAAAGATTCTACCTGGTGTCGCCAGGCCTGATCAAAACCTTTCATACGCAAGGCCCGTTGAAGGAATGGCCATTTGACTAGTAGAAAAACACCTATTAGTCCCGATTCGTAAGGGCCTTTAGTCCCGGTTCATGAACCGAGACTAATGGGTCATTACTAATACCTCCCCCCTTTAGTCCACGTGGCCGGTGCGCCGAGCCCAGGCAGGGGGGCCTTTGGTCCCGGTTGGTGGGGGAACTAGTAGAAAATGAAGGGAACCATCGAGTACAGAAGTTCGTCATGCATACCGAGAGAAATGATCGATCGACCTCTCCTTCTCCGAGAGATTGGTCGAACAACAAGTTTTCAGTATCATGTCGTCCGACGCCATCTGGCTACATACATGTACAATATATAAGATCTCTCAATTACAGTCCCTAGCATTTGAAATCAACTTCCACATGGTATTCTCCGGCTTTATTGATGGCGTGGTCAAGAAAGAATCCGCCAATTCCTCTTGAATTGCTTTAATGCGATCTGGTTCTAGGAGTTCATTCCGCATCTGCCACGTCTAATTTGAAGAAGGGTTAATTAATACATATATATGAATGAAACTCAACAGAAATGATGGTGTAATAAAATGAAATTGTGAATATTATTAATTGCTTACGCACTTCATATTGTCTTTGAGAGTAGCCCGCTTATTTTTCAAAGTCGCGTTGTAGATGAACTCACACGTAGTATCAAAGGAAATCATTCCTTGTTCCTGCCACAAGCACTTTACGAGAAATAGAGGCCAATCAAACTGATAATGAAGCATTATAAATGGCATTGATGAAAGTATAGCTATAGAATCAGCGGAGATCGCACAACTAGCTAGCCATAGTACTTACTTTTGGGTATGTATATCGCAGCTCCTTGGCAGTCCGGAGCTTTTGCGGTGAACTGTTTCCAAACCCTGCAAGACAAAGAAAATAATTATTATTACTTGAGATATCGGAAATGAACAAAAGTTGGCGCTATGGTGCGATAATGATCGGTTAATTGAACTTACTTCTGAGCATTTCAGTCATGTCCGCATAGGTCTGGGATCTTTCCGTCTCGAGTCTAAGGCGGTTACTAGTCCACGCTCAAGCTTAATCTCGAAAGAATATAGTGGAACCTGTACGCATGTGTGGCGCCCCGATTTAATCGTACACTAATCATGCGCAAATGTGTATACGATCAAGATCGAGGACTCACGGAAGATATCACAACACAACTCTACAAATAAAATAAGTCATACGCATCATAATACAAGCCGGGGCCTCGAGGGCTCGAATACAAGTGCTCGATCATAGGCGAGTCAGCGGAAGCAACAATATCTGAGTACGGACATAAGTTAAACAAGTTGCCATAAGATGGCTAGCACAAACCCAGGATCTGAGATCGAAGAGGAGCAGGCCTCTGCACTGGATCCTCCTAGCTACTCTGGTGGTCGTCGTGGGCTGCTGCGTAGTAGTAGGCACCTCGGAGTAGTAGTCGTCATCGACGGTGGCGTCGCTCTGGGCTCCATAGTCTGGTTGCAGCAATCGAGTAGAGGTAGGGGGAAAAGGTGGAACAAGGCAACCGTGAGTACTCATCCAAAGTACTACTAAGCAAGGAGCTACACTACATATGCATGGATATATGTGTAAAGGGCCATATCGGTGGACCGAATGCAGAATGCCGAATAAGAGGGGATAGCTAGTCTTAACGAAGACTAAACTCGGACACTGTCTTGCAACAGTGAAAGAGGGCAATCTGAAGTCCTCCAAGTAACATCACATAGCAATAATCCTACCCAGTGATCCCTCCTCATATCCACGAGAGAGCGACCACCGATTATATCGGCACTTGGAAGGGTGTGTTTTATCAAGTATCCGGTTCTAGTTGTCATAAGCTCAAGGTACAACTCCAAGTCGTCCACATTCTTCAAGATCACGGCTATCCGAATAGATTAACTTCCTGCGGGGTGCACCATCTTACCAAAGACGCTTGATCCCATTTGGCGGACACACTTTCTGGGTCATGCCCGGCGCGGAAGATCAACACATCGCAGCCCCACTTAGGCACAACAGAGAGCCAACACGCCGGTCTAAACCTAAGCCGCGAAGTGCAGGCCCATCGCCGAGCACACACAAGCGTTGTAGGGCGGCCGGCAGACCTAGCCTAGTGGCGTTCCAGTCCAATCCGGTAGCGCCGCTCGTCCGTTGACGTCTGAAGTGCTTGGTGATACCACGGCGCGGGATACCCATAACTACTCCGCGTAGATGGTTAGTGCGTATAAGCTCGTAGCCAACTCAGATCAAATACCAAGACCTCGTTAAGCGTGTTAAGTAACCGCGAGCGCCGAACAGAGGCAGGCCCACCTCTCTCCTAAGCGGTCTCAACCTGCCTGTCGCTCCGCCTCAAAGATCCACTCATGGGTGCCCCATCGGCCGACCGACTTTAGTCTCCACATGTATCATGTATAAGTATATAGTATATACCCGTGATCACCTCCAGGTGATCACGGCCCGATAGTATAACGGCGGACGGACAAGAATGTAGGGCCACAGATGAAAGTACTAGCATCCTATACTAAGCATATAGGATTGCGGTAAGGTAACAATGTAGTAACAAGGACGAGGCTATGCAGGCAGTATAGGAGTATCTGAAAGCGGTAACATGATACACTACTCTAATGCAAGCGATATAGAGAAGAGTAAGCGATATCTGGTGATCAAGGGGGCTTGCTGGTTGCTCACGGCAAGTGAGAGGGTCACAACACCATAGTCGAATCGCGCCAGGCAGGCGTCGGTCTCGTAGTCTACCGGAGAGAGGGGAAGAAACAATGAATACATAGTAAACAGATGCATATCGATGCATGACATGCCAATAGCGATGCTAGGCGTGCCCTAATGTGGTATGAGGTGGTCTTGGTTAAGAAACATCAGGAAAGTATTCCGGTGTTTACGTGTTTTCAGCGGGAGGAGCGGAGGAAAGTTGCAGGTTCGATAGGTTAGGGGTGTGTGGCGGACGAACGGACTGCGTATCCGGGTTCGTCGCGTCGTTTTGAGTAACTTTCATGTTGAAAATATTTTAATCCGAGTTACGGATTAAAAGATATGATTTTTTTAAAGATTTTATTAATTTCTGAAATTTAATTAATTAATTAATTAATTCGAAAAAATGTATTTATGGCATCAGCATGACGTCATGCTGACGTTAGCAGTCAACAGGGTTGACTAGGTCAACCCTGACATGTGGGTCCCGTTCGTCATACTCTGTTTAACTAATTAACCTAGTTAAGTTTAATTAACAGTAGTTAATTAGGTTAATTAGGCATTAGGGTAATTAATCAGGATTAATTAAATTAATTATTTACTTAATTAATTAATTAATTAATTAATTTTTATTCATTTTATTTTATTAATTATATTTATCCAATTTCATTTTCCTTTTCTTTTATTTAAAAAGCGTCACGGGGTGGGGCACTGCATGTCATAGGCGGGGTGCGGTCACCCAAATTGGCCAAAGTCAACGAGGCGAGGCTTTGGTCCACCAATCAGGCCCAGCGTGACCACAGGTCGGCCCGTCGGCGGGATACCGAGTTAGCTCGGTGGGCGTCCAAGGAGGAGGGGCGCCGGATCTCGCCGAAATGTCGTCCGTGACCAAAAGGCCGCGGTGGAGTGCGTTCGGAGGGGAGGACAACCACGTCCAATGGTGGCGATGTGCGGCCGGACTCGGCGAACAGCGCCAGCGGCGGCGCGGCGGTAAGGTTGGTCCGCGACAACAAGGCCTTCTGGGCCGGGGGTTGCTTGCGCGCCGAGCACCACAGGCTCGCCCGTGACCATTTAGTCACCGGGCGCCAATGACGAGTTCCTCGGCAGGCGTTTAGGTCTGACAGGCTCGCGGGGCGAGGCTCGGCGAGAGGAGAGAGAGGAGGCAAGGAGCACGTTCCGTGCTCCGTGGCGGGGAGGAGAGGGAGGGCGGTCTGTGGCCGGGCCGGCGACAGGGAAAGCGCGATGGTGGCGCTCGGGAGGGGGCGAGGAGAGAGGAGGTGAGGGCCAGAGCTCACGGTGGCCGTGGGGTCTTGGAAGAGCTTCGGGGCGGTCGAGGCGACCGGTGAGGAGGAGGGCGGGGGCGGCCGACGGCGCTGGATCCGGCGAGTGGGGTGGGGTCGGGTCGGCCCGAGGCGACGAGGGCCTTGCGCCCTGCGGCCGGTCGGGGAGGAGGAGGAGGTGAGGCGGGCGGCGAGTCGCCAAGGTCGAGGCGGCGGATCGGCCGGTCCCGATCCAGATCGGCGCTGGAGAAGGGATCGGGGCGAATGAGGATGGTCTAGGGTTTCCACCCCACGGGGCGGGGATAAAGGGCGGCGGTTGGGCGGGCAGAGGGGGCTGGCGGTGGGCAGTGGGCTTGGCCTAGTTGGGCCGATGGGGTTTTCTCCCCCTCTTTTGTTTTATTTTCTTTTCTTATTTTTTTCTTTCTTTCTTTTCTGTTTTAATTTATTTAATCTATCTAGACACTTCATAAAAATGTGTGCACCCCACCATAATTAACTTTGTAATATTTGCCAACCCCCGAACATTTTAGTTTTAATTTTTGGAAACTTTTATTGTTTGCCTATGTTTTCAATTTGAATTTGAACCGGGTTTGAATCAACGTGAGTTTAATCACAATGACGTGGCATCATTAGCAGGGATTACTGTAGCTTAATTATCCGGGTGTTACACATGCATAACTCATCAATTACATTACTATAACCTCGCTCGAGTAATAAGGGAAACCGAATATGCAAATGATCAGTAACACTCACTTGCCGTTGTAAGGAAAGTGTATGGTATCTTTGTTTTGATTTTTGATCAGCGGTTGTAGCAAGTTGTCCTCGGCCTCTTTGGCGTGCTTTTCAACCAGAATACATCTATGATATTTGTGTTAATGAACCCAATATCATAGATTTCATTTTTTTGCACTCGGCGATCTTCAATCTGCATAGTATATTGAGGATAATTAATTATAAATACATGCAATGAAAGAGCCGAGCTATATATAGAGACTTAATGACAGAAATAGTACTTACAGCAGTAGCAAAAGACCGTTAATTTATCGAGGGCCTTTTGATTGAAGAACGCTGAAGAACTCCTCAAATGGAACACACAACAGATCAGTTCCAACGAGGTCGTGCTCCTCTTTAATGTTCGAGATACAAACAATTCGTCCCCAGGACTCTCTGCAGGTTTTCATGTACCAAGTATGGAATCTTCGCATCATCGTTGTTAGAGATTTTCATCTTTGTGAGAGGCTTCCCGTACTCGTGTCATGTTCTTCCACCTTCATGTATTCAGAAGTGCATCGTCGAGCGAGTAATCTTGTAGATTGCCATAACCGCCACCATCCCGGAACATTAGCGATGTTGCCGCTAGACACATTGAGCGGGGGCACGATTGGTTTGCTTGGTCGCCGAGCTGGTCAATTTTTCTTAGCTGCTCGTTCTTTTGCTCTTTGATGTCCGACGGTACTTCCCGACCGCTCCGCTTGGAGATATGTCATTCGATGTCGCTCATAGTTGGTTCTCGGCGGAGACTTTGCGGTTTCCTCGGGGCAGCGAGTGCGCTTCGCTTTCACGGATCTACCTTCTCCTCCGGTGGACCTCTCTTTGCTTTCAACACGCAAACCAGTCATCCACTTGATCTGCGCGATCTTTGCGTTTTCCTCCTCGGTCCTCTCGTCGGTAACTTCTCCGAGTCTTGAGACAAGGCGAATCTGTATTTCCTCCGCCTTTGGCTGTCTTTGCTAGAGGCGGCGGAGCGCGAGCCAGAGCAGATGTCTTCTTTACTTGCTTACGAGCCGGAGGAGAAGGACTACGACGCGCCGGAGCGGCGGCGGGTCTCTTCCGCCCTTGCTGACGAGGCGGAGAAGGAGGAGGCTGGCTGCTCGGGCGCGCCGGCGCAGGCGGAGAAGGAGGCGGAGTGCCGCCACGCGCCAGAGAAGGAGGCGGAGTGCCGCCATGCGTGCCCTGATCGTCACTCGCCGGAGGAGGAGGCCGTGGAGGAGGCGGAGTGCCCTGACTCGCCGGAGGAGGAGGAGGGGCGGGGCGTCGATTCGGAAGGTTGATGAGCTCCTTCCGCCATAGACATGGAGTCTTGAGTAGAACCCAGCCTAGTCTCCCCTTCACCGGTAGGGTGGTCAAGCGAGAGGTCCTCAAATCCCTCCGTTATTTCATCCACCATCACCTTAGCATATCATACGGAATCGGTGGCGGTGATAAGTTGTGCGGGTCCACTAGGATAAACTTGGCCAACAACCGCCTTGATCTTCAAAGTCATCCATCGGCGCCATAATGTGGCAATTTTGAGACTCCGTGATACCATCCACGGGATAGCCAGCAGAGCCGTCAAAACATGTTCCGGCTGAAGCAGCTCGGTGGAAGCCACGCTGCTTCTCCGCTGAGATGGCGGGGTAACCGGGGAAGCTTGGCGGTCGTTTGCTGCGATCTGCTTGCTTCTCGTTCCTCTAGCCCCATTACCCTTTCGTGCAGCGCTGCAGTTGGTCCTGCTCGGTTTCTTCCTCCTCTCGTGGGTTTTGTAACTCCTGCGTCCGGAAAACCAACCTTCCACGAAAGGGTGCTGGCGTGCCTCGTGTCCGTCCGGGTGCTCAGGATTCCCAAGGGCCATTGTGAGCTCGTCCTTCTCCTGTTTGGAAGGAACGTCCCTCGCTGCTTGTTGCATCGATATAGTGTCAAGCTTCTGGTGGTATTTGCGTTGCTCGTCCGTCCACCGGCACTTCCTATTACGAGGTCCAAGGTTCCGCCAGCCCGAAGAACCAAGTCCGGCAACGGTGTGGCGATACATTGTCAATGGTTCCATCCCTTTTCAAGCAGATCATGCTCAGCCTTGGACCACTTAGGCGGGCTTTGAGGTAGCCACGACCCGTGCGATGGTGAAGCTTCTTCTTCGCAGCATTTTGCTTGTTTGTCGCCGACATCTTCTTACTCTTTTCCGATGTCTTGTGGGCCACAAATGCGGGCGATGATCTTTGATCTTCTCATATTTGCCGATGAATTCTGGTGTCTTATCTTTCTCGACAAACTGGTTCAGCTCTTTCCTCTAGCTCCTCATTAGGGTTGCCATCTTCTTAAGAGCACAAGACTTGATTAATTGCTCTTTAACTGGCTTCTCCGGATCCTCATCTGGCGGTAGGGTGAAATTTGCCTTGGTGAGTCCAAAGATCTTCTTTACGCATATCATTAACATAAGACACCTCGTGGTCTTCCTCCTTAGGCTTATACCATTGATGGATGCTGATTGGGATCTTGTCCCTAACAAGAACCCCGCACTGAGCAGAAAATGCCTTCCTTGTCCGCGTGGGTTCAATCGGTTCGCCGTCAGGCGCGATTTCTATGATCTCAATCTTTTCATCCGAGCTCAACTTTTTCTTCGGGCCTCGTCTCCTTACCGAAGTTGTGCTCGATTCGGAGGGCTAGAAATTATAAGGAAGAAAGACGAGAGTAATTAATATGTGTACATATACCAAAACAATGGCTGCATCAATTAACTAGTCAGCACGGGCTTAACTAATATATATATATACCTGGCCGGACTCGGTTCGGTCATCGGAGCAGTCAGCACGGTCTCCTTCTTCTTGTACCTCCATTGTGTCACCGGAGCCATCATGAACATAGTCCTCTTCTTGTAACGGCATTAATGGGTCGAAGCCATCATGAACATAGCCCTCTTCTTCACCCAGTCCTTCGGGACCATCGGTGTCGTTGAGAAATGGCGCAACTTCATCACTTCCTTGTGCGATTATGTGCCCCAACATAAACCACATTTCTTCGTCTCGGGGTGCTCCATAGTTTCTACAAATATTTACAACATGTCAATTATTATTCAAACATGGTACAGATGGATATATATATATATATATATATATATATATATATATATATATATATATATATATATATATATATATATATATATATATATATAGTGGCAAATGTAGAACTAGCTAGCTAATCACAATAAGGAATCATGTTAGTGGCCTCGACGCTGCTTCTCTAGGGTTTGGGGTCGCCTCGACACAACGCTTCAAGGGTTAATATGGGTGGACTCGAGAGAGTTAATTTGTCGGGTAGGCGCGCGGCGGGAGGGGTAGGAGACCAACATCGTCTTCTCTCTAGGGTTTGGGGTCGCCTCGACACAACGATTCAAGGGTTAATTTGGGTGGCCTCGAGAGAGTTAAATTGTCGGGTAGGGGCGCGGCGGGAGGGGATAGGAGACCAACATCATTTTCTCTCTAGGGTTTGGGTGTCCTCGATAGTTTTGGTCGAGCGAGAGGGCGAGGGGGTGCTGCCGTTGTATAAGTTATCACGATCGAGAGGGGTATATATATCGACCGCCCCTCATGTCGAAGTTATCTCGAGGGGTTATATCGACAACGATCGACATACATATACATGGGAATATAATGTTATCGGGGAGGGGTATCGGTACCCCCTCGTGTTGAAGTTTCTTCTTTCTCCTCTATTCCTTTCTTCTTCTACTACTCTTCTTTTTCTTCTTCTCCCTCGAGAAAGGAAAATAAGGAAAAGGAAGAAAAGAGGAAGAATGAAGAAGAAAAAAAGAAGAAAAAAAAGAGGAGAAGAAGAAAGGAATAGAGAGAAAAGAAAATGAAAATTTCTATTTTCTTCTTCTCCTCTTCCTTTCTTCTTCTTTCTTCTTATTCTTATTTCCTCTTATTTATTTCTCCTCTTCTTCCTCTCCTCTTCTTCTCCTTTCTTCCTCTTCTTATTTTCCTTTTCCTCTCATTCTTTTAGTATTGCTTGTTTTAAAAAAATGTTCAAATAGAAAATTCCGAAAAAAACAAAGGTTTTCCTAATGCATTGTTCATATGAATATACAAACATTTGCATATTCTACAATAATTAATATCACCAAAAAATCTATGAACAGAAAAAAACCTAACTTTTCTAAAATCTATCTTTTGCATATATGAAAACATTAATACACATATGAACAAAAAATACATATATGAAGAAAAACATGCTCTGAACATTTTTTATACATTTTGAACATCTACATACACGTAGCCACATACATACACATATACATTATATATATATATATATATATATATATATATATATATATATATATATATATATATATATATATATATATATATATATGAACAAAAAATTAACTAATAAAATAAAAAAGCAGAGCCGGTGTGTGTGGCTCACACTGTGGGCGGCTAGATAGCGATGGCGATGGTGGGGGCGAGGCGCCGGTCTTGGAGGTGGGACAGACAGGCGGGGGCTCGGGCGGCTGAGGCGGGGACGGGCGCGGCTCGGGAGGTGGCGATGAGGACGGCCTTGGCTCGGGAGGTCGGCTGACGAGGACGTGCGGGTTGAAGCGAAGGCCTTGGCGGCCCGGCGGGCAGGCGAGGTGGAGCAACTGGCGTCGAGGAGGTCGGCGTCGTCGAGAACAATGGCGATGAGATTCTAAATTTTTGCAAAGTGTTTGCTTATATAGCAAAGCCATTGGTCGGTTAGTGAAACCAACCGGGACTAATGCACCTTTAGTCCCGGTTGGTGCCACCAACCGGGACCAAACCTCTTTTTCGCAGCCCAAAGGCGGGAAGCGGCGACCTTTGGTACCGTTGGTGCCACGAACTGTACCAATGCTCCCCTTTAGTCGGTTGGTGCCTGCAACCGGGACCAAAGGCCCCATGCTGCCAGCGTCGGGGCCAAAGTATAGTCCCACCTCGCTAGTTGAGAGGCGCGCGATGGTTTATAAGCCCCACCGCCGCCCCTCTCGAGCCTCTCCACCCAGGCTTCGGGCCTACTTGCTCTTCTTGTGCTGATGGGCCTTACGGGCCTCTGCGGGCTGAATCCATGCCCATAGTAGGGTTTCATGTCGTATTCAGGCCATGGGGGCCCAGTAGGAGGCATTTTTTTTTTTTTTTGTTTTCTTTACTTATTGTTGCTATTTTTATTTTTTTTCCAGTTTTTTTTGTTTTGTTTTCTGCATTATTTATTTTCTTTTATTTTTTGCTTTATTTTTTAATTCTTTTGCTTTTAGTTTTAGGAAAATTATAAACTTTATGTTAGTGCCATTACTTTTCAAATTTGAAAACATTTTTTTGTTTTTTTGTTTTCTTTCTTGCTTTATTTATTTTATTTTGTTTCTACTTACAACAAAATACTTATTGTTGTTTTTTTTTTGTTTTGATTTCTACATTATTTATTTTCTTTTTTTGCTTTATTTTTCAATTCTTTTTGCTTTTAGTTTTAGGAAAATTATAAACTTTCTGTTAGTGCCATTAGTTTTCAAATTTGAAAACACTTTTTTTGTTTTTTTGTTTTCTTTCTTGCTTTATTTATTTTATTTTGTTTCTACTTACAACAAAAAACTTGTTGTTGCTATTTTAATTATTACGAGGGCGAACCATAAGACATTAAAGCATTTCAAATGAACTCTGAAAAAGTTGAAAGTTGGCATGGTATCATACTAAATCGATTACAAAGTTGGCATGGCATCATCATAATAGTTGCGGAGAAAGTCTTCACTTTTTCTTCGCTTGTGTCATTTTCTTATTGCTTGCGTAACCATGGATAATCTTCATCGTTTATCGTGGATCTTTGGGGTCAGCCTTGACTTTGAAGGAGGAATTTCATGAAACTTTTCATAATCTTGAGACATGTCATCTTGTCCTCCACTCCCACGATGTCCCTTTTCTGAAAGAACTATGTGGCGCTTTGGCTCATCGTCGTATGATGTATTCGCTTCCTTATATTTTCTCTTTCCCGGTCTGGTAGACATGTCCTTCACATAGATAACCTGTGCCACATCATTGGCTAGGACGAATGGTTCGTCAGTGTACCCAAGATTTTTCAGATCCACTGTTGTCATTCCGTACTGTGGGTCTACCTGTACCCCGCCTCCTGACAGATTGACCCATTTGCACTTAAACAAAGGGACCTTAAAATCATGTTCGTAGTCAAGTTCCCATATGTCCACTATGTAACCATAATATGTGTCCTTTCCCCTCTCGGTTGTTGCATCAAAGAGGACACCGCTGTTTTGGTTGGTGCTCTTTTGATCTTGGTCAATCGTGTAAAATGTATTCCCATTTATCTCAGATCTTTTCCAAATCAATACAGTCAAAGATGGTCCCTGGACAACAAGTACAGCTCATCACAAACAGTGTTGTCACATCGATCGTGCTTCCAACCAACTGCTGAAAGTCTGATGTGTTCACATGTAATCCGGTCGTCGCCTTTCGCTCCGGTGTTTGGGCGCAGACTGTTCTTGTGTTCATCGACATCTGGGTCACCAAGGTAGAGTTACAGAGAACTGTGTATTGTGCTTGAGACCAAGAATAACCGTCCATGCATATTATTGAGTCCCTTCAAGCGTGCCTTTTCGGTCAGTCTCCCCTCATACCGCGATTTAGGTAGACCTATCTTCTTAAGGCCAGGAATGAAGTCAACACAAAACCCGATGACATCCTCAGTTTGATGGCCCATGGAGATGCTTCCTTCTGGCCTAGCGCGGTTACGGACATATTTCTTTAGGACTCCCATGAACCTCTCAAAGGGGTACATATTGTGTAGAAATACGGGGCCCAGAATGACAATCTCGTCAACTAGATGAACTAGGACGTGCGTCATGATATTGAAGAAGGATGGTGGGAACACTAGCTCGAAACTAACAAGACATTGCACCACATCACTCCTTAGACTTGGTATGATTTCTGGACCGATCACCTTCTGAGAGATTGCATTGAGGAATGCACATAGCTTCACAATGGCTAATCGGACGTTTTCGGTGAAGCCCCTCAATGCAACCGGAAGCGATTGCGTCATAATCACGTGGCAGTCATGAGACTTTAGGTTCGGAACTTTTCTCGGCATATTTATTATTCCTTTATATTCGACGAGAAGCCACCGGGACCTTCATCTTGAGCAGGCATTCAAAGAAGATTTCTTTCTCTTCTTTCGTAAGAGCGTGGTGGCGGGACCTTCATACTTTGCCGGAGGCATGCCCTCTTTTTCGTGCAAGCGTTGCAGGTCCTCCCGTGCCTCAGGTGTATATTTTGTTGTAACATCCCAAAATTCTAAATTTTGGAATGTTATAATAAATAGATAGATTTGTTTGTTTGTTTGAATTGTTGTGTGATTGATTGAGTGAAATTTGAAACTTTTTGAAAGTTAAATGAGAGGGAATAAAAGGACTTTCCCAAACTTTCATTTTTGCTTTCTGATCTCCGTGAATTCAAATATTTTTCATCACAAAACCCTGGAGAGAGGATAACATGACTTCTTCCATTTAAATGAAAAAGGGGTGTTGAAAATATTTGAATTTCATTTGGAAAATATTTCCAATTCTGAAACTTTATGCAACTCAATGATTTTCACGAGCGAAGATAAAATGACTTCTTCAAAACATATGAAATATGAGTAGGGAGTTTCAAAGAAATAAATTCAAAGTTCTTTTGAATTTATTTTCAATTTGGAGTTATTTGAGTTTTATTCAAATTATTTTTCTCCAAAAATAAAATACATGGAAAATAGGGTAACATGATTCCCTACAACAGAAAATTTGAGAGGAATAAATTTGAATTCATTTTGGTATTTTTAAAATGATTTTTATTGGATTTTATTAGAGCTGAAGCACTCTTTGCTTTATTTGAATTTGTGTGTATTTTATTTAATGCTAGAATAATGTTCATGTTGTAGAAAATCTTTTTCTGAAAATTTTGATATATTATATGCCTATATAAAATTATTTAGTTATTTATTTGTGTTTGTTTTATTGTCTATGTTTTATATATAAAAAATCGCTGCGCCCCGCCGGGCCAAGGGCCAAGGCCCAAGGCCAAGCCAGCGGCCGGCCGGCCAAGGCCATCCACCGCGCGCACCAGGGAGCCAGGAGGGAATCGCCTAAAGGCCTTTTGGCCCATGGCGCACCTTCTCTCTGTTTCGTATATTTTCATCTACGTTTAGTCCCACATTGCCTAGCTTTTGACCCCTAAGCCTCTTTTCCACCTATAAATATAGACCCATAGAGCCTCCAAAAATCATCTGATTCGGGTTAAATCAATATTTTGGTTTGACTAAGAAAAATATTTTTTTCTCCTCTCCGGCGCGACTCCTGGAAATTTTCTTCTCTCTCCGAAGTTGTCTTTTCTCTGCCTTATAAAGGTATCTTACTTTGTTTTCTTTTCTTTTTTTCTACTTATACTTCCATAGTTTATTACTTTTAGACTAATACAATAGATTAGATTGTCGTCTACGTATTTATACATTAGACCTTAGCCATAGCTATTTTTTCTTTTGTAAAACAGCTTGGCCCGATTATTCAAATAGCCATAACTTTTTACTCGTTCATCCAAACTAGATGAAACCAACGCCCACTTCTTCGTTCGATCTCCTCTATCCAGTAATTCAACTCAAACATGTTTTTGAAAGTTTAAAATTTCGAAATTTGTTCAGATTCATATTCAAACTTCTTTAGTTCATAACTTAAGTTCAGTAACTCCATTATGAGTTGATTCTTTTGCATTGTGTCACACATTTGCTTAAGTTTCTGTTTGTGTACTTAGGTTTCAAATTTGAATAGTTTAAATTTGAATTTGATAAATTTTGTTCAGATTAGTATTTTGGCCATAACTTGAGTTTAAAAATAGGTTTTAATTAATTCTTTTTGCTATTGGTCACTTATGGTATTGTTTAACTATAGGATTTAGTTTGGTAATTTTAGAATATTTTAAATTAGGGTTTTATTAAAAACACTACTGTTTTTCTTATGTAGTTGTTTTAGTCATATAATTAGTGTTTTAATTATTTTTAGTTAATTCTTTTGTAAATTTTTACATGTTGATATATGTTTCTGTTATACTAGAGTAGATAAATTTTGGTAGTTATTTATTAGTGTTTAGCTACTGGTTTTGTGTTTGCTTGTTTAGTTCATAGTGATAGTTTTATTAGTTTTAAAAGTAATTCTTTTGACACTTCAATCTATGTTGTGATTGATTCTGTTATTTAGAAGTAAATTAGTTTTCATAATTATTTTAGTATTAGCATTATTGCCTTAGTGTTTTGTTAGTTGTTATAGTTTCCTAGTGTTAACTAGATAATTATAGTAGTTTTATATTAGTTCTTTTTGTTAGTTATTAAATTAGTAATTTATTTTTG